>OW240916.1:151827844-151904240 GCA_933207985.1 Pelobates cultripes | reverse complement strand
TGACACACACACACAGGCACATACACTGACACACACAGACTGATATACTGACACACACACACACAGATATACTGGCACACAGACAGATATACTGACACATGCATACACATGCACTAACAGACATACTGACGCACTGACAGACATACTGACACACACAGATATATACTGACACACAGACAGACAGACATACTGACACACACACAGACATGCTGACACACACACACATACACTAACACACACATACACCAACACACATACACCAACACACATACACCTAACACACAGATACACTAACACACTAACACACAAACACACACACAAACACACACACAAACACACACACTAACACACACTAACACACACTAACACACATACACTAACACACACACACACTAACACACATACACAAACACACACACACTAACACACATACACTAACACACAAACACACACACTAACACACATGAACACACACATACATACACTAACACACACGTACACTAACACACACGTACACTAACACACACAAACACATCAATGACAGTGTGCAGTATTTTTTAATAGTTGTCTATGAGGCCCCTAATTCTTTCAGCAGGTATAGCTGCCCATTAGTCTTGGCAAAATGCCTCCAGGTCATGCAGAGTCTTTAATCGTCTTGCATGAACAGCACCTTTGAGATCTCCCCAGAGTGGCTCAATCATATTAAGGTCAGGAGACTGTGATGGCCACTCCAGAACTTTCACTTTTTTCTACTGTAACCACAGGAGGGTCAACTTGGCCTTGTGTTTAGGGTCATTGTCATGCTGGAAAGTCCAAGTCTATGCGTAGTCTTAGTGCAGAAGAATGCAAATTGTCTGCCGGTATTTTCTGATAACATGCTGCATTCATCTTGCCATCAATTTTCACAAGATTCCCTGTGCCTTTAGAGCTCACACCCCGAAAAACATCAGTGAGCCACCACCATGTTTCAAAGTAGGGATAGTATTTTTCACTATAGGCCTTGTTGACCCTTCTCCAAACATAGCGCTTATGGTTGTGACCATAATGCTCTATTTTGGTCTCGTCACTCCAAATTACAGTGTGCCAGAAGCTGTGAGGCATGTCAAGGTGTTGTCAGGCATATTGTAATCAAGCATTTTTGTGGCATTGGCACAGTAAAGGCTTCTTTCTAGCAACTCAACGGTGCAGCTCATTTTTTTCCAAGTATCGTCGTATTGTGCAACCACACCATCTTTTCCCAGAGCAGCCTGTATTTCCCCTGAGGTTACCTGTAGGTTTTTCTTTGCATCCCGAACAATTCTTCCGCAGTTGTGGCTGAAATCTTTCTTGGTCTACCTGAACTTGGCTTGGTACCCAGAGATCTCCACATTTTCCACTTCTTAATAAGTGATTGAACAGTGCTGACCGGCATTTCCAAGGCATTTGGAAATGCCGGTCATATCCTTTTCTACCTTTATAAAGTTCCATTACCTTGTTACACAACTCTTTTGACAGTTCTATTATGCTCCCCATGGCTCAGAATCTAGCATGCTCAGTGCATCCTGCATTTATACACAGACACTAATTGCAATTTAAAAAGCCACAGGTGTGGGAAATTAACCTTTATTTTGCCATTTTAGCCTGTGTGTGTCACCTTGTGTGTCTGTAACAAGGCCAAACATTCAAGGGTATGTAAACTTTTGATCAGGGCCATTTGGGTGATTTCTGTTATCATTATGATTTAAAATGGTGATAATAAATTATGTGATAATAAATGGCTTCATATGATCACTATGCTTCAATAAATATTTTTTTTGCATGGTCAGTCATATTTTCAAAATCAATTCCAAACTTTCACTATTTCTGCCAGGGTAGCACACTTTTGAGCACAACTGTATATGTTCATGCATCTGGCCTTCTCTTACTGACTTGTTGCAAATTTGATTGCAAATTGTATTGATTTTACTTTTTTTGCAAGTTGTTTTATAACCAATGTAGGAATCCGAATACAGAACAGAGGTTAGATATTTGCCTTTTTATTGGTTTGCATAATGAACTCCTAGGCAGTTAAGTTAAAATCTTTTACAAAGCACGTTACAAGCTATTCTTTCTTTTTTTGCTTTGCTGAGCAGATTATGAACATGTGTATACAGGAGAGTTTTAAAATAATTACTGAGATTGAAATACTAATAAACATGAAAAGAAAATGTGCATACAGATAAAACAAAAAAAAAAAAACAAGCGAACAATGAAGAAGGATAAAGTAGAAAGAATGATGGGGATTCTAAGAGAAAGCTAAAAGATGAAATAAAAAAAAAAAAGTTATAACGACCATAATGAACAGTGACAAAGAGAAAAAAAGCTAGGCAGCTAGGCAGAGATTAATATAAAAATGAGCAGAAAAAATAAACAAAGTAAGCACATTTGTTTACACTCAATTGCTGAATAAGGTTCTAGGCAATCTTTCTTCTTTGTAAACAAATGGTCATTATGCTTTCATTTGCTTCACCTTTTAGATACACTAAGATATTTAACACGCCATTATACAAGAAATAGAACACTCAAATAGTGTTAAAGTCAACAACATGTTCTACGCTAATAATATCTCACATATAACATATGCTAGCTTTAGGAAGAGAATCCTATATATATGGCTGAGCAGGTAAACCAAAAAAGCAGATATATGTACATATTTCTACTAGACACTCTTTAGCTTATGTAGGAAGTAAAATGGCACATTTGTCTGAAACTGCATTTTCCCAAATCAATAAAAAATAATAAACATATAACTAATAAGTGGAAGAGCAAAAAGAATCCCTTTCATCCTATTCAGCCATTAATAGACATGTGCAATTAGTTTCGTTCCAAATGTAAATTCGGACGAATTTCGGCAATTCGAATTGCTGAATTGCCAAAGCGCCGAATTTCTAAAGTGCCAGACCGAACCGAATTGCCGAAGTGACGAATTTCCAAAGTCCTGAATTTTGGAAGTGCCAAACTGAACTGAGTTGCTGAAGTGACGAATTTCGGGAGTGCCGAAGTGCTTTGGATTTCTGAAAAGTGGCAAAACAAGAGAGGGGGGAATATTGCTTGAATGATGACAGGAATCTAACCCTAACCCTACCCCTAGATGTGTAAGTGGTTGTGGTGGTTAGGGGTAGGGGTAGGGTTTGGGGTGGGGTAAGGGAATTTCTGAAGTCCTGAAGTGCCTAAATCCCAAAGTCCCAAAGTGCCGAAGTCACGAATTTTGGAGGTGCCGGACCTAAGTCTCGAATTGCCGAAGCCCCGAATTGCCGAAGTCCTAATTTCGGAAGTGCCGAACCAAACCAAATTTTTTGCCCATGCACATCCCTAGCCATTAATTCTTCTATACTTACTAGCAAATCAAGATGCTTTGCAAAGCAATAGTGATCTTACCAACACACCACACTTGCTCTGTTTATCATTTTACCAAACACATTTTCTTAAAACTGCATAAAATTTATTTGAAACATTAGGTACACAGCTACCACATTAACCTAGGATAAAACAGAAATCTGCAAGAGGGAGCCCAATTGTTTTGATCCATTATTTAAAACAATGCTCCTTGGTGAACTATTTAATACTGTTACATGTTGACATTTGATTCACTGATGTCTCTTCTGGTGTTTGGAATGTGTACTACTACTAAGCACATTGAGTACCGGATCAGCATTATCAATGAGTAATTCATCTTTAATTGATACTAAAGGAAACATACATTGTACAGTGACAATAAGAGAAGCAGCAGATAGAGATACATAGAGATGGCTTAATATATGCAACAAGATGCTCGTGCACCCTCTATCTCCCACTAAGAGAACATAATATGCTTCACATCACAAGAAGGAGAAAATAACATCACAACAAAACAGTTTTCAACAAAGCACGAATACTACAAAAATGAGCTAAAGGTTGAGAATCACAATAATTTGAAATACAAGAACACTGTGTCTTGCTTGTTGGTGGAGCGTAGAAAACATTAGGACAAAAGCAGCATTACAAAATAAACAAAACATATCATGAATGATGTGTACTTGCATCCCTGAGAAGTATGTTTATATTTAGGCAAACGTTTCCATATCTATAGCATGAAAGAAATAATAATATGACCAAGTGTGACTTCATACCTTAGTATTTGCAAATCTTCCTGAGAATGCTTCACTTCATCAGTCAGACGCCTCAATCGAAGCAAAGCTTTCAATTCATGCAGTTCCTTTGCTTCTTCTGCCAACAACTATTTAATGGGAAATGGTAAAGATAAAGATCAAAAAGAACATGTGAGGTAAAATAATAATTCCCCTACTTTGGGGTGGTTAGAACACGCGCATTAGCGCTGTAATCAAAATATCACTGCTGATGAGAGTTTTATTTGGCCAGCTGTTAAAAACATTTATTAACATTATCTGGGTTACTCACTAAAATAGAAATTGGGAAGAATTAATTGGAATTGAAAATGTTATGCCATAATAGCCAAAAGTGGAAAACAAACTGTATCTATAACATTAATGTTACATGTCAACTATGTTGACCAACGACTAGCAATTCTCTTTTTGCCAATTTACCATACTTTCCTGTTTAGTGAATAACTCACTTTGTTTCTAAAGTGATTAACTATGTTTGTTTTGTCCAATATCTACTTTGCTTCTCAGAGTAAGTTGGAAAGAAATACTTGTGTAGATGACTGTCTGTTTTTACAAAAACAGTGAAATTGAATACACACACGAAAAATATGGTCTTCTCTTAACCGTAGATCAAAGAAACAAGCTTACAAAAACTATTTGTGAAATCATAATTGGTTGCATACATACAATTTTTGGTGTTATGATTCAGGGAACCCTATCTAATTTACATAGCTGAGTAGAAGCGAAAGCTTAATGATAATTAATTCTAAAAAGAGTGAAACACATAATATTAGTGTAAATCTACTAAATATTTGTTAAATTAACTCAAATGAACCATGACATTTTAATGTTTAAAGGGCACTGTAAGCAGCTAACCCACTGGTTTTTGCTGGGATTGTGTTGCCAGTAGTTTCTGGGCATCATTCGCCAGTCTGTTGTGAAACTGATTAGGAGCACTTTGATTAAAACTGGAGTTACTTACCAGTTCTCATAGACTGCTCCCTCCTAAGCTGTTTTTATACTGAGGAATTTACACATTCACATTAAAAACATCAGTTTCCCCAACCTGGATGGCAATAAGAGATTGAGAGCGCTAAAGTCGGTTAAGCTCACTACTCTCAACCAATCACTGCCATCCAGCTTTGACAGAGCGAATATTAATTAGGTGAAAGTCTAAATTTATTTTTTTATTTCAAATGTTTTCCATTATGAAAGAACTACTTTGCTGTATGACCAACCTCCACACTAGAGGAACATTCAGAGGGATCTTCAGCAGATCCGCTTACCTCCAAATTACAATATGAAGAAGTCAAAGCTGATCCCTGCCGCAACTCAACTAACGTGTACTGCTACACATACTAACAATGAAATGCAGTGTGTTATGCTTCATTTATAATGTGTGTAGTAGCATACAGAGGGGGACAGTGTGGTGCTGAAAGCTTAGCTCAGCCATGCTTATTGTCTCTGAGATTCTTAGACAGTCTGACTGCTTACTCTGGGATGGTGCTAGGATACTCCTGACACCATAACCACTACAGCAGGCTGTAGGGTGATTAAGTGAGGGTGATTCACTAAATCACCCTACAGCCTGTGTTTATATGCGCCAGTGTGTGTATCTCTGTGTATGTGTTTGTGTGTTTGTGTGACACACAGATACACACACACACAATGGCACACAGATACACAGTGACACACAGACACACCTTGACACTCAGATACACACTGACACACACAACATGAGTCACAAATACACACACACTCAGATACACACAGTGACATATACACACACTTGCACCCACAGATACACACTGGCACATACACACACTGCAATATACACACACACAGGCACATACAAACACACTGATGCACACTGACACACACACACACACAATTAGATACACACAGTGACACACAGATACACACACTGACACACTCAGACACACATACTCTTTGACAGACACACATACACTCTCACTGACAAACACACATACTCTTTTACAGACACACATACAAACACATATACACTCACTGACAAGAACACATTCACTCTCACTGACAAACACACACTCTTTGACAGACACACAAACACATACAAACTCCCTAACAGACACACATACATTATTTTTACATTTCACTCCACCCAGCCCCCCTATCTTTAGGAGTGCTGGAATGGAGTCCCTGTGGTCCAGTGGGGCTGCTGGCGAGCCGGGCGGCTGGCAAGCGGGCGGCGAGGGAGCAGTGACCTCCCTGTTCAGCTCCCTCATGCGCCTCTTAGTGATGCTGGAGCGAGAGTGACGTCATATTCCGGCGCCAGCATCACTGCTGTGCGCGCAAGGGAGCTGAGCAGGGAGATCACTGCTCACTACTCCCTCACCGCCCACGGCTATTTTATTTTTAAAACTTTTCGGCGGAACCCAGCAATTGGGAAACACAGGTCAAGGGTGATCAGGACAATCATGCAGGATTAACAGTTTACATAGCAGGCTAGGGAGAAATTAGGGAGATTAGTGGGGTGGATTAATGTAGTTGGGGTAAAGAGTGATACACAAAATGTGAAGGAGTATAGAATGGCAATGAGTAGGAGTGACGTTTTGGTTTTTAACTCTTTTACTCCAGTTTTAGGAAAACAGCTTTGTATTCCTAACACTAAAGTGTTCCTTTAATTTAGAATTGTAGTGTGATGGTGATTTCAGATAATGCTTGGCTTGTAGATAAAAAAAAATAGCAGTCAACACTTGCTTCACCCCAGTGTGCTTTCCCTTCCCTACACAGGATTCTCTAGCAACCAATATATTTTTCATCTTTTATATTGTTAGACTGAATACATATGAGACTGATTTAAAATAATTAAACTTTTTAACCACATTTTTATTTAAAATTGTTACCATGTGATCAGCAAAAAAAACAAAGACAGAGGAGTTGAGGGAACAAGTACGACCACATAAGCACTGTCCATATGAGTAAATGTTTTTAAAAGGGAAACACCACTGCCCAAAAAACAAACAAAATATTTACTTAGTACATATATACCTTATGAAAACATACATGCATTTAATTATGAGTTTATTCATTGTTGGTGTATCTAAAACAGCAAAGCAGGTGCTATGAGGAATTACCTCACCCATGAGTTTAGCTCCACTGTGCTAAACAATCAGGAAGTAACAGGACTGGTGAGCTACAAATAAACAGTCTACCCATAAGCTAAACTAGCACATTGTCACACGATGCTCTACTACCTTCCTTAATTTTGCATTAGTTGTTTTATAATACTAATACTGCAATAACTGAAATACACGAATAATACAAGAATATAGTTGCATAGTATTGTGCTGTGTCCCATTGTTTCTGAAAGAACACATTCTAGATGCTGTTCGCACCTAGCCATGTATGTTAAGAGTAACGGTGCAACCTCAACGATAAGGAGGGAATGGATGAGAAAAATTGGTTGATAATTTTTCTCCTTAGCTTTAGCTAAAAAAGGGTGAGTGGTCAGAACAACAGATGACATTGGGCAAAGTTAACCAGATCGTGGACTCGACTTGATGTATGGAAGGTCATATAATTACTGGTTACATGGAGTATCAAGAGATGTGTAAAAGAAAGGAGTCTGGAATGGTACATTGGAAGGAGGATCAAAGTCTAGGTAGCTCAACAGGATCCATAATAGCGAATTGTGTAGCCTTCTATATGAGGCACTTAATGGTATGGGGACCTATATGCATAACTGCAATACCTAACATATATATGTGCAAAACATTACCTTTTTAACATTTGTTAAAAGTACATCCTCCAAATGTGTAGCAAATCCTTCACTTATCCATTCTTCTGTCCAATCACGTGCACCAATTGCCAAACCAAACCAAGCATGTGCAATTTCATGGCAAACACGTGTCATACATAGATCGTTTCTTCCAGACAGTATGCTGTGAGACAGATAGATGATGTGTGGGCTGGATCAAAAAACAGAACAACAAATTACACTCTGCACCATCATCTTGTTCCAACATGTACGTCTTTATTTTCATGTACTGTTAATTAACTTTGTCATCGAATTATTATCACTTAAATGCCAGATCCTTGCAAACCTGTTGTATCACTGACTTCCTTATAAAAGGGAGAACATTTTTCATTGTATGTTGGGTACAAGTCTTCTAATGTCATGTTACAAAGTATTAGCTGAACATCCAATATACATTTAAAAAAAAAAATCCTAAAAGAAACCTCTTGAAATGACTACATGGATTCTATTGCCTCTAATAATTTATCTGAAATTATAACAGTAACAATGCTTCATTGAAAAAAATATAGAAACATTCCCATCCAAGGCTGTGTTGTAATAGTACTGAAATACATTTCCTTTTTTTCTGAGATCAAACACGCTATACCAATTATAGAATGTCAGGAAGGAGACCAAATGGAGCTCCAGACTGTTTTGTCTGTGATACTGTATCTTCTAAATAAGAATTTAGCTATCCCATGGCTTAAAAATACATGGGATCCATAGTCAAGAGACTATCACTGGGAATACATTTTAACATGGACAAGGAAAACAAACTGCTAGGAAATGTTGATGGCTCCCATTAACTGGTTACATTATCACACATTAATAATATTTATGATTGCTGTGGTTTACTTAATTGAAGAAAAATATGAAAACTACCCTAATAAAAAGAATTTGGTTTAATCCAAAAGTCTGTGTTCCATCGCCATAACTCACTGTTCTTACATTTTCTCAAGAAGGTTCTTGTAGAATTGGGCAGCAGCGCTGATACTAAGAGCCAGTTAGTGACTCAAAACATTCATAAAACTCGCTTGAAAAACTTACATTTCAATAGATAATTAAGTGGTCTGGGTGCAGTGGATCTTTTCTTTTCCTTTTTCGTAAATTTTTATTTTGGTAGTGCAATGGCAAAACCCCAAACTGTTTTAAACATGCAATCATGAGGCATATGAGAGGTATCAATGCAAATTATCATTATTATTGGTATTCATATAGTGCCAACATATTCCTTAGCGCTTTACAATATTATTAGAGGGGGAGATTAGAGAATAAATTAGACAATTACAAAAACTTACAGGAACAATAGGTTGAAGAGGATCCTGCTCAAATCAGCTTATAGTCTATAGGAGGTGAGGTATAAAACACAATAGGACAGGAGATAGCAATCAAACAAGGTGTGAGTGAAGCAGAGCTACACGAGAGAATAGAGTGCTGCCCTTTAGGAGAGAGTAAGGACCAGGTAGAGGTTACTCTGGGAGGCCGTAAGTATTCCTTAAGAGATGGATTTTGAGGCACTTTTTAAATGATTGAAGACTAGAGGAGAGTCTGGTGGTGGTAGGCAGGCTATTCCAAAGGAAAGGAGCTGCCCCCGAGAAGTCCTGCAAGCGTGCGTTGGCTGTACGGGTGCGAGCTGAGCAGAGAGACTGAGAAGGGGCATACCTACGGATTAGTGAAGAGATATAGGAGGGGCTAGAATTGTTCAGTGTTATATTTAGGTATGGATTAGTACCCTGAATTATCTCCTATACAATACAGGGAGCCAATGTAAGGACTGACAGAGGGGACTGGAGTGAGAGGAGCGACAGGAGAGGAAAATCAGTCTGGTGGCAGCATTTATTATTGACTGTAGTGGGGCAATACAACTTCTGGGAAGACCAATTAGGAGAGAGTTACTATAATCCATGCAAGAGATTACTAGAACAAGGAGGGTCAAGGAGAGAGTTGGAATTGAGGAAACAAGCCAGATGGGTAAAGACAAGTTTTTCCAGACACTTTGAGGAAACAGGGAGCAAACATATGGGACAATAGTTAGAAGGGGAGGATGAGTCAATAGATTTTTTTTAAATTTTTTTTTAAAGATGGGTACTACAGTAGCATGTTTAAGGGTAGCAGGGACAACACCAGAAGAGACGAGAGAGCAGTTGAAAATGTGTGTTAAGGAAGGCACAAGACCAGGGCCGGACTGGGGGAAAAATTCGGGCCTGGGCATTTTTTTATCACAGTGGCTCTCTAAGAATGGGGCAGGGCAATGACAAACATGCCCCCTCTCAAAGTGAGCATGTTGGTTCAATGCTCTTCCAGGGCAGACCATGAACAGAGCTCTGTTGAAAAAAAACATGAGAAAAAAGCCCTGTATTTGTTCTGCACAGTGCAGGCAAATTTAATGACATGCTTGCACTGTGTTTCCTTGCAACTTGTCTCTGGTGTCTCTATAAATAGGATACCAGGAGAGAGACAAAAAGGCCAGGAAAGAGTATTGTGCATGTGTTTGGAGCCTGCTTGTGGGATTGTGTGTGTGTAGAGTGCGCTGATTGTGGTGTGGTATTTTGTAATAAGGTCGGTTTTAGTCATGTTCTGTTTGTGGTGTAATGTAATGCATATGTGGCTAGGGGCTGTAGAGAATGTGTGTGTAGGGGATGTAGCAAAGTGTGCATACGGGCATGTGTGTGTGTACATAGGTGATGTAGTGTTTGTAGGGGTTGTAGAGAGTGTGTGTTTAGGGGTGTAATATGTGTTTGCTTACAAAGAATCTAGTGTGTGTATAGGGGATCCAGAGTGTGTATGTTAGGAATGTAGTGTGTGTGTAGGTGGTGCATTGTGTGTGTGTGTATAGGAATCTAGTGTGTGTTTGAAGGACCCAGAATGTATATAGGAGATCTAGTGAGTGTGTGTATATAGCGGATTCAGAGTGTATATAGGGATCTAGTGTGTGTATGTGTGTAGATGGTCCAGAGTTGAGTAAGGGATCTAGTGTGTGTCTGGAATGTAATGTGTTTAGGGCTACAGTATGTGTGTGAGGGGTGCTGTTGAGTAAGGGATCTAGTGTGTGTCTGGAATGTAATGTGTTTAGGGCTACAGTATGTGTGTGAGGGGTGCTGTAGTATATATATATATATATATATATATATATAAATATATATATATATATATATATATATACACACACACGTTGTGTGTGTGTGTGTGTGTGTGTGTGTGTGTGAGGTGCAGTGTGTTAAGGGGGTTCTGTGTGTATGTGTGAGGGGTGCTGTGGGTGTGTGTGAAGGGTGCAGTGTGTGTGTGAGGGGTGTCGTGTGTATGTAAGGGGTGCAGTATGTGTGTGTGAGGGGTAAAGTGTGTGTGTGATGTATGCTGTGAGTGTGAGGGGGGAGTGTGTGTGTGTGAGGGTGATGTGTGTGAGGGTGCTTTGTGTAAGGGTGATATGTGTGAGTACTGTGTGTGAGAGTGCTGTGTGTGAGGTTGATGTGGGTGATGTGTGTGAGAGTGCTGTGTGTGTATATGTTAGAAGGGATTGTGTGTTAGGGGGGTAAAAAACAAAAAGAAAAATAGACATTATATCCCCCCTCCCTTCTTACCATTAGCCTGGGAGGGGGGGAGCGGCATTGTGGTACCTGGGAGGGGGAAGGACAGGCACTCTCCCACCATCCCTGGTGATGCTAGTGGTGAGTGAACTCTAGCCATGGCAACGCTCTGGATATCGCGAGAGGAAACCGGCGGAGCTGTAAGATAGAGCTCTGCCAGGTCCTCCTCTCCCTCCCCAGCCACATGTCTATGCGAGTGGGCCGTTGAGGGAGATCTTTGATCTATCCATCATGGAAAACAGCGGGGCCAGCGCTCAGATTGTGCCGGCCCTGCATGGACCTGCTTGGGAGATCCTGTGACCTCCCCTGCCGGCCTCGGGCCATGAACATCGCAGCCCACCAGGCATTTGCCCAGTTTGCCTGATGGCCAGTCTGGGCCTGCACAAGACAAGAGGAGAGAAATCTGATAAGATGAGATTTGACAAAATCAAGTGGAAACTAATTTTTCACAAAAAATGTGGTAATGGTCTGTACCATTTGTACCAAATGTGGGCAGGGTCCAAAATAATAATATGCAAAAATCATAATTCTGTGAAAGGAATCTACACTCAATAGTTATTATTATTGATATTTATATAGTCACTTAATTAGGTACTCTTTCCTAATAACTGGTAGAACACAGCTTTGCCCCATAGCAGCTTGAATTCTTTGTGCTAACAGGGTGCTTTAAAACACTCTTTACAGGGTCACTTACTAAACAGAAAAGGCACAGTGATATCAGTGTGAATTTCAAATTTAAGGCCAAACTAAGCCAAACATTGCTGTCTTGGATATTTTATTTCCAGTTAAACCATATTAACCACAAATTTGCAATTCACTTTGAAATTCTCACTTTAGTACATTAATCTTGCAGTGATAAGAGTCCATGTTTACAGATATGTCTTGTACATATTCTTGTTGTAAGTCTTCGTTCCACCATATCTCAGATGTGCTCTACTGGGTGGAGATCTGGTGATTGTGTAGGCTGCTGGAGCTCAATGAACTGTCATGTTTGTGGAACAAGATTATGAGTTCTTTAAGAAAATGCATGTGTTTCTGCTGGAAATGATTATTGCAAGACGTGAAGACTACGACCATTAAGGGATTCCCATGCCCAGCAACAATACCTAGATATAATAGCATTCAAACAATGTTAATTTTCCATTGAAGGGCAGAACATACAGTCTTTTGTAAATACTAGTTCAAGTAGAAAATGTTCTACCATATAATAGGTGAGAAGGAACAACATGTATATATAATAGACTAATTTTATTTGTTTGGAGCCCTTGAAGTAATGGCAGTAGGTTGTGACTTGCACAGTGGATGTGGGCACAGAATCTCTGCAGATACTTATGCAGGAACACTGCCCACAAGATTAGGAACAACAATATACAATGAAGTAGGATTTAAAAAATTGACTTTCAGGAACTAGACCCCAAAAAACCCAGAAGAAGTCTAAACAGAGCTCATGCATGGTTCTTGTGTTCAGTAAGGCCTTTTATGTTGTGATGATGTGCATCAGTTTGGTGAAAAGGCAAGTGCATGCTCTATTAGATGCATGGCCGTCTTTAAAGCGGGGCAAACGGGGCAGCTGCCCTGGGCCCATTTACTCATGGGGGACCCAAAGCAGCTACCCTGTGGGCCCCGCTGTCCGCAAATTGTTATTTGTGCCATGGGCTCGCTGGTGCTGCAGCAGCACCGGGAGCCCACACACTAAGAGGGCCCGGTCGGGCGCTGTGGCCCTTTAACAGCGCAACCGGGCCCCCTTGTTTTACCGCAGCAGGCTGGGAAGAAGTGACTGCCGTTAGTCACTTCCTCCCAGATTGGATGAAGCTGCACGGGATGGAAGAGGAAGAGGCCATCAGGAGGGAGCTGGAGTGCAGGAGCTTCACACTCCCAACTTCCTCAGCCTGCCACTGGACCCCAAGGTAGGGCTGGAGGGTGGCTTTATAAATGTAAACTTTGCATGTGTGTGTGTCAGTATGTCTGTGTGTGTCTTAGTATGTGTGTGTATGTGTGTGAGTATGTCTGTCACGATGTCTGTGTGTGTCAGTATGTCTGTGTGTGCCTTAGTATGTGTGTATGTGTGTGAGTATGTCTGTCTGTCAAGGTGTCTGTGTGTATGTGTGTGTCAGGGTGTCTGTGTGTGTCTTAGTATGTGTGTGAGTATGTCTGTCATGGTATATGTGTGTGTGTCAGTATGTCTCTTTGTGTGTCAGTATGTCTGTCAGGGCGTATGTGTGTTTGTGTTATTATGTCTCTGTGTGTGTCAGTATGTCTGCCTGTGCATGTCAGTTTGTCTGTCAGTGTGCTTGTCAGTTTGTCTGTCAGTATGTCAGTGTGTCCGTGTCTGTCAGTGTGTAAAAATGTAAACTTTGCATGTGTGTCAGTATGTATGTGTGTGTCAGTATTTGTGTGTGTCAATATGTCTGTGTGTGTCTTAGTATGTGTGTGAGTATGTCTGTCAGGGTGTCTGTGTGTGTGTCACTTTCTGTGTGTGTGTGCGTCTGTGTGTATCTCTGTTGTCAGTATGTATATCTGTGTGTGTATATCTCTGTATCTAGTATATCTATGTTTATCTATGTGGTCTGTGTGTATCTGCATTTGTTTGTCAGGTTGTGTATCTGCATGTCTGTATGTGTGTCAGTGTGTGTATCTGTATGTTATCATTGTATGTATGTGTGCATCTGTATGTTATCAGTGTGTGTACCTGCATGTGTATATCTGTGTGTGCATCTGTATATAGTCAGTGTTATATCTGTGTATCTGCATGTGTGTCATTATATGCATCAGTGTGTCTGAATATCCATATGTGTCAGAGTTTGTATATATGTCTCTGTATGTGTGTCAGGTTGTGTATCTGTGTGTCTGTATGTGTTAGTGTGTGTATATGTGTGTGTCTGTATCTGCATGTGTGTTAGTGTGAGTGTCAGTGTTTATATCTGTGTATCTGCATGTGTTTCAGTGTGTGTATGTGTATGTGTATCACAGTGTGTGGCAATGTACATGTGCATACATCTCATCATTCAAATTGCCAACACTACACACAAGTACACCCCTGCATTCAACCTTCAACACTACAAACACAGTCCTGCATTGAAATGTCAACAATACATACAAACACATCTTTGTGTTAAACACCAAAAATATATATAAACACACCTCAGCATTAAAAAAAAAAATACACATAGATGCATGCTTGCATTCAAACACCAACACCACCTACAAACACACCCCTACATTTACACAAACATACTCCATACAAAAACATGCTTCCATTCCAACACACAAACACAACTCAGTGCTCAATACAACTCTGCAAGCATGGGAAATGGTTTCCGCTACTGCATTGGGAAGTAGAGAGCGTGATTACATGTCAGGGAGTGGGAGTCAGGGGGCCCAATCAATATTAAAGACGGCCCTGATTAGATGTCTCTCTTGCTTCAGCATCCATATAAAAAGGCAGAACACTAGAGAAAAATCAGTAATGGGAAAAACAATTTGCAACTGTCCCATATGAGCTAGAACACTCAGAAGGTATATCAACCAAACCACTTTTCAGCAAAATACAGCATCCCAACAAAATGTTCTGAAATTAATCAACAACATTCTCTAGTCTTGTACCCAGAACAAAAGTATATTATTCACTGATTAGCAAGCATGCACACCTTTAAATTATTAAAACATTTTCTGCTATGAACATTGTAAAAATATACATAATGCATGTATCTATAAAGTTTCCTCCTTCACAGTCATGAATTGGGTAGAAAAAATATCCCTACAGGATAGTGAAATAAAATACATATTCCATGCAGTAAACTAAGAGAAGATACATCTTTGATTGGTGAGAGAACATTCAGATAATACGGACAGGATACAGAACTGTGAATTCCAAGATTTATTTGTTTCATTACTGATCGTCTGATGTGAGAGGTGAGAGGTAACACTATAGGTGTGTAACCTTAGTCTGTCTCGGTAATTAGTTCTAAGAGTGGTATGTACACACAACAGACTTGTACCAAGTAAATAACATTCCACACATTCTGTTCAATTGTCATCTTCTGGCAAGGTATTAAAAGGTACTTGAACAGCCACCCACATAAGCTTGTGCAACGAAGTAAAAAAAAAAAAAAAAAGTATACATAATACAGATAAATTATGGCATTGTAAGTCTTCCAAGATCAACAAACATTGCTAACATTTTAATTTGCTAGTAGAATATTAGCCAAGTTCTGGGTTTTCAGTGATGTCTTTTTGCATCTGCGCCAACATATACAGCAGCGATTTAAAATTTTTTTACTGCAATATGTGGAAGCATCCAGTGGTGGAATACTTAAACAAGCCATTTGCATGTTATTCAAGTACATATTAACATTTATAAGTAAATGCCAGCACCTGACATGGGGATTTTTTCCTCGTTGCAGACCTGTCAGGGAAGTCTCAGCCCCTACTCCCACGTTGCATATTATGTGTAAGTGATGTCACTATACCCCAGGGAACCTATATCAATGGGTTTTTTTATGTCAAAATCTGTTTAGTTTCCTTATGGGAGTCTCAGAGGGAGAAATAATGGTATAGAGCTAATACAAATAACGCTCAATCATTGACTTAAATAAAGGAAATTTTGCATACAGATTTGTATAAACAATAACAAACTTGATCAAATTTCAAAGTTAGTGTTGCATTTAGGAAACCCAGTGGAGTCTGTTACTACGCCTGGAGCACCATGGAAGGGATCCACAGTCCCTTAGAAGTATTCAAAATCAAATTCCAAAGGCTATACTTCATAAAGTCTTTACCTCAAAACATTGTATAAAATTTTGTTCTTGTGATCCTGAATAAAACTCCTTCCTATTTACACTACTCTTTGAAGTCTTTGGAATTTGATTTTGAATAAAATATGCTCTTTTTACAGGGTTATTTTATCAAATTGTGTACATTTTTTTAAAGCAAAGTGTACATGCTTGAAAAAAAATAATAATAATACTTCAAAGATATAATTCTTAATATGTGGGGCATCACCTTGGCAATCCATTGAGACTTTTGACTGTCATTTTGGAGTCAATAAGTATTAACCCGCATTTTCTAGCAGAATTGGAAATTGCTTAAAATGTTTTTTTGTTCTTCTGGAGTTATTTTTTCAACTAATATTACTGGTAATTACTTATGCTAATTTCCAAAAGGCACACATATTACATAGATGTCTAAATTCACACATATCAAAAGGAGCAGCTTTTAAAGTGAACTGAACATGTCATGAAAATTGTGCTATAATTACACTATATATGGAATAACATTCCATCTGTACACTGTGCTAGCCAACTTGGTCATCTCTATTCTTTAGGCAACTTAGCCTTTCCTGCCTTTAAGGCTATACACTGTGTCTCCGTGTGGCTGTCCCATAGGACTTGAGAGGTGGTACTCTCTACATTTCGGGGTGTGGTGGCAGAATATGCCACCAACCCTACCCCTCTGATGGCCATTTTGAAGGAGGAAAGGGTCTTTGAATACGTAAATATATTCACCAATAAACATACTTGCATTCAAATGTGTATTGATTAACAGATAAGATTGTGAAAATGAGACTTTAAAGGCACTAGGGGCAACATACCCTGTACACATGATTTTACTGCTCTTCATTAGACATGCATCGTAGTTGCCTTCAGCACTTTTCAGAAAAGTACGATTCTGGCGGCAACACTTGTTTGTCAGTCTAGGCATGTGCATGCTAAATCTTCTGTCAAACCACCATTACATAATCTTTCTACAAGTCTGTACAGTATCTGCTAAAACGGTTTAAAACCAACCTGTCCTCCTCATTCCCTTGATTGTCTGCACCTGTTCTTTACAAAGTTCACTCCTTATTAGGAAATGAGCATACTGGAGCTGTGAGTCAGAGTTTTAAATGTTGCACTCCCATGTAATTTACTTTTTTTTCCAAATGTATTTTAATGTTTTATTTCTGTTAAACAGTCTTGGATTATTGAGCAGGGCTATTACGTATTTTTGCCAGAAATATAACAAAAAAGCAGAACATGAAAAATTCTGCAAGTCAGTTCTTTTTCATCACCTTGCAACTCCCTTGCCAATTCTCAATGATCCCCTGTCTAGTGAACAGCTCGATTATTTGTAAATGATTATATTTGTATTTGATTATATTTTAAATTATTATATTTATAAGCATGACTTTTGTCCCTTTCTGCTGAAGATCAATATCATTTACTTTCTACATTGATTCAATCACACATCTATCATTTTTATTCTAGTTTACAATCTAAATAAAGAATTTACAAGGCTCCAAAACTAGACAGTCTATGTTAGACACCACCAGGACTGTCTACAGCTTGATCCTCTACTTAACTACAAAGAGGAGAGGACAATTTCAGCTGTTTCAGAAAATCCTGCCTAGTGAATTGAGTATACGGAAGTCCTCGCAAAGAAGAAATGTAACAAAATTATTAAAAAAGTATTTATAATATGGCAAACCACAACAAAAGTTAAAACACCTTAGTATCATGGTTTTAAAGTTTAGTCATCAGCCAAGTGTTGCAAACTTTAAACAATCTGGAGGAACCTCATTAAATATATCTCACTTGGGAAAAATATAGGGAGGAACTCCAAGTCTGTCTACTCACTTTTTGCTTCTACTAGAGATAGTTCTGGAAGTACACTGATTAAGCTGGAATTGTAGACTATTGGGGAAACATCCTAAAGGCTGAGATATTTACTCTGCAGAGTATCAACCTGTCTTTACTGAGCTGGAATATTGACTTTTAAGAGAAAGCATCCAATGATACATTGAAGTAGCACTATGCAGCAAATGACTAGCTTTCCTTTCCTAATAGGACTAGTTATGTAGACTACAGGGTTTGAATCTTAATGGCTGATGTCTTAGCTCTGTCAAATACTTTAAGTTAGAATTATATAATCACAGTCCCAGGGTTGGATACCTGTAGACAGTTTATATATTCATAGTATTTTTTGCCATAGAATTTCAAGAAGGTAAATACATAGTCAGGCCAATTATGTGTTAGCATTAATGAACAATTATGTCCTGACAATTTGTGTACTTCCAGAAATATCTCTATCCAGACTTTGTGAAGCAATAAGTAAGCAGACCAGCTAGGGTTTACTCCTCATAGTTTCAACCATGAAGGCGATGATATAATAAATCACCACTGGGGTCTATTTATTGTTTCTCCAGATTGATTGAAGTTTGCTACACTTGGCTGGCGAGGATGGTAGTTTATTTTTTTACTTGTGGTGTGGTTTGTTCTATTGTAAATGCTTTCTTTTTCATTTTTATATATTTCAATGGTGGCTGTTTTTTTTTACTAGAAAACATATAATATATATTCTTCTGGCACACTATTTCCTTGCATATTACTCTCCCCCCTTCCACTGGGTTTTAATGAACAACAACATCCATCTTTGAAATATTTGACATTTATCATCACGTGTTTCTCACTTCTCTCCATCTGACTACTACTCTTCTCTTGTGCTACGTTTGATAACGTTTTGACACAATTATTCCTTTCCACTGCTTCTCTTTCTCCTCCTACAGTTTGATTTTAGCTTACAGTGTGCTTTTCCCATAACAGCTTCTCTACTCACCTTGTAAGACTATTCTCGAAATATAACACCAACTGTCCAAACATAACTGACAAACAAGTCCACATTTTTATAGACCTAGTAAAGCTTGGGGTGATGTCAGTTTGTTTCACACAACCATTGCTTTATTAATGTGTGACCAATATGATAATGGCCATTTCTTTTCTGATCGAAGATTCTATTCACAAGTAATGGCTTATATTTGCTTACATTTATGTCTCAAATCATAGCCTTATATATTTTGTGCCCTTCTATTCAAGAACCTTTATAAAAATTTGTTGATAATTGGAAATTATTTCAGGATGGCTTTCAATCATTTTTGAATGCATCACCTGTTACAATACATGTACCATGTGCCAAACTCAAAAAAGGTTTGCTCGGCTTTACACACATTGCTAAATAACCATTGGTGCCTTCAACATCATGTAATGAAAGATAGCACATTTTACTGCCACTTCCTTAACAGGCAAACTCACATTGAATAAACTTGCCTAAATATATATTATTTCTTGCATGCTGACCACGTAGACTGACCAATCCCTGATTTTGATTCCTACTGAATTTTCATGGCTTGTTCCTTGTGACTTGCTATTTACCAGGTCCGCTATGATTCCCTTAAGCTGCCAACCTGAGGTACACCTGCTGCTTATGAGCCTACATTCAAAATTTCAAAACAATTATGTTTACTGCTCCACCACCGCTGATCCATACATACAAGACCCAGCACATTTACTTATTCACCAAACAACAATTTCAAAGCTCACACAATTTAATAGTTTTTTGTAAAAACACTTAAGCAAGGCAAAAACAATGGTTAGCTGTTTAAAATAAAAAAAATTAAATTACATTCTGTGAACTATGAAAATGCAATTTAGTGAATGAGGGATTGTGCAGAATTTTGTATAATTATATATATATATATATGTTAAAGGACCACTCTAGGCACCCAGACCACTTCAGCTTAGGGTTAACCCATTCTTTTATAAACATAGCAGTTTCTGAGAAACTGCTATGTTTATGAATGGGTTAAGCCTTGCCCCAATTCCTCTAGCGGCTGTCTTATTGACAGCCGCTAGAGGCGCTTGCATGCTTCTCACTGTGAAAAGCACAGTGAGAGCACGCAAGCGTCCATAGGAAAGCATTGATAATGCTTTCCTATGTGACCGGCTGAATGCGCGCGTAGCTCTTGCCACGCGTGCGCATTCAGCCGCATGGGAGGAGAAGAGGAGGATCGGAGGAGGAAAGCTCCCTGCCCAGCGCTGGAAAAAGGTAAGTTTTTACCCCTTTCCAGAGCCGGGCGGGAGTGGGTCCCTGAGGGTGCACTATAGTGCCAGGAAAACGAGTATGTTTTCCTGGCACTATAGTGGTCCTTTAAGGCTTTGTCTGGAGTTGTGGGAGGGGCTTATTTATTTACCTTTTAAAAGGGACTCCTCACCTTCTGCTGTACCGTTCCTGGTCTAGCGATTTGCATGTGGCTACTTCCGGTCACATGCAAGTCGCCATTTTGCAAACTTACCTTGTCTCCCTGGACTTGCTTCCTGACTCTCCACTGGACTAGACCTCAATCCTTCCATAAAGTTTGCTTCATCTCACCGGAAACTGTAAGATACAGACCCAGCCGTCGCACCTCAGTTGCAATCCCACGGCGTCATCTCGGCTTGGGTCTATTCTCTGTATTCAGTCACTCGCATACTCTGTTTCAAATGTTAATTAGTTTATTTCAATTTGTTTGTTACTTACGCATGCTTCTCATTTTAGCCTTTAGGGAGTTTTCAGGACTTTTGCTTTTGTTTTAAATATACAGTTTGGCTCATTCGCACAAACAGCTTTTGTATGTTTTATATGTATGATATGGTTCAGTGGAGCATTTGTCTATTTTCCAACAAACTCTCCCTGTTTGGTTAGATCCGTCTGGGGAAAGCATGAACGCTCTATGGCCGGATAGAGCGTTCGTGCAATACATTCAAACGCTATTTTAGCCACAGTGGTGGTTCCCTAATTATATGCGAATGGTACACGAACACCATGCATTATGCTTATTAGCATAAAACTCCGACGGTGACCTCTAGTGGTCATAAAGCATGTTACATTTCAAATTAGATGTGGTTTAACTGCGTATGTTACATCCTAATAGGAGTAAATTAAATATTTAAATTATTTTAATCTCTCCGTTAATTGATTCATTTGTTTCCTTGTTCTTATCTACGTGATGTTATGTCTGTTATTTTCTGTAGGTCTAGTTCACGAAAAGGTAAAAATATAAATACATTTTGACAATGGGTCCTTCCTACAATTTTTGTCAAACTTAGGTGGGTTAATTTTTCATATTCAGTCAACTATGGCAAGGCTCTTGCTCCGTAAGCAGAACATACCGTATACAGCAACAGCTAGGAAACTGAATTTTTCTAATTAATTTGTACCACCACTAATAGCACTTATGCCAGGGAGGGCACGAGTGGATATAATACATCAGATCTTCTCTCCATGTTCTCATCGGTCATAGCCTCTATTAGGCTGATTAATGACAGATTGGAGAGACTAGGAAGGAGGGCCTGATGAGTGTCAAGGCCACAGTCCTGAATGAAACACAGAGCATCCACAAGTACATCACGAAGATGGCTCCCAAAGATGAACTGCTAAGTGAATGCCTAAGACTTCCACAGATCGACGATGCAGAAAAAGAGGAGGTTCCTTGGCAAGACAAACCTGTCCATGGGGTGTACCACCGGCAGATAGTGGATGTGGCTCACATGACAAAATCCTACCAGTGGTTGGAAAAGGCAGGACTGAAAGACAGCACCAGATCAATAGAAGCTAGAGTTTACCACACCATGCAAGACCCTAGGTGCAGACTGTGCAAAGAGGCCTCTGAGACAGTCAAGTACCTAGTAGCCAGATGCAAGTTGCTGGGATTGTGTACCAAAACATCTGCACAGAATATGGATTGGATCTTCCTAGATAATGACAGGGCTAAGATCCCATGGGACTTCCAACCAGACATCGTGGTGGTAGACAAGGAACGAAAGACTGCAGTTATGGTGGATGTGGCAATACCCAGTGACTATAACATCAGGAAGAAGAAACATGAGAAGGTGGACAAATACCAAGGACTGAAAGAAGAACTAGAAAGAATGTGGAAAGTGAAGGCAGTAGTAGTACCAGTTGTGATAGGAGCACTCGGGGCTGTGACGGGGAGTGGCTTCAACAGATTCCAGGTGGGACATCTGAGATCGCTGTCCAGAAGAGTGCAGTTCTAAGAACAGCTAAGATACTGTGCAGAACCCTCAAACTCCCAGGCCATAAGATGGACTAATACAGCTAATCAAATCTACTATATAATACACAAGATCCAGCGCACTCACTCATCCACTAAACAGTGTCACAAACTTACCTTTACCTGGCACCCGCGCCGCTCCTCTCCTAGGGACAAGCTGTGCGTTCTGCCCGCATTACCACGCGGCCTAAATAGATTGCTTACCTTCAGTCCTGCGATTGGCTCCCTCTAATGTTTTGTGGGACAAACTGCAGCCCCTATAAATAAAAAATAAATATTATGCCATGATGTCATGACTATAAAGGGACCATGTCATCTAGGTGACCCAATGCTGTTTGGGGTCGCAGAGATGACGTGAACCAATGGGAACTCTTGAGCCAATTTAAGGTTTGTTTTAGCCCCCATTCATTGCCCTATTGTGGTTTCTTGTTAGATCCTTGTTTAGTGCTCCTAGAGATTCCTTTCTGATTTCCTGTCTTTGACCTTGGCGTCATATTTGACTTGTGATTTCTGGTATCCTGACTTCGGCTTTGTATTTGACTTGTGTTTTCTGTTATCCTTACCTCTGCTTTCAAAACCAATGAGTTGGCCTGCCTCCCAGGAGGCTGCACTCAGGATATTTATATATCCTTTTGAAATTGAAACCAAAGGGTATACAAGAAACAAGGCTAGTCATGAACCTCGGAACTTTTAAAAATGAAATCAGAGGCAAAAATAGCTGATCTTGAAAAATTCTCCACTACAGTCATAATCACAACTTGGCCATATTTGCCTCAGGTTTGCCATTCAGATTTAAGTCGTAAAAATGTTGAGTTTGCTAAATAACCCTGCATGTATTGTTAGATTATTTCTTACTGGCAAACACAATAATCAGTGCTCATTTTTACTCATTGACATAATTATATGCCATTTGTAATAAAATTTAAAATATATAATTTACTTCTACAAATAACAAAAATGTAATTTAAGATAAGTGTATAATACATAGACAAGCAAACAGAGGAAATACAAGGTTTTCATAAATTAGAATTCAATAGTAATATAGACTTTCTAGAGTAAAAGTAAATCTTACAACATATAATTAGAACACTAACTGAATTCAAAGGATTAATCATAGAGCTGGAACTCTTGTATAGAGATACAGGAACCGTGTGGTTCTTCACTTATTTTCAATTTATGTTAATTAAATTATATTGCTGGGTTAGTTAACTTTTTATGTGTTCATTGATGCAATGATTTTCCCATAACTATTGCCCATACAGGAAGGAATTTATGTTGAATGTTTACAACAATGATAATTATAGGTGGATTGGGTATTTTTAGCTGCTCACTCAGTACTATAGAGTCAGTAACACAACAGGAGATATCCCTCAGGTTATCCCAGCCACCTTGATAGCAAAATTGCCATGTTCTTTTCATCCAGCCTGTTTCCTGCTTATTGGCTAATAAATGTACATGGCTAGAAGCTGTGTTTGTGAATGATGAAGAAAAACAGTTGAAAATTAAAAAATAAACTCAGAGTGTCCCTATTCCTACTGAAAGAGAATGAAAGCACTTTACTTAACATGAAACAGCACATGCATATACAGGAATTATTTTTACAAAAAATAGAAAGCGGGCTTGTTTAAAACACCACTCATCAACAAACTTCCCAGGAATGCAGTTTTTGATATTGAATGTCACTGGTGATTTAAGTACCCTTAAAATGTTGTGTATAAAACATGAGAACAATGTTTGGTCCCTAAACTGTAGACAGATATTGTCCCAGAAATGTTCTGATGAAAGAATACAATATGTACATTAAAGACCACTTCCAGCACCTTTCGCACTGATCTCTTTTGCAACAACAGCCCTCCAAATTGTCCAGATAAAATAGTTAATTGTGTAGTGAAATGTCAAATAGTAATTTAATTTACAAAGGGGAATATTGAGAAGTAGAGAAGGAAGGGAAAAAAGAAAGTGAAGAAAACACCAATTTTTTGGGAAAAGCAGATGAGTCTCAGGAAGCATGCTCTGGGGTTCTTAAAGGACCACTATAGTGCCAGGAAAACATACTCGTTTTCCTGGCACTATAGTGCCCTGAGGGTGACCCCACCCTCAAGGACCCCCTCCTGCCGGGCTCTGGGGAGAGGAAAGGGGTTAAACTTACCTTTTTTCCAGCGCCGGGCGGGGAGTTATCCTCCTCCTCTTCGGCTGAATGTGCATGCGCGGCAGGAGCTGCGCGCGCATTTAGCCAGTCTCATAGGAAAGCATTCATAATGCTTTCCTATGGACGCTGGTGACTTCTCACTGTGATTTTCACAGTGAGAAGCATGCAAACGCCTCTAGTGGCTGTCAATGAGACAGCCACAAGAGGCTTTGGAGGCTGAATTAACCCATTTATAAACATAGCAGTTTCTCTGAAACTGCTATGTTTATTAAAAAATGGGTTAATCCTAGAGGGACCTGGCACCCAGACCACTTCATTAAGCTGAAGTGGTCTGGGTGCCTAGAGTGGTCCTTTAAGTGGTATAGTATGGAAACTCAGTGGAGGACATGTTCTAGAAGAATTAATACCATTGAGTCTAATGGGCAGTACATACTCTTTGAGTCTGGAACATTAAACCAATGGGCCCCTGTCTGGGCCTGGAGCCCCAGATCAGACAAGGCTTTGTGGTTTTTGTGGGAGCTTTTACAGTAATCTGCACCTGATATTGGTGTAGACCACAATGTCCTGCATCAGAACACCGGGGATCCAGTTCCCCAGTTTGTCTCCACTGGACTACCAAGCCTCCTGCAAAGAATGGCCTCCACTACAACAACAGGCATTACACCCCCTTCTCCTTATTTTTGGCAGTTTTAAAAAAAAATTCTAAATATTTTCTTATATGTAACTTTATTATGATAATGACTTGATGAATGGTTTAAAGTTTTCATATCCAATGCAAATTAGCATTTTTGTGTTTATGAAATAATGTACTATCTAATGAAACAAAAATACAAGGGAGCAGAAAGTTGCTAGCATGCCATATAGTCATTGTAGCTTCCAGAAATGAAGGGGCACTTGCATGCCCACTTGGGATATACATAAGCAAGTCTTCCGTTCCTGCCTAGGAGATATTCCTTACCCATAGCTTTAGGAGGTTTGGCCTAATCCACGCACAAATTTGTTATAAATATAACACAAATGCCCCCACACTACCGACAAGAACACAGGAAACACGGGCCGCAATAACAAACCCACTCAAAAGCTGTGCTGCCCATGAGACCGCAACAGACCTGGCACAACACACGACAACAAGCAGGAAAATAGGACGAGACAGCAGGGGCCACAAATGAGACGTGTGGGAAAGACACCGACTAAGTGACAGCAGTCCAGTAGCCCGAGACGCAATAAGCACCCACAACACATACCAGCTCAATACCTCAACACACACAGCCCTAGGAACGGGTTGAGCGCACGCGGCGCAGGCAAACTCCACTATAGATGCGATAAAAAAGCGCTGCAACATGTGACAAGTCCTAAAACAATCAGAATACGCACCACACTCATCAAACAACACACACACCAGCCAGACCATACACAGCACGCACACTATGATAGCTAATAATTATATTACATTATATAGTTAAAAGTAAAATACTCGAACCGCCTCTGCGCAGGCACCTAAACGACATATCTGCTGCAATGTGAAACGAGCCTCTGCGCAGGCAACGAAACGCTATGATAGATACACAGTGACACAAGCCTCTGCGCAGGCAACTAAACGTTATGTTAGATGCAATGAAAAAACGCCTCTGCGCAGGCAACTGATTGTTCCGATCACCGCAACGAGAAACACGCCTCTGCGCAGGCAACCGACTGTAATGTTTAAATACAATCGTAAACCACGCTTATGACATGATACCAATAAAAATATTTAAAACAAATTTGTTATAAATAGTTTGCTATAAATACTACATAGTAGTTTTTAAGATAGAGAATCCTGGATGGTAGATTCATTTTAGTTTTCAGAAAAAAATAATTTCTACTAGGTATAATGTAGTCACAATGTTTTTTTAAAATATATGTCATGGTGGAACATAAGTAATACATTATTTAGGTTACCTAGACTTTATAAGCAGATTGCATTGCTAAGATTCAGCTGACTTTGAGAAATTAATTTGGTGTAGAAAAAGCCACATGCTAAGGGAGACTAATACATGAGAGCCCATGTACAAAGGTATCACAAATTTGGGATACAACCCCTTTAATTATGGGAGTATGTAATTTTACAGTTTCTTAAACCACACTACACCTCACCTTCCCTAAGACTATGTTGTCATACGAAACCATGTGAAGGAGCACTTTGCAGGCAAGTATTATGACTGACAAATTAAATTATCTAACTTTTCCATTACTAATCTTTCATATTTTTACTGGAATTCTTGGTAAGTTTCTAATTGACCACAATAATGCTGATGTCTACATGTAGCAACCTTTACATTTCATTGACCAGAAACACCAGACAAAAGGAGATGGATACAAGAATTTATATATAATGCTCATGATATTGATTTAACCCTTGAACATCTATTTTATTTGTACCATGTCACTGGAGTAGAATGTTTGGGGCAACAAAGCACTATTAATCAAACAAAGAAGCTCAGGATAGTTTTCAAGAACCCCTAACACTGTGGCTACTAGTTACCATGTATTTTACAAACACATACTTTACAAATATTTATTTGCACTGGTCACAAAAACAAAAGTAAAAAAATATAATGTCACTCCAGCTCGCGGCATCACTACGCGGCATGCGAGGGAGCTGAGCAGGAAGATCACAGCTCCTTCACCACCTACTTTGGCCACCCACCCGCCTACCCAGCAGCCCCACTGGACCCCAGGTAAATAATCCACCCAAAAAAGAGAAAGTGCTCTGTGCAAAAAGGCGCTTAATAGTGATACAAATAGTAATCAGCGGCTCAACACACGTGCAGGTATCCCAGTCCTACACAAACAAATTGTGAAAAAGAGTGTGAGCTTAGTGGGTGCTACTACCCCCAACAGAGATCACTCAGTGGAGTGCTTTAAGATAAATGAATACCTTATCCCTATTACAATAATAGTTCACTTAGGGGAATAAACAACGTATAGAATCTAAAACAAAAAGATAATACACATCATAGTGCAGTATGCAAGTAGAATATGTAAGAAGTGGAAGAGAATGTATGTCCAACTCACATGGTACAGAGCCTAAAGACTGGCTCTAATCACAGTAGCTTGAGTATATTGAGGTAATACCAGACCTTCTCCCGATATACAGCTCACAGGGTATATGGAAGAAAAAAGAGGTAGAATTCCTAGTGCAGATCTGTATGCAAAGGAGAATGATCACATAAAGTGCATATGACTGCTCACCTGAAATAGAGCCGATAATATAGGCTCTCTCTCTCTCTATATATATATATATATATATATATATATATATATATATATATATATATATATATATATATATATATATATATATATATACACCTCTGTGCCTTTAAGGGAGGCACCACCCTTCTGAAAAAGCCCCACGGCGAAACGCGTCTCAGACCTATACAGAGGACCACTTCAGGACTTTCTTTGGCAATTGTTTTCATTGCTGTTTTTAAATTTATTTTTATTTATTTTAGAATAAATTGTTATTTTTTTATACAGGGAGTGCAGAATTATTAGGCAAGTTGTATTTTTGAGGATTCATTTTATTATTGAACAACAACCATGTTCTCAATGAACCCAAAAAACTCATTAATATCAAAGCTGAATATTTTTGGAAGTAGTTTTTAGTTTGTTTTTAGTTTTAGCTATGTTAGGGGGATATCTGTGTGTGCAGGTGACTATTACTGTGCATAATTATTAGGCAACTTAACAAAAAACAAATATATACCCATTTCAATTATTTATTATTACCAGTGAAACCAATATAACATCTCAACATTCACAAATATACATTTCTGACATTCAAAAACAAAACAAAAACAAATCAGTGACCAATATAGCCACCTTTCTTTGCAAGGACACTCAAAAGCCTGCCATCCATGGATTCTGTCAGTGTTTTGATCTGTTCACCATCAACATTGCGTGCAGCAGCAACCACAGCCTCCCAGACACTGTTCAGAGAGGTGTACTGTTTTCCCTCCTTGTAAATCTCACATTTGATGATGGACCACAGGTTCTCAATGGGGTTCAGATCAGGTGAACAAGGAGGCCATGTCATTAGATTTTCTTCTTTTATACCCTTTCTTGCCAGCCACGCTGTGGAGTACTTGGACGCGTGTGATGGAGCATTGTCCTGCATGAAAATCATGTTTTTCTTGAAGGATGCAGACTTCTTCCTGTACCACTGCTTGAAGAAGGTGTCTTCCAGGAACTGGCAGTAGGACTGGGAGTTGAGCTTGACTCCATCCTCAACCCGAAAAGGCCCCACAAGCTCATCTTTGATGATACCAGCCCAAACCAGTACTCCACCTCCACCTTGCTGGCGTCTGAGTCGGACTGGAGCTCTCTGCCCTTTACCAATCCAGCCACGGGCCCATCCATCTGGCCCATCAAGACTCACTCTCATTTCATCAGTCCATAAAACCTTAGAAAAATCAGTCTTGAGATATTTCTTGGCCCAGTCTTGACGTTTCAGCTTGTGTGTCTTGTTCAGTGGTGGTCGTCTTTCAGCCTTTCTTACCTTGGCCATGTCTCTGAGTATTGCACACCTTGTGCTTTTGGGCACTCCAGTGATGTTGCAGCTCTGAAATATGGCCAAACTGGTGGCAAGTGGCATCGTGGCAGCTGCACGCTTGACTTTTCTCAGTTCATGGGCAGTTATTTTGCGCCTTGGTTTTTCCACACGCTTCTTGCGACCCTGTTGACTATTTTGAATGAAACGCTTGATTGTTCGATGATCACGCTTCAGAAGCTTTGCAATTTTAAGAGTGCTGCATCCCTCTGCAAGATATCTCACTATTTTTGACTTTTCTGAGCCTGTCAAGTCCTTCTTTTGACCCATTTTGCCAAAGGAAAGGAAGTTGCCTAATAATTATGCACACCTGATATAGGGTGTTGATGTCATTAGACCACACCCTTCTCATTACAGAGATGCACATCACCTAATATGCTTAATTGGTAGTAGGCTTTCGAGCCTATACAGCTTGGAGTAAGACAACATGCATAAAGAGGATGATGTGGTCAAAATACTCATTTGCCTAATAATTCTGCACTCCCTGTACTACCTGTAAGTGGATCCTCCATTGCTTCCTGCATCTACACAAAGAAGGGTGGTGCCTCCCTTAAAGGCACAGAGGTGTATATATATATATTATCGGCTTTATTTCAGGTGAGCACTCATATGCACTTTATGTGATCATTCTCCTTTGCATACAGATCTGCACTAGGAATTCTACCTCTTTTTTCTTCTATATACCCTGTGAGCTGTATATCGGGAGAAGGTCTGGTATTACCTCAATATACTCAAGCTACTGTGATTAGAGCCAATCTTTAGGCTCTGTACCATGTGAGTTGGACATACATTCTCTTCCACTTCCTACATATTCTACTTGCATACTGCACTATGATGTGTATTATCTTTTTGTTTTCGATTCTATATGTTGTTTATTCCCCTAAAGATTTACATTTTATGTCAGTACATCGATACCAATTTCCTTATTAGAGTGTAAGCCCCTTTTATAAAATGTTCTCCTTGTGGCTACGCTCGCCAGTTCACAGGCACTCTCCCACCGCCACACGCTCTCTTCAGGGAGAGCATGTGGCGCTGTGGAGATTTCCTTCCTATCAGGCTTCTGTATTCGCACACTTTAAAAGTGTGCCCGCATTCACCTATTCTTTAGTTTTCAATTTACCAAATGTGTATATCTATGTGAGTTCGGTGGTTTGTATTTTCTATCAGGCTTTTAGGCGTTCGCATGGGTTTGTGTCACGTATGCCTGTTTTTTGTCCTTCAATTTACTGAACGCGTATTCAAACCAATGTGTGTTCAGTGGTTTGTAAGCCTTCCTGGTCGACCCTTTGGACAGTTCTACTCCCGAATGAACATCCTCAGTGTTCAGTAGTTTCTCCTTTGGTTCATTTCGTGAACGTACTGGTTCGCAGGTTTTCTGTGTTTGTATTTTCCCTCCATTCAGTTTTTTTTTGTATTACTGTTCTATCTCTGTTCGCTTTATTTCAAGTGACCGTTCAATAGATTTCCCACAAACGCATTTTGCAGGTTTTTTTTTCCATGGCCACTTTGGATCACGCCTCGTGAGATCTGCGGCAGCCATTTAAACCTTGCCGGTTGCTAGCAATTAAACATGGGTGAGCCCCTGATTTTTAAATGTACCTGAGCTTATGCTAGCTGCTGCTTTTACTGTAATACTTCTATATGAATATTACTGAGGTGAGCCCCCCCCCCATCATATTGTTACATACCATGGTACCTTTTAAATCTGGGAATCCTCATAGAGTGAGAATCCCTGGTTTGGTAGTTCATAAAACTAAGTAATTAATTGAATGAAATGTCTTCAACAGTAAACAATCTGTGAGAGGATTGCTGCAATATAGAAAAAGATAACCATTTAACCATCTTTTTAATTATATAATAGGTTTTATTTACCCATTGCCAAAAAAAACATAAAACTGACAGTTGTATCTATATGCTAATTAGATATAGTGATCCTAAAAATCAAGCCAACAGGTAATATATTGTGTCGCTATATATTCCCTATTACTATAATAAACAGAATCATTTCATAATTACAATGTCCAAATAATCTGAAACAATCGTTGCAAAAAGAGAGGGGAGTTTAATTTGGAAAAAAACAGTATAATAGGGAGAGATCACCTAAATTGTCAATTGGCTGTAATGGTAGTACATGGGGGTTATTGAAGTAGAAAAGTAGAGTAATAATAGTAAGATATACATAGCAAGACAATATTGGAAGATCTGGAGAGATAGAAGTAACTTTAGACACAGCTTAGTAAGTATGACAGTAATCAAAGGTAGCAATTGTCTGGAGACTTAAAAGTGCCTATTTCTATACATATATGCTGCTCCTTATCCTGCAAAAAGTCCACTTCGCTATAGTCCTGACTATTAAAATACAATCGCCAAAACCACTAAATTATTGCACCTTCAAGGGTGCAAAAAAACAGAAATAAGTATAAACTCGTGCACCTACACGGGTTCTATTAATGCCTGATACTGATATCCTTTAGCACCTTCATGAATGCTAATGGTATAAGTCCCTGTATAAACAGCTGCAATGGAGTCTCCTATCTCCTAGTACACATAGGTAAACCCTAATTTAACTCCCTGGGGCATCCTCACAATAAAAACTAAAGTGGTGATCAAGCTTAGTGCATAATGAGTAAAGTGCTAAGTGAAAAAGTAGATAAAAATAAAGTCCCAACACGCGTTTCGGTGCTCTAATGGTACCTTCGTTGGGGGCGCAGCTTTCAAACTGAAAGCCTTGAGTTTTAAATGGTGATCGATCCCATCTCATCATGCTTCCACCTATCGCGTCTCATGTTTCACCCCCCAAAATGACATTGTCATCTAGGTGGGACGGATCTTGCAAGATTAATTCTGCGTGGTAGTTCCCAGTAAGGAATGATGTATGTGATTCTCGGGCGGAGTATCCACTTTAACCATTTAGCTTATCGCTCATTTACAGGTAGTTAGAATAGACAGGAATATTCTAATCAGTTATAAATTATGTTGGGGGGGGGGGGAGGAGACTACTTGCGATTGTGCAGATATATATGAAAATACCAGTAAATATCAAACAGTACAGAGTGTATCTTCTTGACAAAGGGGCTATAGATCCCCCTCTGGAATTCTGCAATCTTTCTCACAGGTAGTATTATTTTATGAATCCTTTATAGCATCTGTTCTGTAAATAGAAACTTAGAGTATACTTCCATCTTTTCACTGTAGTCTATTATAGGGTGGAATGGGTTATAGGTCCCTAATACTTTTTCCAATGAATGGAGCAATAAAGAAAATTAAGGGGATGTGGGACATAGTTGTCATGCTGAGTCGCTGAAGATCTACTAAGTGGTTGCATGTTTTGGTAAAATAGTGAATTTAGCTGTTTAGCTGCAGCCTAAGGGAGAAGCCACCAAAGCACTGGCAGTCAAGTAAATTAAAAGGGACTTGAAAGTGTGGCTACTGTAAAGCGTGGAACTTTATTTCTAAGGAATCCAAACACTTTGAGAATAGCAGCCATAATGAAACATTCCAAGTTAAGTCTTTCTTTAACTGTAATACAAAAGGACTAATTTATTTACTGACATGCCAATGTGGTCTCATGTACATAGGAAAAACGTTCACTCCTTCAAGAGACACATTCTAGAACATATCAATTCTATAAAAAAAATAAAAAAAACACTAGATATATCGAGACCCCAATATCCAGGCATGTCATACTGGTCCATCAGGGTAACACCAAAGGACTGAAATTCCAAGGCATCAAATTAATAACACTGGATCAAAGCAAAGGCAACCTTGACAAATGCCTGCTGCGGAGGGAGTGCTTTTGGATACATCATCTGAAGATACTCTCCCCTCTGGGACTTAATGAAGGATTTACATTCTCTGCATTTATTAATGACCTCTAAAATATATTATTCAAAGATTGATTACTAATAGAACAACTAAACTATCCACTAATTTACCAAAGCATGCAACCATTTAGTAGATCTTCAGCGACTCAGCATGACAACTATGCCCAAACATCTCCATATATTTCTTTATTGTTCAATTCATTGGAAAAGATTACGGACCTGTAACCCACTTCACCCTATAATAGACTACAGTGAAAAGATGGAAGTATACTCTTGTCACGGGTGGCGCTCCGAAGACCAGGACCCCTGTTTGCCTGATGATGAAGATAGGAGTCTCAGTGTGGAAATGGACAATCAGGGTCTGGTGCAGGGTAACCACACGCCCCCTGGTGTTGTGCACCAGGGTTTGTGCATCCACATACCAGAGCCCTGATGCCGCTTATTGGATGCCAGGAGCTGATATTAAGCAGATACGTATCCAGTACTAGAAACAAGGTGTAACGGACCGTTTGGCACACAAGAGGTTAAAAACCGTTTAGGCGATATTCCCCTTACAAATGCACAGGCAGCTACTGCAAGCACCAATCTCCCGAACAGGAAACACACAAATTCTCCCGAACTGGAACCATACGAATGCTGTAAACAGCTGAACAGGAAAAACCATACGAACAGTTTACACTCCTGGCAGTCGAACTATAACAGCATACAATCAAATCCCCCCAAGAACGGGACGACACTTTGTTTGAGGATCAAGCAGAACTGCTTTACTGGGGCTACCTGCCTGGCTTTTATGCAGGTCTTCCACCTGGTGGACACTCCCTTAGGGGACCAGATGGAAAACTGGGACATATATTGGACAATGACCAATCACAGACACACAGGGTTAAAACACTCCCACAATGCATTATAATCCCTCCTCTTTGTCCTGGAGATAATTGGGAAGTAATTAAATTATCTCCAGGGACAGAAACAAAAATCCATTGAGCACATGTTGGTTAAAAGACATAAAAATACATACTGTTATGAATATTACATAGAACATACACATTCTACCTATCCCCAGATAGCTTAGATCTGAGCGCACGTTATTACCGAATGGCGCTCAGATCACATACATACAGTTCAATCACCATGGAGCCAAAGTCTTTCCCATAGTCCTTTGTTACACGAATAGGCACCATGGCATGGCTATCTGGGGTAATGCTGTTCATACGGTTAAACTACCAAATGTACCGGCATTCGGTTAAATGACCGAATGCAGAAGCAGGGAGGCTGGCGGCTCAGCGGTGTTCACGCAAATAAGTGTCCGTTTTTAGTTCCATAGTTTGGGTGCTGAACACTGGTGGCCGTTCGGGACTTTACAATGGCCACCGCCACGTGTTAGCTACACGAATAGCGGCCACCCAGCGTTCACCACAGCTTCTGGGAGGTCAGTGAATGGCACACTCCAGTTCCCAAATGGTCGATCGTTCGGTAGTTTGTTCGGTAAATTCAATCTACCGAACGCCCAGGCAGAAAGGCACGAATAAGCCTTTCTGCAGGGAAAATAAAAGGTTTTTAACATGGGGCCATAGTCCAGCGGCACGAGGTGGGAAGCCAGGCTCCTCCAGTGGCCAGTGGCGAGGTTGGTTCCGCCACACAAGGTAAGACTAAATGGCCAAGATGTATGCAGCCCACCACTGCGCCAAAGTACTCCAATTACAGTGGGTCCTAACTGCCTCGATTTGCATGACTAAATAAAGAACAATAAAAACACACACAGTACTTACTTGCAAAGAAAGGAGCAGAGGAAATGGGACCACTGCTTGCAGGAACAGACTTAAACTAAAAGGACTAATGGCAAAGGAATGGGACTAGCAAGAAAAAAAAATACAGAATAAAGGAATGAACCCAGAAAGCCCAGCACAATGAAAACCAGACGTAGAATAGAAAACAAGAAAAAACAAGAAAAACTAAACAAGAATTGTAAAAAGAGTACTGGATACCAGAAGCCAAGGCCAGACATTTGAAAAGAACGGAACAGCAAGTGACATAACTCCTCTCCTAAGGAGCGACATATGGACGCGACTAGCAGCTCTCAAGCAGAAACCTGGAAAAGAGCGAGGATCCAGCGACTAAGTCCTCGTGACTTACTATAGGCAAGGAATCCCCGTCTTTAGCTTTGATAACCTGGAGTGGAGTTCATGGCTCACAATGCCTTCTTGAACCACTCCAAATTCTTAGGAGAGATCTCCAGCAAATGAACCACTAGCCAGGAAAGAAGGTCCACTCTAGAACAGGAGTACTGCCACGAAACATAATCTGGAATTGGAACCAGGCACTTAGCATCACAAGAGGACAGCTGTAGAGAACACCGAACCGCTTAGCAGATAAACCACCTCCAGGACTGGTATCAGACAAACTGAACAGAAATGAGGAAGACATCTACAGCAGACTAGTCCAGACACAGGATCTCTATAGTGCAGAATTCCCAAGATACAAACAGAGCAGATCAGGAAAGCTGCAGAGTCCAGTCCACGAACTCCATGTATGACTACGGCCATCTGTCATGGGTGGCGGTCCGAAGACCGGGACCCCTATGTGCCTGATGAAGATGATCGGAGTCTCAGCGTGGATATGGACAATCAGGGTCTGGTGCAGGGTAACCACACGCCTCCTGGTGTTGCGCACCAGGGTTTGTGCGGCCACATACCAGAGCCCTGATGCAGCTTAGCAGGTAATAAGTATAAGCAGATAAGTATCCAGTACTAGAAACAGGGCAAGACTAGAATAGGCACCAAACAAGATAAGAGGACAAGACTAGAAGAACCCAGAACATAACACATGAGGTAAACATGAACAGGACATGGACAGGACTGTACATGAACTGGGAATACAAGACAAAATAAAACAAGACAAGAGATACAAAGCAAAACAAGAAGGCATAACTAAGGACTATATGTGTAATAAACATTGGAGATCTAGACATACATAAATGGCCAAGATATATGCAGCCCACCACTTTGCCAAAGTACTCCAATTACTGTGGGTCCTGATTGCCTAGATATGCATGACTAAATAAACAACAATAAAACACAGACAAAGTAACACTGAAAATGGTTAAGGTAGCGCGAAAAATACAGCCTAATCACATGTTGATAATAAACATATAAACATTTATTGAATCTGATATGAAGTCTAAAAATATATTTAAAATACAATGACAAAAAAAAACCTTGTACAATAATAATTATTGCTATACTGAGTGTGCACACTCCTAAGTAATATAGCAAAAAAAAAAAAGAGACTGTGTCAATTAATAAAATATAAAGTAAAATAGAAATATACCATAAAAAAATTGAATAAAAAATATGGAAAAAAATAAAAAAAATATAAAAATAAAAATGAGAGTGGAATGGCAGAAAAAAAACATTTGATTACCGTCTTACTTACCTAATCTGTGTCTGAAGTTACTTACCTTCTCCCTCCTTCTCTACAGATCTTCAAATATCACCTCGCTTTGTATATTTATTTTACAATTATTACCCGACTTTTCTACTCTACTAACCCCCTGTACTTCCATTACAGCCAATTGACTATTTAGGTGATCTCTCTTCTTTTTCAACAATTGCTCCAGATTATTTGGACTTGATTCTGAAGGGTTGTTTATTATACTAATAGGGAATATATAGAGACACAATATATCACCTGTTGCCCTGATTTTTAGGATCACTTTTGAGGATGCTCCAGGTGGCTAAGTTAGGGTTTACCTATGAATACTAGGAGATAGGAGACTCCATTGCAGCCGTTTATACAGGGACTTATACCATTAGCATCCATGATGGTGCTTTAGGATATCTGTATCAGGCACTAATAGAACTCATGTAGATGCAGGAGTTTATACTTATTTCTGTTTTTTTGCACCCTAGAAGGTGCAGTAATTGAGGGTCTTGGGCAATTGTATTTTAATAGCAAAATTGATCACAGGAACCGCACTCACTCCCAGCGGCCACAGGTGCTCTGGAACAGGACCAGCAAACCCAACACCTTAAGGCAGCAAGAAAGATTCCCAGGCACTCAAAGTATGAAATCCGCAGGCAGATTTTTTTGAACCAAAACAGACAGCAATGTTTCGACCCACCAAGAGGTATTTTTCAAGCTATTTTTTGTCGTGGGTTTTGAACTGTCAAATGGGTATAATGCCACAAAATCAGACATGACCATGTATCAAAATTCCAACTATAGAAAGTGAAATTGCCTTGTCTCGTATATGGCATATAATGGGGGTATCACACACCAGCTTTACGAAATACAGATTACAAAAACTTTGTTATGTGTATATGCCACAAAAAGAGAAGAAAACACAATTTTACTCCAATATTTAGCAGAGATTGGTGGTGAAATGGCTACGTAAAAAGTGTCAAAATAACCTTAGGTAAATAGCCTGTGATGTCTACTTTATATATATATATACTTTTGTGTGGCAATTTTGTTTTCTGTGATGGGTATTAAACTTCCAAGACAAGCACACCAACTTCTAAAATTGTTACACATTAAAATTTTATTTTAGTCCTTGTAGTTTGTGACCTGTAACTTTCAAAATAAACTGAAATCCTACACATATTATGTAAATCAAGACACATAAATGAATTGATTTTGAATTACTTTTCCTAAGCTGGACATATTAAGCACATGGCATTATTGCCAAAACTTGGAAAAAACGCATTTTTTTGTTTTTCCCCCCATTATTTTGCATTTTTTTTGTAATAAATGAGAATTTATATATGTACAGGTGATACTCAAAAAATTAGAATATCGTGCAAAAGTTCATTTATTTCAGTAATGCAACGTAAAAGGGGGAAATAATACACGAGATAGATGCATTACATGCAAAGCAAGATAGTTCAAGCCGTAATTTGTCATAAGTGCGATGATTATGGCTTACAGCTCATGAAAACCCCAAATCCACAATCTCAGTAAATTAGAATATTACATGCAATCAATAAAACAAGGAGTGTAGAACAATTTCTGACCTCAGTATAAGCATGCATATGGCCTCCGTACTTTGTTTGGGCCCCGTTTGCAGCAATTACTGCCTCAATGTGGTGTCGCATGGAAGCTATCAGCCTGTGGCACTGCTGAGGTGTTATGGAAAACCAGGATGCGTCAATAGCGGCCTTCAGCTCTTCTGCATTGTTCGGTCTCATGTCTCTCATCTTTCTCTTGGCAATGGCCCATAGATTCCCTATGGGATTCAGGTCTGGTGAGTTTTCTGGCCATTCAAGCACAGCAATCCCACGGTCACTGAATCAGGCTTTGGTGCTTTTGGCAGTGTGGGCAGGTGCCATGTCCTGCTGGAAAATGAAGTCAGCATCCCCATAAAGCTGGTCTGCGGAAGGAAGCATGAAGTGCTCCAGAATCTCCTGTTAGACGGCTGCGTTGACCCCGGACTTAATGAAGCACAGTGGACCAACACCAGCAGATGACATGGCTCCCCAAATCAACACAGACAGTGAAATTTCACACTGGACTTCAAGCATCTTGCAGTGTGTTCCCCTCCATTCTTCCTCCAGACTCTGGGTCCTTGGTTTCCAAATGAGATGCAAAAGTTGCTCTCATCAGAAAAGAGTAATTTGGACCACTGAGCAACAGACCAGGTCTGTTTTTTTTTAGCCCAGGTAAGACGCTTCTGACGTTGTTTGTTGTTCAGGAGCGGCTTGACAAGAGGAATCCGACATCTGAAGCCCATGTCCAGGATCCGTCTGTGTGTGGTGGCTCTTGATGCACTGACTTCAGCCTCAGTCCATTCCTTGTGAAAGTCCCCAAACACTTTTGAATGGTCTTTTCCTGAAAATCCTCTCCAGGCTGCGGTCATTCTTGCTGCTTGTGCACCTTTTTCTTCCACACTCCTACCTTCCACATAACTTTCTATTAATGTGCTTTGATACAGCACTTTGGGACCATCCAACTTCCTTCGCAATTACCTTTTGATGCTTTCCCTCCTTATGGAGGGTGTCAATGATGGTTTTCTGCACAACTGTCAGTTCAGCAGTCTTCCCAATGATTATGATTCTTACTGAACCAGACAGAGACCATTTAAAGGCTCAGAAACCCTTTGCATGGCTTACTTAGCTGATTAGAGTGGGACACTGTGAGCCTAGAATATTGCACCTTTTCACAATATTCTAATTTACTGAGATTGTGGATTTGGGGTTTTCATGAGCTGTAAGCCATAATCATCGCACTTATGACACAGCTTGAACTATCTTGTTTTGCATGTAATGCGTCTATATCATATATTAGTTTCCCCTTTTACGTTGCATTACTGAAATAAATGAACTTGTTCACAATATTCTAATTTTTCAAGTATCACCTGTATATGTCACATCAAATTAAAGCCCTTTTTGTCGTCTAAAAAAGGTATATAATATGTGTTGATACAATAAATGAGAGAGATGCAAGTTTCAGTTGAACACAAACAGCAAACAATGCAAAAATTGCTTGTGTCCTTAAGGGTATGTCCAGCTTCTGAAGCTGCATCCTTAAGGGGTTAAGCCTCCAGATTATGATAACAGTCAAACTTACCTAAGCTGTTTCTAAAGTGACTAACCTTCTATCTCTCCAGATCTTCCAATTTAATCTCGCTTTGAATACTTATCTTACTATAATTACTCTACTTTTCTACACCAATAAGCCCCTGTACTACCATTACAGCCAATTGACAATTTAGGTGACACTGTTTTGTTTATTTTTTGTTTCTTATTGCTTCAAATTAAACTTCCCTCTCCTCAACCGCCAATTACCGATTTTCTATAGCTGATTACCAAACACGGAGGGTGCAGCAGTAGACGCATTCCTGCAGGTATGGCTTACGCATTTCCACCATTTGCAATGATCACGAGAGTGGTTCATTACAGATCGCTGGAAGTGGCAAGCCCCCAGGTGGCAGAGTCAACCTTGGTCCCCAGATCTCCTCGCACTGTCATACCAGGACCCTCCGCTATTAACAGATAATCAGATGATACTCAAGGATTCCATGGGGAATCCTCATCCCATGCTACAAGAAGGACATCTCTCTTTAGTGGCCTGGAGTCTTTTGGGGGTGTTTAATGCAGCGATGACTTATTGTCAAAATATGAAGCCACCTGTCATGTGATAACATTGAAGATTTTCCTAGCTTTAGTGTACTAAAAATCTTAATTTTAATAATGACAGGAGGCGAGTATTTCCCCCCCTTATTGAATTTCCCTCCCATTCAGATGGGTTCGTATCTCCAGGTAGGAGATGTATGTTATCAATATGGTACTGGTCATTTTCTTCTGACTGTGTAATTGACTCTATTCACTCTAGATGGAAAGTTTGGGTTGTTTTTCATATACAGTTGATATATGTATAGATATTCTATATTAGGTAGCTATATTATGGTACATATGTTAAATTTTATAGATCACAATAGATTGTGATAGTACCGAATTATTGCGCACCTTTTATGTGAGGGTTACTCATATTGTTCAGGTTTATATTTCATATCACTAAAATGCTCTTGGTCTCTTTCAGCTTAAAAAACACAAAGAGATCTTCTACATCAAGCGTACAAGGATATTCATTGTTCCCAGTTTTGAATGAATGCAATCGTTCTTCATCTTTCCTGGAATTTGTACTGTCTTCGTTATTCCGTATGGTTCTACAGTTGATCATGTGACTTGTGATGTCGCTGTTATCAAGAGGAAGAGACTCAGTGGAAGGTGTATCTTATATTCTCTGCCTGTCTCTGATTGGTTCCTTTTTTCTCTCTAAGTCTTTGCTGCTATGGAATAGTAAAGGAAGACTATGCAAACTACTCACTTCCTGTCATTATTAAAATTAAGATTATTAGTACACTAAAGCTTGCATAATGTTCAATTCTCAATCAAAATCCATAACTTCTACTACTGGTAGTTTGTACATAAAAACACCTGAGAAAGTGCTACAGTAGAAAAATAAAAAATAGCATCTGTGGTAAAGGTGTACACCAGTGTTTCACATTTTTTTTTACAGAGGAGTAAGCCTGCAGGTCTAATGATACAATTCTTAAGTTTGCCTGCCACAAAAAAGTAATTTCTTTTAAACATACATGCACATATGGAAATTTAAGCAAGGGTATTTTCTAGATATTAGATATTAACTGTAAATGTCAGAGCCACTGCACATTTTATAAGTAAAACATAAAGTAAAGTGAGTATGAGTCAGTGCAGAATGGAATATGTTAAGAAATGCTTAAAGCCACCAAAGTTTTCAACTGGGCCAAAGTTGACAGTCATGGCAAATATGATAGGCCACCTAACATGAGGGAGAGGGAGTGAAAGACAGAGGTGGAAGAAAGGCTGAGATACACTTGGATGCAATGGAGATGCACTTAGTGAAACAGGCAACTCCAGAGATGTGGTCAACTCATCCAATGCTCTTAGCTAGAAGGCAGGATCCAAGCATGTGTATTGGACAATCAGACCTGCAAAGGATTCCACAGGTCGTCACCTATATCCAATTCCGACTGCCACAAGCCCCCCTCTTTACCATCAGACAAAGTCCTCTAGGGCCCATAGTCTATAGCTTTGTGCATGCGTGGTCGGAGATGACATTCGCTTCCCCTTCTGGAGGGAGGATTCTGATCATGAGTGTTATGAGCAGGATTCTGAACAGGAGCTATGCTAACAGGGGTAACTCCAGCAGCTGACATTATGGATTGCCTCTTCCACAGGCTCTGCCAAAACATCTGACATATGGCGTCAAATGCTGCATGGAACCTCTCTTCCCAACCTTGTACCAGAGACTGTGTGACATGCTGTGCGGTTGTGGCCATTTTGTTCAGGCTGTGTGGGAACCTTCCACACCTGGGTCATCTTGGAGCCACTGGAAGGGTAGTATTCTCTGCTTGGTGGTGACTGGGATAACCCCCACTGGCACAGAGGGGATTCGGGGGTTATGGGGCTCGTTGGTTAAAAGGTTAGGCCTGGCAGTCCCGGCTGAGAGATCGGCCTCTTCCCCAGTTGGTAAAACACACCAGGCATCAACAAGTTGGAGGACAAAGCACTCACACATCAACAGTAGTCAGTCCCAATGTTGCACCTTTGCCAATCAGAAGGTGCCAGACTGTGATATCAGTAGTAGGGTATTAATGATTTGCGTAGATATGTTCAGAGAAATTTTAAAATCTTAAGATTGATCAGGAGCTGAGTCTTGTTGAGTCTTCACAGTATGGCAGTCAATCCACCCCCCCCACCCCCCTTACCCCCTCCAAATGAAACTTGTAGACACTGATGTTTAAATTAATCCCATATTGAAGAACATGCCTGCTTAAAGTTAGTAAAGAATATTTTTAAAATAAATATGACATAATGTGAATAATGTGTATGTTAGAAGGCATGTATTAGCTATTAATCTGAAGTATAAAAGTCACAATGAAAATATATGCTGGTATGTGCTCTCAAGACAGCCATCAATGATCACTTTATCATTTGGGGAAAACATTGCATACCGAGCCCACAAATACAGAGTCTGCTCTTAGAATTTATTTCTGATATCACCAATGACATTTAGTAGGCCAATATCATGACACACTGATAAATGCTCACACAAGATATTCCCATTCTGCAGCTATGAGAACCAGCAGTGATACAAATTGTGACACTGGAATGTTCCTGTCCTCATTTCTACCTGCGCCTTTCTGTTCCATGTTCATATTTTTCAATGTTGTCAAGTAGGTTAAATTATTGGAAATGCTAGAGCAAGAGTAGGCAAGTTCGGCACTCCAGATGATGTGGGCTAGATATCACCTGATGCTTTTGCCAGCATTATGGCTGTAAGGGCATTATAAAGATGTACTCCAGAACATCAGAAGTGCCAAAGTCTGCCTACCCCTGCATTAGAGTCAGTGAATGAAATCAAATTTCAATTTTTAATATGCTTGCGTACGTTAAGTTGCAATGTATTTTCCTCCACCATTTCACGTAGCTTTTTGATTTTGAGGCTCTAGGTTTTGATGTTAAATGGTAAAAAAAATTACCATTGCTACATCATTCTCTATATATTCTGGTAATAACTTTTTATTACATTCATAGCTTAGCATGGTTTACTATTTACTGGTAAAACTTATTATTATACTGAGTTTGCATGAAAACAGTCTTAATTAAAATGGAAAACCAAAAAGTTTTCACACCCAAGAACCAGCAAGTTTAAACGCGATCAAATTATTTGCTACATGGAGCACTGGGAAGAACTCCAACTAAAATAGTTTGCCATAGACATAAAGGAGTGGCAAAGAAACATGTGTAGCCTTGTTTTAATATTTCATAGATACATTGTTCATAATGGCGATAGCTGAATACACATACATTTTATATTGATTTATCTTTATACAGACAATGATATGACTGCAAGTTAACCTTTAATCTTCTAATTGTTTTGTCCCTTTTATGTGCTATTGGAAATAATTTCTAAAACAGTTTGACAAGTTCCAAAAAGGAAGCACCGGGGCAATCCCAGCACTGTAGCCACTAGAGCACACTGTGACCATGCACCAAAGTTGCTTAATAACTTACAATTTAGTTTTGTTCAGATTAATATTATTACACCACTTTTTTTCAAATGCCTATTTCTTATGCCTTAGTCAAAAACAGATCGAATTCGGTGCAAATGTAGAGACCTACACAGCACTATAACCTTTGCAGTAAAAGGTCAGAGGTAACATGGTGTGATAGCCATCTTGGTTTTGCAACACATTTCTTACCATATTCTTTTTCAGAACTGCTTTTGCTACAGATGTACAGATATAATGTGTGAGGTTATACTGTGAACTGCACTGATTATCCACAAAATTAAAATCACTAACCGGTGATGGGAATTACATTCTTTCATTCATGTTATGATAATACTTTGACACATATCATCTACCTAGAGATTGTTGCATACCATGGCAATGGTGTTCCCTGAAGGCAGTGGCCTATTTCATTAGCACTGCAAGAATTGACAGTGTTGACTTGTCTCCAAATTTCCCAGATTTCAATCCAATTGAGCATCCATGAAATGTGCTGCAACAACAAATCTGATCCATGGAGCCCCCACCTCGCAACTTGCAGAACCTAAAGGGTCTGAAACTAATGTCTTGGTGCCAGATGCCATGAGACAATCAGATGTCTTGTGGAGTCCATGCCTAAATCAGAGCTGTTTTGGCAGCACAAGGGGGGACCAATACTATATTAGGCAGGTGTTTTTAATGTTGTGGCTGGTCAGTGTAGATTTGTATTTATTCAAGAGAGGTCAGTTGGTCACATGATTTGATGGCCATATTGGATTGCATAAACTACTTCCAACATCTTTTCTCTGAAACGACTTGCCAAAACAATGTCAAATGTTTCGTGTCAACAGTTAGGTCTTCTACTACAGTTTTTCAAAGCCAATTGCTACAAATGCATTTGCATTTATTTTGCTCCTGAAATATGCAACTTGATATAATATGAAATCTGTAATAAAAGTATTATTTGTGATGTACATGTTTTTGTTCTTGGCCACCTAGGTCACATGGTCTAGCAGCAATTTTGCTTTTTGAGACTATGTCACACAATTTATAAAAAATAAATGTATCTACTTTTACAGAACCACATATGCTACAGATCTGCAACTTTTTGTGTTAGGATATGTTTTCTCTGAAACCATTTGATAGAGAACAGCTACATTCTCTATCACTGTTGTTTGTTTGTTTGTTTTTTAATCGTTCATTTTTTGTTATTTTCATAAATAAGACAAACCAATTACATTTAACAAAGACAAAAATGCTTGACATTTACGAGACCCTTATTAAAGGGACTCTCCAGTGCCAGGAAAACAAAGGGCTTAAAACCCTGAAGGAGTTAAAACCCCTTCAGTGACTTATCTGTATCCAGTGCCGATGTCCCTCTGCGCTGGATCAGGCTCTGCCTACGCTCCTCCCCTGCCGACGTCAGCCGGCGGGGGAGACCTACTGCGCATGCGCGGCCGGCGAGACCTAATGCGCATGAGCGGCAATGCCATGCATGCGCATTAGATCTTGGCCAACTTTAAGTTTCACATTAAGTTTCCAATGGCGGGCTAAAAGTAATTTTGTACAAAAAAGTGAGTCGCCATTAGTGCCTCCCTACGTGACACGACAGGCCAATTTAAATGAAAAAGACCAACGTCTGTTTTTTTCTCTATTCTAAAATTCCCCACAGACTGTAATTTAGTGAATGTAATGTCCCATTATACAATCCCACCACATGTGTAGGTAAACCGCTCCATTTTGCCCACATCTCCAGTATTTACAGTTGTATTTTGAAAATGTTTTGACACTTTAACCGGGTCCCGATAACAAAAGTTAATCACTTTGTATTGATTTTCAATAATATTTACATAGTGGATATCCCTAATATTCCTCCTTATAGCTTCCAACCAGTCTTCACTTCTTATATCAACATGTAGTATTTTGAACCATTTCTCTAAATTTTTATGCGCATCTCCGCGTTCTAAAAAAGCAATAAGGGAATATGCTTTAGATATTACTTTAGCCACTGTATGCTCGCAAAAAGGTTTCCTTGGATATCCCATTGTTTGTACATCACCTACATACGGAAGCCCTTTACTCTAAGGAACTTGAAAATTTCATGTGAAGGTAAATTGTATTCAAAATTTAACATAACAAAAGTTTTCAAGTTTCCCTTTGTGTAGAGGTCTGTTACTTTAACAATGCCAAGGTTAATCCAACTTTTTAGTGAAAGATCTTGTATACTTTTTTTCTAATATACCTATACTGATAGTATCAACGATTTCCCCCTGTGCCGCTATCTTTTTTTTTTTTTTTTAAACTGAGCCCAGACCTAGTCCTATAGTCTTTGTAATGTACATCCTTACATACAATACCTATTCATTTGCGTTATCTATACGCTTATGCTTGGCCACCTCTTATGGTCAATCAGCAATGTATGGCACATATGTTCACAGCTAAGTCTTCTAGCATTATTTAAAAAACCAAGTAACTATAAAGATCAAGATGGCTGTCGTAAGCATTTTATATCCTATGTGTTCTAGAATTGCATAAATGTATTCACTATTGAACTTTGTTACAACTTGTTAAATAACGTGCTGTGCACATATGCTCTGGCTATGTTATTCTCATGTTAAATTTTATATTGCACATGTGATATAGACAACATGAAAGCTAAAAATTAAAAAAAAATCATATTTACAAAAAAACCACACACAATTGTTTGATATAATAATAACAATAATTTACAACCTTAAAAAAAAACCTGCAGCCATGGATTTCTAATATATTTGTAATTATTTATGTGCACAGAAGTTTGCATAAATCTTGTTTTCATATGTTTAATTTGATACAATACACTTTATGACACCTTACTTAGTTTAGCCTCTTAAGGACAGAGGCAATTGTCCAATTCTCAACCAGAGTAAAACCTAGAATTTTAACTAAATGCCTACTCAACCATAATTTACCTCTTTCATAATAAGAGCACCCTTATTATATATAATTTTGTTCACAAGAAATGGGGCTTTAAATTTACATCTTAAGAAATAATTTAAAATGAATAAAATCTAATGAAGTGTGAGAAATCAAGACGTTAGGTTGTTTTCCAAGTTCTGCATGTTGGAATTTGCCTTTGAGACCATATGCCAGCCCAGGAATGAAAATACCCCAAACATGCAAAGTAGACTGTTTTAAAACACTTATTTTTGGGTTCAGCAAAGTCTTACGAATACACCAGTGCTCCCCATTTACAGGCTTTATGATGTTTTGGAAACTTACAGGATCAAATATAATGCTTGCAAATTAAATTCTCTGAAATTTCTGCCTGGCTTGCCAGGTACCCCAATATATAAGTAATAATAGAACGAATTGGTCGGTAAGTGAGGAGTTAAGGGATTCCCTGCTTTGGTGCGTTCGTCTAATTTGAGGGATTCCATGCTCTGGTGCGCTTTTTATGTTCGGGGAAACTTCCCTGAACATAGACGAACGCACCAGAGCAGGGAATGCCCACTACGGCTAGCATTTACGCCTGGTCGTAAGTGCGAGCAGTCGTAAAACTGGTAGGTCGCTAAATGAGGACCACCTGTATATATATTTTAATATTAAAATACAATACAATACAAGCTATGATTTATATATGATTTATTTTATTTGTATTAATTATATATGGGGGCATCTGCCTGACAACACATGCACTCCCCCTGGGGACTGCCTGGGTTGTCATTGGTGATTGGCTTGTAGAGTAAGTATTTGGGCTAGAGGGAGAGCCAGTTCATTAGGGTGTGCCCTAATGGCAAGAAAGCCCTCCTTTTGAGGGACGGCACAGAACACCCTAACGTCGGTACACCTTAATACATTTAGTACAAAAGAAAAAGTTTTAATTAAATGGGGAAAAAATACAACCTAAAAAGAAAAAAGTTAATTCTAATTTATGTCAATTTGATCACCTAACCAATGAAATTCAGAGATGCACTGGCATATACAATCTACTACAGCTATATCAAAGCCTATTTGATATAATACCCCAGCATGGTCAATAATCAGTACCAATCATGTAGTAAGAAAAAATATATCATTTTAACAATTAAGAGTCCAAAGACTGGAACAGGAATTACAAATAAGTAACTATCTTAATAAATCTGTAACATTTGGCAGCTGTGGTTGGTTCTTCAAGAAAGAGTATAATTTAGAGAACATATAATTTATTAAAGTATAGTGTTACTGCAACTTAAAGGGAAGGTAGAGACAAAGTATAATTAAGTTGTTTCTTTGTGCGTGTTTTTATTGTGTATGGTGAGTTCTGTATTGTGCTTAAACAGATTTGCAAATCCTGTGTCACTTTACAATTCTGAATAAACAAAAAAAACAATGGTATTAAAGTGCTTACAACTCAGGTGTATTTATATACCATAAATAATCTGCCATATAAAATACAAACAAAACCACAATGGTGTAGTATGTATGAACACCAAATAGGGTGTAAACATAAAATGCACTCACAAACGTAGATGATAAGTAGGCAGAACATAATGCATATGTTTTAATCTCTCTATCTTCTCTTTATCCAGGTATACATACAGGGAAATAAGGAGAGAAGAAAGGACATAGTGCAGTACTGTCAATAAATTCAACAACGCTTTATTTGACTGCGCTCAAGATAAAAATAAAAATTAGCCCATCAATATCAAACTCCTATTCGGTCCAAAGGAGTTGGATATGATGTAGATCCAAATACTGATCTTTGTTATATTCAGAGGAAGCCCAAATTATTATTACAAGTGCACTTGGAGAAACGTGAATTAGACACCAGATGCGTGTTGGTTATCAAAATAAGCCTCTGTCGTTTATTCTTCAGTTGTGTTTTTATACATTAAAAAGTAAGTGCTTACTTGCAAATACTCATAGGACAGTAGTAGGAAGGGAGTGAAATGGTGAAAGGAGTAGAGATAAGACATAGGGACGAACGTCATGTACATATAACAAATAAGTTTCGATAAAGAGAAAGAACAGAATGATTTGAGAAGAGACATCTCAGGTGGGGGGCTATCTGCTCCCGGAACTAGACATATATCTTAAGTGTCGTTCTAAGCATCAAGCATTTCCTGAGTCCAAGTTAGCCAATTTTAATATAGGATATCAAAATATGACACCTATAAGCTTGAGCCTTGGAATCAAGATAAATTCTATCACAGATATTGATGGGCTCATTTTTATTTTTATCTTGAGAGTGCAATCAAATAAAGCATTATGCATTATGTTCTGCCTACTTATCATCTACGTTTGTGAGTGCATTTTATGGTTACACCCTATTCGGTGTTCATACAAACAGAGCCAGTAACTCCATGCAATGTCTATGGCAGCATTGAATTATGAATGGTTGGAGTGACAGGGGCTGAGGCAATGTTACCACAGTTTAATTTTTTTTATATCATCAACCCCAGTTTTAGGCATACTGCTTTATAAACTGTTAATGACTACTTAGATGTGACAATCATTTAGAGTTAATACATAGCATGTGTGTAAATATATCTGTGGTTGGGACTGAAAACTAATGAAAACTAATAAATTAAGTTTGCATAATCTTTAGGAGCATGTGCATGTATGAGACATAGTGTTTCACTGCGTGTGTATCTGTCAATAAGATGTCTGTTGTGCTTTTGCTTCTAGAACAAAGATGCCTTTATCAATTCTCAAAGTCTGTAGGACAAACCATTCATGCTGTCAAGCCCCCTGATACTCTTTCAGCAAATAATGAAATCCACTAGTGACAAATGTCAACATACTAATGTGTTAAACGCAAAACAAAAGTTACATTCAGAAGAGGCACCTCATTTCACATTATATCAGACCTCTAATTTGAATCGGTTTACGACATCCCACGGGTTGTGCATCAGCAAACAGAAACGCATTATTATATTGCATGGAACAATACAGGCTGCTTACACAGAATGGGTACCAGCTCTGTTTGTTTTATTTGTTTTATACATTTGTAGAAGTGTAGAGTGGTGTGATGCTATGTTTTAGCATTTACACCTTCATTCACAAAACAGAGAAGCTAAATACAGTGTTGTGGAACAATAATACACATTTTATCTCATGTTCACAAAACACTCGCAAATATACACAAAGAAAGAAACAATTGTGTAAATACACTATCTCACACTGCCCTAATGTATACAATAGACTTACCACCAAATAATACAACCCACTGGAGGCAGCTTTAGGAAGGCAGTATATCATACAGCATAGCAAGTACATATAGAGTAGTCATACACAGTTAAAGTGGTACTATCACCATCTGTGCACTTTGTCAAATTTTCAAAGACACCCAACGGTGACATCACTGCTGGGGTCCAGTGGCCGTGAGGTTCAAGTAAAGGTCCCTCGTAGGCATCACCATCTTGTTGCGGCAGGTTCGCTTCAGCACCAGGAGCCTACATCACTTCTGTATTCTCATGCATGTGCAAGATTACAGCATTGATGTCTATGGAGGATCCCGCAAGATCCTTCATAGACATAGCCAGTATGCTGTGTCTGGTAATGGCTGTCAGGAATGATATTGTAGCTCCGCCCAGATTCTCAGGCAGAGGAAATATATATAGATATATATAGGGGGCAAGAGTCCACTGAGGGAGGGGGGTGAGGAGAACAAAGGGGAGGGAGAGACCATTAAGTGAGGGGGTGGTGGAGAGCAGAGTCCACTAAGGAGGGGTGGTGAGGAGAACATGGGGGAAGAGTCCACTAAGAGAGGGGTGGTGAGGAGAATGGGAGGGAGGGTGAGGAGAATGGGGGTTTGAGAAGAATGTGGGGGTGGAGAGACTACTAAGGGAGGGGAGGGGTGGTGAGAGACCACTAAGGGAGGGAGAGGGTGGTGGACAGACCACTAGGGAGGGGGTGATGAGAGACCACTAAGGGAGTGGGGTGGGGGAGAACAGAGACCACTAAGGGAGGGAGGGGGTTGTAGGAGAGACCACTAATGAAAAGGGGAGGAGAGGAGAGACCACTAATGGAAAGGGGGGGCAGAGGAGAGCAGAGACCACTATGGGGGAGATGAAAGACCACTAATGGAAAGGCAGGGAGAAAAGGAGAGACCACTAAGGGGGGGGGAGAGAGACCACTAAAGGACAGGGGAGGAGAGGAGGGGAGAGACCACTAAGGAGCAGGGGAGAGCTCTAAGGGATGGAAGGGGGAGCTCTATAGGACAGGGGGCAGGACAGGGAGCTCTTTCACACTAGGCGCACACACACACACACACAATGCATCCCTATACATACACAGAAACACACAATGCATCCCTACACACACATAAACACAACATGCTTCCTTTACACACAGAGAAACACACAATGCATCTATTACACACACACAATGCAACCCTTACACATAAATGCAATGCATCATGTGCACACATACACGGAAACACACAATGCATCAATAACACACAGATGCAAACACACACTGCTTCTCTTACACAAACACAGAAACACAATGCACCCCTTACATACACACACACACCTTGCATCCTTTATGCATACACACACAGACTCACACAATGCATCCCTTACACACAACCAGAAACACACAATACATTCCTTATACACAAAAACGCACTGCTTCCATTACAGACAAAAACACTGCATCACCTACATAAACTGGTATCCCTATACACTACTTTCCATAAGCACACACATTAGATCCTCTACAATAACACATCCCCTACACACTCCACTCCCTGTGAGCGAACTCAGGGGTGGAAAATGTAGGTGGACTTATGGGTGGGCCTTATGGGCATACTCACCGTCAGGCCCCAGGACCCAGACCTTGAGTTGTGTAAGGGGCCCCAACAAATGGAGCTGCTTCCCTTTCTCCCAGAGCCTTGAATTTTGTGACCACAGTTACAAACAGCCTCCAGAGAGCCTGTTCTACACCAGACCAATGGAGCCAAACTGCAGGCAGAGACCATCTCCATCCTTACCTGGTTGTAAGTAGGCAATCTAGTATATTATTAGTGACACTAATCTCTAATTGACCTCACATTAAAGGGACACTGCAGTTTAATGAAGTTGTTCTGGTGTCTATAGCTGGTCCCTGCAGGCTTTTTAATGTAAACACACACTGTGTGCAGCACTGGTGTTAGTTCATAGGGCAGATCATATGGGTGGGGCATTGTGATGTTACATGGGGGGCAAATTTTTCTTTTGCCTAGGGCAGCAAAAATCCTTGCACCGGTCATGAGTACTAATTGGGGATTATACTGCCCTTTCAATGTTTGGATTTATAGAAAATTAAGCCAGCTATCTAAACATTCCATTCACCTTTATATAAGTCACAGATTTCATGGGGTGCCCTACATTATGCAAACCTTATTCAGTGGCAATAATAATTCCATCCACATCAAGCTATATATGCTCTGCTCACCATGCATCTGGCCACATTTATTTTATTGGCTGCTCTTTTGGCAAGCTGTTTAATCCTTGTGACATGTTTTAAAACTGCAAAAATCAAGGACATTGGAGGAGGGTAAAACTTACGGCAAAACAAGAAAACAAAATTTAAAAAACCCACACGCAATGGGTTTATAGTTGGATGGCTGAAATGCAGTGCAATAAAAATTCTTCAAAAATGCATTTTTCTTAAATGTAAAACCAAAATATTACAGAGAGCAACAAGCAAGGCAAATGGTATTTTTGTTGGGTCAGTTTAACTTTAATGAAAGTTTTGAGAAAGGAGTGACTTTGAAAGGAAAAAAATAATAAGGCCGTTTTTGCCAGTTCCCCAGCTCCCAGTCAGACTTCCCAGGTGTCATAACAGAGATCCACAAGACGTGACAAAAGTCTGCATTTCCACATTTAACAAGTACTGGAACCGTCTTACTATTACTAAGTGATTTCTGGGCTTTAGCCAGAAATATGAAATGGAACAGATTACTAATAACATTAATGCATAATGTCCCTACCATAAAAAGAGAAGTAACAGTAAAAAAAAAAAAAAAAAAAGAAATGAGAAAGAAAGGAAGGATTATGTAAAATGATTGAAAGTTTTCAAATTATAAAATCATTATCGCAGGGCTCTATTTATTTACTCTTACACACCAGCTGTTCACAGTTTCACTTCATGGGATCTACAGCTGTGCATTGGGTAGATAAGAATTAAGGTACCATGGGCCTTAGGCAGGGTACCAATTTGGGGCCTACCTTTCTTTAATTACATAGGGATGTTAATAAGGCCAAGTAAGTTCATAAAGTTCAGAATTCCAGGACCCCTGTCTAATCCAAGGGCCCTAGGTGACCGTCTAGAGTGGCATTACGGTTAATCCTGCTCTGCCATTGGGTGTTACTCCACATTATTAAGCAGGTGTCAAAGCTATAAAGTTGTAGAATTAAAGAATTGTAGTTCAACTTCTAGGAGCATTAATTTCGTACTCTTGAGTTAAGGGATGCTGGACTCCACCAATTCCCATTTTAGCTTTTCCCCCACAAAATGAGAACATCTGGTGTACAGTCCTCCTAAAAGATTGGAGGCAGTGAAGGGAGAACCAACTGCATTTAAACCCTTTCAATGCCAGGGGTGTTTCCTGTTTTATACCGACTGAAAGCCTGGGCATTTTTCTCAAAATTTGATTGTTTAGCCATAATTTTAAGAATTCTTGTTAAGTGTACCCACACAACTATATTAAGATATATTCTTTTAAAGGACAAAAAGCAAATTTTATTCATACCTTATCCCTCTTTATCAGCTATGATTTAGTATATTGTGTTGGTTATGAGTAATGCAGTGAATGAGAAATACCCCCACAAATACTGAATTAATTTGTACTGGTTTTGTTTTTACTCACATCCCTTTGATTTTAAGTTAGTTAATTAACCCCTTAAGGACAGCAGGCGTAAAATGTGGGCTTTAACTTAGCAGGGCAGCAAAGTATGTCCTGCGGATCCGGACTCCCGACGCGGTATTCTTACCTATTGCGGCGATCCCGATAGCGGGTACTATCCGACAAACAAGGGAGACAATTGTGGTGTACCAAAATCAACGTATGGGTAGGCCTGTAAATAAAGTGGTCAAAAATATTCCAAAAAGCACACCATTACATATACAAATTACAACTGCAAACTCATAAACACTTCCTTAACTCTTATACGGTTTTGTTATGTATCATAAATAGATGATCATCGGTGTTCTATTCTTTAATATGTACTGGAATATAGACACATCAATACTTAAAGGTATCATGAAGAGAGTCCATATGTAACAATTTAGCTGACATGACTGTTATAGTGTCCCTAAGCCGAGGGAGTGTTTCCCTGGATGACCTGTTATTGGTGGCAGTACAGGTCTACTTTTTATACCGGGCACAAAACTTGGGATATAGTGGAATTCTTCCGGAGGGCCCGTTTGATTAATTTAATGACTTAATATGAGTTAATGATCCCTGATTCTAAGATCATTAATATTTAAACAATGGTATGAATCTGATACGTATTTTAGTAAATTCATATATCACAAGAAACAGTAAAAGCTATGTATTTGCTGCCTTAAAAAGTCACTCTTTTCTCGATATTACTGTGTTTTAAACGGGTGACTGATTAATATTTTAAAGTGTTCTGAATATTTGTCTGTCAATAGGTTGTCTTATAGTGTAAAGGATCACTACTCATTGTATGCCTTGAAAATGTATATTAAGGTAAGTAGGCACAATGGTAGATTAGCCAAAGTAGTTATGTAATTGTTAAACTAAAGTGGCAAAAAAGAAGCTAAAGCGTCCCTCGTCTTGAGGGAATAAAAATTGGAAATCTGTTACAATTTAGTAAAACTCATGCTACATGGTTAAATCAATATGGTCTTCAATAATAAGGGCCAATATTGAGCAATTCAGCCTACCATATGGTTGAATGTGTAATAATATATTTTATATAAACAGAACTGTGTGGCTCCAATAGTAAAGGGTCAGCGCTGATAGAACAAACTGGGAAAAGTGAAATTAAGGCAGCCTTCCTCCAAAAGGAAGGGAATCCCTCTATCCCTATAATAATGAGGCAAGTACAAAATATAAAAAAGTGTAGAGGATTAGCGCCACGCTAAAAAGACACTGGTGAGAACATTATAACCAACATACGATGTCTTAAATAGGTCTACAATAGATAGAAGATACACTTTAAAAATGGAATAGAATAAGAAAAAGTGGAAATTACAAATAAATATAAAATAAGATAAATAGAATAATAAAAAATAAAATATTAATTATTGAATATATGTCCAAGATAGAGAGTCCAATAAAAGATGATGGTATATGTTTTCCTGACACTATAGTGATCCTTTAACACAGTAGTAAAAAAAAAATAAAAGTCCACAACGCGTTTTGTCACAAGGGGCTTTTTCAAGTGTACACAGTATTAGCCTGGCACATGAGGGTTAACAGAACTTCTAGTTTTTCCTCCCTCAAGTGCTGCTACTCCTGTGTCTGTCGCCATCCAAGTCAACGGCGCTACTATCACCTCTACCTCCCAGGCTCGCTGCCTAGGAGTTCTTTTTGATTCTGATCTCTCTTTTACTCCCCATGTCCAATCGATAGCCAAATCCTGTAGTTTCCAACTCAAGAACATAGCGCGCATCCGCCCATATCTAACGCCGGATGCGGCTAAGGTGCTGGTTCATGCTGTTGTTCTCTCTCGCCTTGACTATTGCAATCCCCTTCTCACCGGTCTTACATGTTCCCAGCTTGCACTGCTGCAATCTATAATGAATACGGCTGCAAGGCTTATTTTCCTGTCCGGTCGCACCTCCCACGCCTCCACGCTCTGTCAGTCCCTGCATTGGCTTCCAGTTAGATATAGGGCCCAATTCAAAATTCTGGCGCTTGCTTACAAATCCCTACATAATGCTGCTCCAACATACCTATCCTCCCTCATACACAAGTATGTCCCGTCGAGACCCCTGCGCTCAGCCCAAGACCTACTCCTATCCTCTGCCCGGATCCCCACCTCTGATACTCGCCTTCAAGACTTCTCTAGGGCTGCACCTATTCTGTGGAACTCCCTTCCCTCCTCAATCAGACTTTCACCCAGCCTCCATTCCTTCAAAAAATCTTTGAAAACTCACTTCTTCATTAAAGCGTATCAATTAAACTGTCATCAGGTTTCTCATCCCCCACCCCATGACTCCGTTCCTTCACCTGTCAAAAATGACCTACCAAGCACTCAATAACCCTTCTGTAACAAACTATTTAATTCCCCTACTTTAACCCTTTGTGTCACTATACCCCACTCCCTCTAGCATGTAAGCTCATCGAGCAGGGCCCTCAACCCCCTCTGTTCCTGTACGTCAGTGGTCTGATCTCAATTATGTGTCTGTTAGTCCACCCATTGTACAGCGCTACGGAATTTGTTGGCGCTATATAAATAATAAAATAATAATAATAATATAGGGTCCAAACAATCAGAAAATTGAAGATGGTGTCTTATTTGACCCTAAATATGGTCACATGACATGTTTCAAAGGTCAAAGGACATATTAAGAGGAAGTAGATCAACTTGGGCTTGTTCTTTAAAATCTACTTTGTGTGAACAGTTCCTTCTGAGACGTAAAAACTGATTTTTGGGTATTCCATCTAACCATGGTCTATGGTGGCAGCTTGTTTTTATCAATGATAGTGTTGGTACAGACCTTTTTTAAAAAAAGTTTTTGTATGAATAATGCCATCTTCTATAAAAATTTGTAAGTCTAAAAAGTTAATAAAATTCTTGCTGAATTCTAAAGTTAAAATGATACCATTGTTGTGAATATTAAGATGGTTTAAAACAGAGTTTAAAGAATTTTCTGAACCTTTCCAAATAAAAAAAAGAGATCATCTATATATCTAAAATAGGAGACCAGGTTTGCTCTCCAAGCATGCTCCTCCCATATGGCTTCTGATTCCCATTTGGCCATGAAGAGGTTAGCATAGCTAGGGGCAAACCTGGTCCCCCATAGCTGTACCTTGTTTTTGAATGTAAAATGAGTCTTAAACCCCCTCTCCCCCCAAATTTTTTATTTTATTTATTTGGATACCTTGTATAATAAAATTAGTTTGTATGTCTGGGATAGTTTTTTCAGTTTGTAATATTTTAAAAACCGCATCACAACCTTTATTGTGGGGAATAATTGTATATAGAGATTGAACGACACATGTGACAACAATGTACTATGTGGCTGCTTAAGGCCATATAATAAAACTGTGTATTACATCTAAATTAGTAGTATAATGTGGCTGCCGGTTGCCGAATTTAGTCGAGCTTGTAACCCTGAACCAAACAAACTGTAAGCCTAAGTGAGGATAACTAGTATTTACGGTAATTTACGGTAACATTGAAAAAAAGGGAAGAAAAAGAAAATATAGGGAATAATCCAACTTGTCAGGGCCTAACCCTAGTGGATAAATACAAAAAATGTGTTGGGTAACCCTTAGGAGTAAGAGCATACAATTAAAGTTAAGGAATCCCAAAATGACACCTCATGAAATTCTGTGAACAACACATACAACGGGAATATAAAAGACAATACCCACACTTATAACCAATGCTAATATATGGGAAAATCCTTTATTAATGCTAGGGTAAGTGAAGAGTGGTATGTCTACTAAATGTCTCAAAAGGAGGGGTAGGTTCAGCACTATTGAAGGAAAATAATATATAGAACAGTTAGAATTGTGGGCTCAATGAAACACCAGGGAATGAAACCTGAGTCATTCCTCCTTCATTCCCTGAACTGTTACCGGCACCACTTTTCTGGAGCACTAGTAAGGAAACTACCTTCGTTCGTGGCATGAATAGTATGAATGGAGGCAACACTGGTGAGAAGCAGGCAAAACTAATGGATCCTGCCATTAATTGTGCGCCAACGGTCCAAGTAAAGGGGTTTGACTGGGTTAAATAGCCTAGTAACACCTCCCACAATTTCAGGTAACAGCTTTAATATATATATGTAGATATATATATATATATATATATATATATATATATATATATAAAAAATGTATTATTTATTTTTATTAAATAATTATTTGTTAATTTTTTATTATTTCTATGTGTATGTATACATATTAATTTACAAATCTCAGACTTCAAAAATACAATCTCCTGCTGCAATAGAGAGAACTGTCTACAGATTAGACAGCATCCAAATCTCCAAAAAGTGGAACGTGAAACAAATGCATAACAACTATTACACTGAACTAAGTCTGCCATTTTAATGAGGTGAATAATCTAAATCAAACAAATCTAAAATTTAAATTTTTTATTTATTTATTTTTTTTACCTCAGATTACCTCCAGTTTATCTCCAGAATATCTCTAATCACACACTTAGAAGCAGCACTCTCCAGAATATCTTCAATCATACACTTAGAAGCAGCACTCTCCAGAATATCTCCAATCACACGCTTAGAAGCAGCACTTAAATGTAGCAACCAAGCTATATTAGCCAAGCTAATGACCACAGCCCTTATTTAACTCCTAAAATCACCACCAACTAGGAATGTTTAACACCAGGATAGGCCTATGCTTATTTGCAAACAATAGCTAATTAACCAACAATCAATAGCAAGCACCTAGCTAACCAAATCAAATACCTTGCCAATTACCAACAGGAAATCAAACCTTGTGCAATCAGTAACCTTTTCATATAGATTAATCTTACCTGTAACAGTAAAAAAGAAAACTTTTCAGAATATCTCCACTCACACACTTAGAAGCAGCACTTAGATGTAGCAACCAAGCTATATTCAATACATATTATCTTTACATAATGATGTGATTTAATTAATTACAATTTGAGGGATCTGCCTGACAACTTATAAAGTCCAGAGAATTTAGTTTGCAAGCCCTATATCTGACCCTGTAACTGGCCAAAACCTTATAAACTCTGTACATGGGTGATACTGTTGTACTGTTTAAAACACTCACATTGTGTTCGCTGAACACAATGTGAGTGTTTTAGAACAGTAAAATGCTGTTGATATTAAATGATATTAAAGGTAAAAGTGCAGTTTGTGCGTGATATATGGGGAAAAAAAATCATATGAACTCTAACTTTGGCCAGAGTTTGTGACTAAGTGACAACTAAAAATGACTGGATATTCCCTATTTTAAATACTCTGGGTTATATACATTTGCAAATGCATATGATCTCAAACACAACACAGGCATTCTGACAGTGTGTAAAAAATTAAATTGGAAAGCTCTGTATTGGGCCCTGTAAGTCCAAATCACATAGGGGGCATTGTTGTACCCATGGGAAATCACATCATACAATGTGTGTTCTATTGCAGTAAAAGCGAACAATATTATGACATTCACAGTTAAAATGGCACGCATAAGTTGGAAATAATATTTCTTAATTTATCACCTTTTTGTTTTTTCGTTTATATATATATATATATATATATATATATAGTAAGTGTGGGTGAACTAATATAAAATAGGTAAATTGTGGTTGAACAGACATATACCTTAAATTCTAGGTTTTGCTAAGGTCAGAACTTGTACAATTGTCTCTGTCCTTAAACGACCACTCTAGGCACCCAGACCACTTCAGCTTAATGAAGTGGTCTGGGTGCCTGGTCCCTCTAGGATTAACCCCTTTTTTTATATAAACATAGCAGTTTCAGAGAAATTGCTATGTTTATAAATGGGTTAATCCAGCCTCCAAATCCTCTAGCGGCTGTCTCATTGACAGCCGCTAGAGGCGCTTGCGTGCTTCTCACTGTGAAAATCACAGTGAGAAGACGCAAGCATCCATAGGAAAGCATTGTAAATGCTTTCCTATGAGATCGGCTGAATGCGCGCGCAGCTCCTGCCGCGCATGCGCATTCAGCCAAAGAGGAGGAGAGGAGGCGGAGAGGAGGAGGAGTGTTCCTGTTCCTGGCACTATAGTGGTCCTTTAAGGAATTAGAGAAACCAAGAAACCCATTACCACATAAAAGATAAACATTTTGAAGATTCAATACTTTGGGTTTGCAATCATAAATCCCCAATATCACCCACAAAGATATCTCAAAGATCACAAAGATAGCTCTTTAAAAGAAAAATGTTCATGGATTTCCCTTTAAGCATTTTGACACATTAACAGCAACTGTTTTACCACCAGAAAACAGGTTACAAGTAAACACAAAATATAACTGCTAAAGCAATTAAAGTAATAGCAAATAAAGTCAAAGTACCAGATGATATTTACTCAGAAGTAATTAGGGACTTTAGTGTAAAACTATCTAAACCTTTGTTTTTAATCTTTCAGGATTCTTTTCTTTCATGAATTGTACCAGAAAGTTGGTGAAAAGCCGATGCAATACCTAATTTTAAAAAGTGCTCAAAGGCTCAACCTGAAAATTTCATACTTGTGGGCTTAGAGGACAATGGTCACCTCAAATCTATTTTTTAATATAATAATCCTTTCATCAAGTTTTGAAAGGAATTAGATATTTTGTTAATAGAAGTATATGTAAAACACAAAAATTTAAAAACTCATCCATATCTTTAGTATATAACAGAATACTTCAGCCATATACATACACCTTGGGTCAGACAGTGTTTGAAAACCGATAGTTTTCTCTATGGTCTTTGTTTTACTCTCTGCACAGAAGCATGCAAGACAATATAAACTGTGAGTTTTCAAATAAGCTGAGTTTTTCAAATTTTTCTACGTCTACTTCATTTTAAAAAGCGGATGCTGTCATTTATAAAAAAGGGTATTGATTAGTATGATCAAAACATAATTTTACCTCTCTATAAATAAATGGTAAGACCCAGGACCAGGGTGAACGGTAGGGGGACTAACTAGGCAGCTGCCTAGGAAGCACTGGCCTGAGGGTCGCGGTCTCTGGATGATCGGCAGGCGGGGAGCACACAGCACAACACTCTGCCCCTGCCTGTTACTGCATTTAGCGTTGCCAAGCTGCAGACAGCAGTAGGGGATCTTCTGTAGCCTCTGCCCGGTCTTACAGCAATTGCTCGCAGGGACCGCCAAACAGCTTCCTGACAGACCGGGTAGTGGATACTGAAGATCCTACACCGGGGTCTGCCGCTTGGCGACGCTACATGAGGCAGGTGATCTGGCACAGGATGGGGGGTGGGGAAGGGACTATAAAAGGAAAATGTTTAAAGGGGACCGGGCGGGGGGAAAGGACCATAAAGGAACATGGGGTGACTGACCATAAAGGGATGGGGAGGACCAGAACACAAAGGGACGAGGGAGGAGACACTAAAGGGATAAACAGAGGCCTGAGGGGGACAATGAGGCACACAGAGAGCTGCGGGGAAACAATGAGGCACACAGAGGGGCCGGGGGACAAAGAAAGACACAGTGGGGCTTGTGGGGATAAAGAGACACACAGAAGGGCTGGGGGACAAAGAGAAACACAAAGAGGCTGGGTGGGACAAAGACACACAGAAGGGCTAGGAGGAACAAAGAGACACACAGAGTGCTTGGGAGAGACAAAGAGACACACATAGGTGCTAGGGGTACAAATAGACACACAGAGGGGCTGGAAGAAGACAGACACACAAAGGAGTTGAGGAGAAAGAGACACACATAGTAGACAATTTTTGTTTTGGGGGGTGCAAGTAGTTGGTCTTGCCTAGGATGCAAAATAGCACTGGCCCCGGTAAGATGCCTCTTTAAATATGCAGTGCAGTTGGACATTGTAGAACTAGAAAAGAGGCTAGCTTCAAAATTAATAAAGAGGATGGAAACCCTTTTTTAATTTTTGTAAAAAAAATTATTTTAGGAAAAAAGGTAGATAGATATGTTAGAACTATATAAATATATACAGGATCAGTACAAACTGCTATTTACTAACCTGTTCTTTAGCATGAATAAACAACAGATAAGAGATTACCCTTAGAGAGTGGAAGACATTTTCACTAGCAGCAGAGGAAAGGGTTCTTTACAGTAAAAACAAATATGTAGCATTCTCTGCCTAAATATGTTGACTTAGCAGAATCTGTAGAATTGTATTTTTTTTAAAACTGGATGATTACAAAAAAAAAAACAAAAACAAAAAACAGTATTTTCTATGATATAATTAATATGCATGGAGAAATTTTATAGCTATTATGGAGTCAAAAAGGATTCTTTTTATGGTATAATTGGTCATTGTTTCAAATTGTTTTTTTGCCCTCTTTTGGTTCAACAGCATAAAAAAAGGTGTGTTTTAAAGGTGAACTTGATGGACTTGATGGCATAAGCCATCTGTTTTAGTACTGAAGAAGTTGAATATAAAGGATACCAACACGGGTAATACCTATCATTGACCCAGAGCAAGGGTAACATTTTGGGAAGCGGTTTTAGTATTTGTTGTTATTTGATGTTGTCACGTGTGGCATGAATGAAAAATTTGACCAAGGAAAAACTATTAATGTAGACAACAAGCTTCATAAAATGGTGACTATGTCAAGATTTTATTATTTCTAAATAACATTTTGAAGGTTTTAGAATTCAAATCAATGTCTTCATTTTATTACAAAAACAAATGTTTTTCTTGACTCTGTAGACTTAACTTGTTGGTTAAATCTTCACTGGCTAAATGTTTCTTTCGGTGTGAACTGGTCATGAGACTTTCATAAGAAAGGCCATATTAAATTCATGATAGAGTAGGTAGATTGAAATTACAACTCACTCATGGGAACATGAATGTCTATTTTAAGATTGCCAAAAAGTACCTAGATATTCATCAAGAGTTCAGTGTTGTGTGGACAAATGAGTTGATCATAGAACGGCTTGAATAACAATTAAATCCTTATGTCTGCCAAAAGATGACAATGTTTGTTTCAGCACTCTAAACTTGCTTGATCACTTTAAAAACAAAGACATAACTATGAAGTCTTACCAATCCACCAAAATTTTTCTATGGTGGGAGACTTTATTGGTTTTGTGGTATTGGAGGCATTGGTTTAGATTTGGCAACGATCGGTGGCACAAATATGCAACAAATGCATAACAATGACAGTAACAGTAATCGCAGTGTACCACTTGTTTACTATGTTTCTGGAAACAGAGACTAGAAAAGCATAGTCACTGCTTGAATCTAGGCCTTCAAATGTCATCATATCTTAATGTTCCCTGTCTTCGTTCCGCAGAGGCTGTCGGGTTTAATTTTACTATCAGTCAATCCATACATTACAATTGTGTCTCATTGTTTCAAGCAACTACATTTTTTGGACATTCAAGGATTTCAGTTTATCCCGAATGTCTGAATTCCATTTGTTTAGACCCTTGCAAGGGCACCTCTATGGATTGAAGTGATAGAATAAAGAGTTCAATCTAATGTTTAAGAGTTGAATCCACTCATTTGCAAGTCATTTGCTGTAAGAGCACAAACGATGATTTAAGGTGCAGCACTGCTCTAATTCCCCAGCTGTTTCCTAGATTTAAATCACGATGGAAGTGAGCTGCTAAAGATGCTTTCCAGACATTTGAAGCATAATAAGAACACAAATCTTTTTACCATGTTCCTTAAAAAAAAGTTACCTTTGTTTTATATGGTGGAAACGTTTATTCTCTGTATCTTTGTGTTATGTCATTGTCATTTTTACATGAGCCTTTGTACTTCAAGCTTTAAAACTGAAATAAAAATATAACTACTGAAAAAAAAAACTGGTTAGTAATAATATAATTTAAATTAATACATTTCTGCTCATCATGAGTTGCACAGGTAAAGAAACCAATCATGGCAAACACAACTTATAAGAGCACAAAAGTATATCGATCTATAATTTGTACTTGCAGATTTGCTAGCAAATGTATAGATTGGTACAAAAACTATTTAAAAATAGGTCATTCTCTTACCTGTCAGTCACTTCTTTGGCATAGACGCTATAGCAGGGCTTTGCTTTAGATGTTGTGATCTACATCTCCCATAATTCTCTTACAGCCATAATGCTGGCAAAGCATCAGGGGAGATGTAGTCCACAACATCTGGAGTAACGAAGGTTGCCTACTCGAGCTCTAGAGCAAGCAGTCCTTCTGCTCTCCAGACATAGCAATCAAAGAGCATGCACTATCATTGCTATGATAACTACCGAGTCGACAATGCTAGCGCTGGCTAAGTAGTGTAGGAATGGAGAGAATTACATCAACCAGTTCAGACATATTTTGCAGAGCATTTCGGCATCATACAGGAGGTTTGCCCTGTTTCTCAAAACAGGACAAATCACAGAAGACTGCTGGAGGAGCAAAGGATGAACCAGAGGTGGGTGTAACATAACATAACACCCACAAAAGTGAGTAAATGGTAGCGTTAGATTGGAGTTAAGTACATCGAAATACTTTATATTTATACTGCAAGTCTGTAGGGTCCATGGCCCACTGACAAGGGGTAAATCTCTCCAGGGCTGAATACACAATCAAAAATAAGATCAAGGGTATATATGTCTCAGGCACTAACCTGCCCACTCTAAGGACCGATACGTGTACCTTTCCGGTTTCCTTTAGGTTTGCATGTTAAGGTAACTCTATTTCTGACAATTCCATAGCTGAAGAGTTCCAAATTTCCACTGGCAATAATATCAGAACAAAAACTGTGCAGCAGGAGCTTTTTGGAATGGGTTTCCATGGCCAAACAGCAGCATGCAAGCCTGACATAATCCAATAATATATTTTATTTCTTTAATGTTCCTTTAGGGATATATACAAAATGTATTTCATGAAAGTTAATAAGTATAATCTAGTACATTTTTCAAGAGAATATACCCTTCCCCTATCATTTGTTATCTATCAGTAAAGGGTATAAAGGGTAACCATTCCAAAATAAAACTAATGCAATACACCAAATTGTATTCAGTACGTCAACCGATAAAATATAAATATAATGATCTTTACAATGTCTTCTACTAATTACTAATTAGTATTTTTAAGTCAACAGCCAGCTATGAGGTCATCAATTAAGATAATACTATTATCATCGTCAAAGAAATGTCAGGAAACATTATTCATATTATAATACAATTTGGCAAGTTGCATTGGCCAGAAATACATCTGACAGGCTAGCAGCAAAGTATTAAGCAGAGACATAACAAAGCTATTTACATCCAACCATCAGCTGATATATATATATATATATTGTTATATTTCAGGATATGCTTATAAACTATTCTGTTATTTACTAAAGCTATGCATTTTCACTAACTACAAATAGCAAAATTGAGGTTAAAAAAAAAAATCTCAAAATCTGCTTTAGTCAGAACTTGGCTATTTTTGCGATTTGCAATGAATTTATTATAATTCATTGTTCATTGAATATCTCTGTTTGAGAAGGTGAGAGAAGTACATTAATTAATTTATCAAATGGACCAGCTTGAACTTGGGACTGGAGGTGAAAATACAAAAATGCAACAAAAAAAATCAGAGGAGATTTATTATTATTGATCTTCATTATTATTTTATTATTGTTTCATTTGGTTATCCCAGCTGTTCCTGCATACAAGGGTGCCGCAGAATATTTCCCAGTGCTATGATTACAGCACCGGGGAAACACTACTTCTTAGCAGAGACCCGGTCGAGTGCAGCAGTCCTTTAAGACCGCGACTGGGCCGGCTGGGAGGAAGTGACAAATGCTCCACACAAATTTACATCCACATTTAAACGTGAACATTACATTCAGACACACCCCTGCAATAAAATGCAAACATTACACAAAAACAGAACTGCATTAAAACACAATAAATGAATACAAGCACCCCTTCAAACACCAACACTGTACATTACACTATAGCGCCAGTAAATGCAGCAGCGCTGTACAGATATACAACCTAGAAATTTTGATTTGGGGTGCCTTGGAAAAAATACTGAAATATTAAGGGCGCCTTGAACGTAAAAAGTTTGGGAGCCACTGCGTTATCCCCATATATAGCCTCTATTTTCATATCTACATCCCCTTAATAACAAAAGGATAAATACTCTACGACTATAAATATATTTAGTTATCAGGAAATGACCCCAGAAAAAGGCTTTGTCAATTTTCACAAGCATCTCGGTTCCGGGTGCATAATGTTTGACCTCTCAAGGTGAAGGAATATACATCAGGCTATGAAAATCACTGACAATTCACCCATTGTTTATTTTCTTCTTTTTCAAACATAATAGCCCTAACTTGCTGAATCATAGCAGGATCATGTCCGGCAAGACGGTTCTGCTTCAGAAGAAAAGACCATCTCTTTTGTTACAGCACTAGACAGATAGGACATTTCACCCTTTTTGGGGTTCATATTTTAACCTGTCTGCATAATCCTATAAAAAATGTATGCACATACAGTTTTACAGCTACTAGCAACACTTCCAACTCTCCACCATTAGCAACTCTTTTCGGGCTACTAGGCTTCTGTAAGTCAGCAATTGAAAGAAACCTGCCAGAGAAATTCACAAATTACCTGCTACGGTTCAGGACCATTACACTGGGACCTTCTCCTTTCCTCTGCTCGCACCCGTACGGCCAACTTGCGCTTGCCGGCCTTTTCGCAGGGAAAGCTCCCTTCCTATGGAATAGCCTGCCTACTCCCATCAGACTCTCCCCTAGTCTTCAATCGTTTAAGAAGTGCCTTAAAATCCATCTCTTTAGGAAAGCTTATGGCCTTCCAGTGTAACCTCTACCTCACATACCTGTCTCTTGCTCTCACTTAAAGGGCAGCACTCTATTCTCTCCTCCAGCTCTGCTTCACTCGCACTTTATTTGATTGATATTTCCTGTCCTAATGTGTTTTATACCCCACCTCCTGTAAGCCAGTTTGAGCAGGGTCCTCTTCAACCTACCATTCCTGTAAGTTTTCTTGTAATTGCACCCCCCCTCCCCCCCACCTCTTATAATATTGTAAAGTGCTACGGAATATGTTGCCACTATATAAATGGCAACAATAATAATAATAATTACATCCCTGTAGAATATAGTTCAGAATGGACTGAAATAGTAGAAAAGCAAGAAATAGGAATATGTTTTATGGTGCCTACTTGCAAGCCATCACAGATAAATAACAGGCCAAGGTAAGCATCACAGAAAATAATGATTACCAGCCAAAGGCTATAAAGGCAAAAGATAAAATAAATACACGTTTTGAGCTATCATAAAGCACAATAGTTGAGGACTTAATCGACTGAAAGGTGTGCTTATATAGGCAATCACTAACTGGCGAAGAAAGGAATAATATTTATCACGTATTTAATAAAAGCATGACTTTTTTGTGCAGCATAGAAGGACGTATTAACACATGAATTATAGTTTCTTCTCTAAGAGGTAATTAAACTAAAATACTAAATACTATATCATATATTTCCATATCAAGAGCACAACATTTAAAAAATAAATAAAATGTGGCTTTATAATTCTAAATTTGGGCTTTTATTAAGGGTGAACACTTTCCAAATGTAGAAAATGAAAATTTCTTATGACGATGTTTACAAATTGCCATTGACATAAGTTTAATTACCGTATATACTCGAGTATAAGCCGAGTTTTTCGGCACATTTTTTGTGCTGAAAAACCCCAACTCAGCTTATACTCGAGTCAGTCTGTATTATGGCAATTTACATTGCCATAATACAGACTGGGGGCTGGCAGAGCTGTTACTTACCTCTCCTGCAGCTCCTGTCAACTCTCTCTCCTCCTCCGCGCCGGTCCGTGCAGCTCTTCTCTCAGCTCACACTGTAAGTCTCGCGAGAGCCGCACTATGACCCCGGAGCTCTCGTGAGACTTACATTGGGAGCTGACCGAGGTGCTGACCGGACCGGCGCGGAGGAGGAGAGAGCTGACAGGAGCTGCAGGAGAGGTAAGTAACAGCTCTGCCAGCCCCCCTCCTCCCCCCACTGAACTGCCAATGCCACTGGAGCACCAGGGAAGGAGAGCCCCCCTCCCTGCCATGTATTAAGCAGGGAGGGGGGACAAAAATAAATAAATATAATAATAAAATATTAAAAATAATAATAAAATAAAAAATAACAAAATATTAATAAAACAAAAATTAAAATAATTAAAAAAAAATAATAATAAAAATGCCCACCCCCCACCAAGGCTCTGCAACACACACAAACACACACACAAACACACTGCACTCATACACACTGCACTGACACACACACACTGCACACATACACACACACTGCATTCATACACACACACTGCACTCACGCACACACACTGCATTCACACACACACACTGCACTCACACACACACACTGCATTCATACACACACACTGCACTCACACACACACACTGCATTCATACACACACACTGCACTCACACACACACACACTGCACTCACACACACACTGCACTCATATACACACACTGCACTCATACACACACACTGCATTCATTATATACACACACTGTAAATAAATATTCAATTAATATAATTTTTTTAGGATCCAATTTTATTTAGAAATTTACCAGTAGCTGCATTTCCCACCCTAGTCTTATGCTTGAGTCAATAAGTTTTCCCAGTTTTTTGGGGTAAAATTAGGGGCCTCGGCTTATATTCGGGTCGGCTTATACTCTAGTATATACGGTACATTTTTCAATTTAATCTGAATTATAAATGGAAAGAAATGCAATGTTTTCCACCATTACTGTCACATTAACTTAAAGGACCACTATAGTGCCAGGAAAACATGCTCGTTTCCCTGGCACTATAGTGCCCTGAGGGTGCCCCCACCTTCAGGGTCCCCCTCCCGCCCGGCTCTGGGGAGAGGAAAGGGTTAAATCTTACCTTATTTCCAGCGCCGGGCGGGGAGCTCTCCTCCTCCTCTCCTCCTCCTCTCCGCCTCCGATCCTCCCCTTCGGCTGAATGCGCATGCACGGCAGGAGCTGCGCGCGCATTCAGCCGGTCTCATAGGAAAGCATTTACAATGCTTTCCCATGGACGCTTGCGTCTTCTCACTGTGATTTTCACAGTGAGAAGCACGCAAGCGCCTCTAGCGGCTGTCAATGAGACAGCCACTAGAGGATTTGGAGGCTGGATTAACCCTATTATAAACATAGCAGTTTCTCTGAAACTGCTATGTTTATAAATAAAAAGGGTTAATCTTAGAGGGACCTGTCACCCAGGCCACTTCATTAAGCTGAAGTGGTCTGGGTGCCTAGAGTGGTCCTTTAAGGATCAATGAATAGAACTGTCTTTTAAACAAATAGATAAACGGAACAGCTACAAATACAAAAGCAAAGCAATGACAGTCAAAAGCAAGACTTTTTCAAAACTAAACTAAACACTTCATGAGTAAACATTGCTGCTTAGCTGGAAAATTCACAGTCCTTGAAAGTCAGTTTCATTGTGTGCATTAAATTACACTTGGTGTCTATTTCTCAATCTTCTTAATTGTTTTAATGCTAATTATTAGGGCAAAGCTGGCAATCTATATCACTTGCCATAGATGAATATAATAATTTCATTCATGAAATCCTAGGGAATAACGTTTAGGTTTTTCTGTTGTGTTAATGACTTGTACATGCTGATATATTGTAATAAACAGGATCAAGTTAACTACTTTAAATCTCTAGGAGTGCTTTGAACAACCTAAAATGTCTTTACAGACTTTACAGAGTGGGTATGAAATTACAAAATAAAACTGGGGTATGAATAACAAAACTGAAAGGCATGAGTAACAAAAGTGGTGTTTGTGTAATAAAACTGAAGGTTTCCGCACATTACAAATGCTCAGAAGATATGTTATTGCTAATGTAAATGCTGTTGACCCAACTTTTATTTTTAAAACATATTTTCTCTTTTTTTTTTAATTTTTCCAATAGGTCAGGTTTCACGATTATAATCACTTTCACATATGTTATACTTGATTCAAGTCTTTTACCTTAAGGTTACATTGGTGTATATATAAAAAAAATTAAAATAATAATAAATAAATACATTTAGCTCATTAAACATTCCCCCTGACATTATTCCTTTTGATTGTTTCACTGCCTTATATAGTAAAAATTAAGATAAGTCCTCAGGAAAAGGAAAAGGTTAAGAGGTCAAGCTTAAAAAAAAGGATGCAAAGAAAGTTGGAAACACGCTAGCAGAAGAAATCATAAATCAAGAGATCGAATTTGTACATTATAAGAAGGAATATACCACTGTAAAATAGCCAGCAATATCAGCTCAAAACTGAACACTATTGTCTGAGGTTTCACACTGCTACCTGTGTTGTCGGCAAACTTCCTACAGCAGCTGCATATTAAAAGCTGGGCCACGTTTAACAAAATTAAACAAAGCACTAACTTACATTTACTACTTCGCAAATGTTTTTTCCATTATCGTAGGTGTTCTTGAAGTGCAAAGTGCTTTCTACAGGAAAATTTCATAAAATAATTCAATTTCACTTCAAACAGTTCAGAAAGAAAAACAGACTATCCAATGCTGCCTGTGATTACACAAAAGCGCAGGGTAAAGGGAAAATATCCCTGTATTCTATCAAACTTATTTGATCACATTTTGACTTTTCAAGAAAAAAAAATGTATGTTTTAATATAACAGTAATTTTAGCTATTTAACTCAAACTATTATTTTCTTCGGTCTTAACTGAAACATGTATATTATTTAGTTTACATTTTTGTTATTTCAGCTTTCATTGTATATCAAGGCTGAAGAAGAGACTTAAAAGGCATTGAAAGCTTATGCTTTATTAAGAATGCGTGAGTTTGCTCCATTCCCATCTGTAACAAAGGTAACACAATATCACTCTATTGCCAACGGATACAGAAAGCTCTACAAATAAATGTGTGGCTCAGTGGTGAATTGCAGAATTGAAGCAATACATCTCAATACCCATTCATCCAAGGGGCCTTCTATGGAAGGAAGAATAAAGGAGATAACCACTCCGAGCTGACAGATAAAGTAAAAGAACATAGAGACATTGAATGTGAGGGCAGATAAGAACCATTTGGCCCATCTAGTCTGCCCAATTTTTGAAATACTTTAATAAGTCCCTGGCCTTATCTTAAGTCTAGGATAGCCTTATGCCTATCCCATGCATGCTTAACTCATCCTCACTGTGTTAACCTTTACCACTTTAGCTTAAAGGCTATTCCATGCATCCACTATTCTCTCAGTAAAGTAATACTTCCTGATATTATTTTAAACATTTGCCCCTCTAATTTAAAACTATGTCCTCTTGTTGTGGTAGTTTTTCTTCTTTTAAATATAGTCTCCTCTTTTACTATGTTGATCCCCTTTATGCATTTAAATGTTTCTATCATATCCCCCCTGTCTCGTCTTTCCTCCAAGCTATACATGTTAAGTTCCTTTAAGTTTTATCCTGCAATCCATGAACCAGTTTAATAGCCCTTCTCTGAATGCTCTCTAAAGTATCAATATCCTTCTGGAGATACGGTCTCCAGTACTGCGTACAATAATTCACGGATTTTACAATTATCATGACGGAAAGTCATGATTTTATTAAAGACACGGAGGCTCCCATTATGCTGCACTCTTTCTTTATTTCCCTCAGCAGCAAAGAAATATTATTGAAAGAAAACATTCAAAACAGGTTTAAACATCCTATAGGCAATGTCCGCCTAGCAACATGACATCCAATCAGTGACATATATAGTAGGCGGAGCAATGATGACCATTTCCTCTTTCTTGCGACTCCCGAAGAAAACTCAAAACGGAACAGGGACAACCAAGTAAACCAAACGAGCCATAACACGGCATGTGATTCCAGGAGCTCCTTCAATCAGGTCACGCTAAAGAAAACAAGAAAAAATATGATAATTTCTTGAAAGTTTGGGTTGTCCGCATATACATAGGCCCCAATGGCTGACTAAACAGTGTAAGCCTTACACAACAGTAGTAAGAGACAATCATTAATTTGAGGACAACAGTGACAAAGTCCCATCAGTAGCTAAAGTCCTAGATCGATGTAGGTGTGTGATGGTACCACTACCGCCCAATTGGACTTACCTTGGAGAGGTCTGAGAAACTTACCTCGACCCACCTCCGGGCCGCCCGCGGGCGGGTGGGTGGGATAATACTCGCCTCCGTGTCTTTAATAAAATCATGACTTTCCGTCATGATAATTGTAAAATCCGTGAATTTTATTAAAGACCCGGAGGCTCCCATTATGCTATTTCAAAGCTGTGCTATCACGGCTTCTGCGAAATGCTGGATTGGTTTGAAATAGAAATTACGGAAAGTAGATTCTGTGGACCAATCAGCCGCCTTCAAGATATCCTCCAAGCGACAACCCGCAAAGGAGGCTTTAGAGGCCATGGCGCCCCGGACCGAATGAGGAGAGAATATGGAGGTATCAATACCTGCTAAGGACATGAGCCATTTGACCCAGCGTGCCAAGGTAGGAGAGGATACCGGAGCATGTGGTTTCCGGAAGGAGATGAAGAATTGGGGGTCTGACCCAGACCGAAGGGGTGCAGTACGAGCTTCGTAAGTCCTCAGACACGCTACTGGGCAAAGGAGAGGCTGCATGGGAAAAGTTGGGTACCGGACCGACTTGGAGGACGATTTCGTCCTACGTGTTATGTCAAAAACGACTCCTTCTGGGGTGAAGGATCGGGCATTGACATCGAGGGCTCTAACGTCCGATACTCTTTTGCAGGAGATTAGGCACAACAGCATAACTAGCTTAGCTGAGAGCTGTTTTAAGGATAAAGACTCATTGTCTGGCCACCTAGTCAGGAATTGCAATACCAGGGAGACATCCCATAGGGAGGAATAGCGAGGTAGGGGTGGCCTCGCAAAGCGAATGCCTTGGAGAAGACGACAAACCAGTGGATGTCGTCCTAACGGGGTCCCATCGATGCCGGTATGGCTGGCTGAGATAGCTGACCGGTAGAGGTTTATCGTCCTGTAAGCTTTCCCAGTCTCATACAGGGAGGTTAAGAATTGTAGGACGTTCGTCACAGTAGTTGATAGGGGATCCACACCCCGTGCCATGCACCAACCATCCCATGTGCGCCAAGCAGACTTGTAAGACTGTCTCGTGCCGGGTGCCCATGCGCCCTCGAGAAGTCGGAGAGTCGATTGCGAAACTCCTGCGATTGACCAGGGTCCCCGGAGATCAACCATGCCATGAGGCGGAGGAGGCCCTGAAGGTAAGAACTCGTCTTATCTCTTTCTTGATACTTCTCATTTTGGATGTTGGTAAGTGGGGGGTCCCATCGGGGTCCCGTAGGAGAGATTGGGCATCCGGGAGGAGCCGCGGGTGATCTATGGCCATCTCCAGCAGAGGAGGAAACCAAGGTTGCGATGGCCAGAGGGGGGTTATTATAACTAGGCAGCCCCATTGGCGTCGCAGGTGGAGGAGGCAACGCGGGATAAGGGCGAATGGAGGAAACGCATAGTTCCTGGTGGTTGACCAGTCTTGGGAGAATGCATCCATGGCTGAAGCCGCAGGATCTGGCCTCCAACTGAAGAAGGTCGGAAGTTGGGTATTCAAGCGGAAGGCAAATAAGTCTACCGCCAGAGGACCCCACAGGTCCCCAATGCGCTGGAAGACTTGGGAATCGAGGTGCCAGTCGCTGGAGTCCCGCAGGTGACGGGAGTACCAATCTGCCGTGGTGTTGGACAAACCCGGTAAATACTCCGCCCTGACAGCCATGTTGTGGTGCAGGCAAAACTGCCAAAAGTCTCGAGCCAGATTCGCTAGAATTTTGGATTTCGTACCACCGAGGTGGTTGATATAACGGACAGCCGATACGTTGTCCATCTTCAGTAGGATCGAACACTGGGACAGTGTCGGGGAAAGGCTGCGAACCGCAAAGGACCCTGCTAGGAGTTCCAGGCAGTTTATATGTAGCATGGATTCTGCTTCCGACCATCGTCCGTCTGTGACGATATCTCCACAGCGCGCACCCCAACCGTACGAGCTGGCGTCTGACCCTATGACTACGTCTGGGGCTGAGCCGAAGATGGCTCTGCCATTCCATGCCTCCATGTGTAGGAGCCACCATTGGAGTTCTTTTTTCGCATCCGTGTCCAGAGTCAGAGTATCCTCGTATGAGGCGCCGCCTCTGAGGTATGACGCCTGCAGGCGTTGGAGGGCTCTGTAATGAAGGGGACCCGGAAAGATGGCCTGTATGGAGGCCGCTAGGAGCCCGATCATGCGGGCCAGATGTCTGAGAGATATGTGTTGAGAGGTAAGAACTCGTCTTATCTCTTTCTTGATACTTCTCATTTTGGATGTTGGTAAGTACAGGGTTTGCGTGTCTGAATCCACCAAGAGTCCTAGGAACTCTATTTGTTGAGTGGGGATTAGAATGGATTTTTCCCAATTTATAATAAAGCCCAAGTTCTGTAGCAAGGTTGTGGTCCAACCGAGGTGAATATGAAGTAATGATACTGATTGGGATAGTAGCAGGATGTCGTCTAAGTATATGATTAGACGAACTCAACGACTGCGTAAGAGAGCGATGACGGGCTTCATGAGCTTGGTGAAACACCAAGGTGCGGAGGAGAGCCCGAAGGGAAGGCAGCGGAATCGCCATTTCCTCCCTTGCCATGTGAATTGCAGGAAGTTTTGGTGCACCTGCGCAATGGGTACCGTGAGGTAGGCGTCTCTCAGGTCGAGTTTGACCATCCAGTCCCCTGGCTGGAGTAAATCCCGTAGGCAGTGAATGCCTTCCATCTTGAAATGATGGTAGGTTACGTAGGTATTTAAGTGTTTGAGGTTGATAACTGGGCGGGATCCGCCCCCTTTTATGGGGACAATAAATAGGTTGCTCACAAAACCCGGGGTATCCATCGGGATTTCTTTAATAGCCCCTTTGAGTGCTAAATCTTGAACTTCCTCGGAAACGAGGGTCGTGTCTGTTGGGGAAAAAACAAGCTCCCTTGGTTGGGAGAGTTGAGTGGGCAGAGATACAAAGTCTATTGGGTATCCTTGGACTGCCCTGAGAATCCAAGCATCTGATGTAATTAGAGCCCAGACATGGGAAAAATGCATGAGCCTGCCCCCTATTGCCACTTGTGAAGAAAATTGAGAAAGGTAACTTACCGTAAGGACGTCTTCCGGAAGGAGTGCCTCGTGCACCTCTCGACACCCAAGGTCTACCTCGTTGAAAGAAGAAGGTCGGGACGGACCTCTGGTCGGGAAAGGGGGGTCTCCCCATATAGGGACCTTGGTTCTGGCGCGAACCTCTATTGGCTCTGCCGGACAGACGGCCCCTTGCTCTGCCGGCCCCACCAAAAACCTTTGGGTGGAACACCCGCTTTAGATTAGATTGTGCCTTGTCCAAGGCTGTGAATGTCTGGACATAGGAGCCCAGGTCTTTGACAAAAGACTCCCCGAAAAGGAACCCTTTAGCTTGGGCTCCCGGCTCAGTAATTGCCATGTTTACAAGTTTTGGTTCGATTTTAATCAATATAGATTTACGGCGCTCAGTAGCCAGAGCCGTATTGGCATTGCCTATGAGGCATATCACCCTCTGAATCCAGCCTCTAATAGTGAGGCGATCTAAGGCTTCGTCTTGCCTCAAGGATTCCTCCACGGCCTCAAAAATTTTGGTCGCTGGACCCAAAATATCCAAGACTTTATCCTGACAATTATAAAGTGAGAAGTCTAGACCCTTCTTGGGTTTCCAACTTGTTTTACTTAAAAATTGAATAATTTTGGGGTCCACCTGGGGTGTTTTACAGACTTCGTCTGGTACGGTGGGACGTGGGCATTCGGCCCTTAGTTTGTTACGAGTTGCCTTGTCCAAAGGCTTACGGACCCGAGATGCGACGTACTGCGCCACATGCTCAGCCGGTGACCATTCCGCAGAGCGGGGGTGACGTAAGTCGTCGGGTTCGAACAACGGTTCACCCTGTGGGTCAAGGATTTTTCCCTCTTTGTTTAAGTCAGAACTGGGCCCATCAGTGGGAAATATCTTAGTGGAGGGCTTACACTCCTTAACAGTTCCATAGTCCGAATCTAAGTCGGACAAATCGTTAGACTGATCTGAGTCTAGGGCAGGGGCACTCTCCTCATCTGAACTAAGTTCTGACTCAGTCGAATCGGGCTGGGCTTTAGCCCACTTCCAGTGTCTAGCCGTTTTTGCCCGGCTAGAGGCTCTTTTGCGCGGTGGTTCGATATTCGCGCCATCTATGACAGGTGTTATGCTGTCCATCACAAGTTTGGAGGAGTGCTTGACTTTAGCCAAGGCTTTGCGGCCGAGGCGTGGGGGCTGAGAAACAGATGGTTTCGCGGAGGGACCATTAATTGGGCCTGAAGTAGTGCTTGGGTAAATGATTTTGAAATAGAGGAGGACATAATGTCCATGGCAGATGCCAAAGCTTTGGAAACAGATCTGGATACTTGATCATCCATGATCTCTTGGATTTCCCCTGATGCTGGGAAATCCACCTCATCCCCTGAAGCTACAGGGGGGACATCCAAGAAAATTTGGGGGTTAGCTGGTGCCTCTGAGGGACCAGGCAATTCATTAGAGGACTGCATAATGTATGAGAATAGCAGGCAAGAGAAAGGCAATTTTATTGTGAAAAAACAAGCAGGGTTGAGTAACCCAGCAAAAGTACTCACTAAATTATCAAAGTTATGGGAGCAGGAGACAGGGGAACCGTCCGCCACAACACTGAACGCCAACTCCGACTCGAGGGACGGAGTGGGCGTGACAGTAAAAAGGGCGCGAAAGCGCTGTTTAAAATGGCCGCCGGCAAAATTCCGGCTGGAATCAGGCTTCCCGCGGTGTGATCAGAGACCGCGAGGTAGCCGGCAGAGGTGAGGCCGGCTACATGTAACAGAAAACGGTGGTGTGCGGCTGAGACCACGCTCGGTTGTTAAAACCGGAGCGCGGATACAGTAAACCAGCCGCAAGATGGCCGCCGGGGCGTCCCTGACGGCATGCGCGGCTGAAGAAGGTAGTACCCGGAGCCGCGACCGCGGCAGTTAGCTCAAAGAGAATCTCCCTAGGACTTGTAGTGTCCTAGGGAGTAACCAGCGTAACGGCAATGCAGGCAGAAATATACTTGAAGCATAAATTGAGCAAAGACTACAGCACCATATG
>OW240916.1:151658408-151823255 GCA_933207985.1 Pelobates cultripes | reverse complement strand
TTCCTGTTGTGTCTGTGGATTCTATGCTGGATACCATTACTTGGAGGTTGTGGGCCTCCACCACAGAGTATCAGGGTGTGCATTGGTTCCTACACCTATTCCCCAGGAGTGCCACACCACTCTGTTTATTGTGGGTAATGCAATGCATTTACTGAATACCCTGTTCGCCCTTGAACATTTTGGGGGCGTGGTCTTAAAGCAAAAGAAGCTCAACTTTGCTTGCTCAGTGCCCTATTGTGGTTCCTTTGATGTTCCCTCTAGTGCTATTGTATTTTCTGATTGATCTTTACTGGTTTTTGACTTGGCTTTGTATTTTGACTATTCTGCTTCTCTGGTATCCCTGACTCAGCTCGTTTCTTCTTTTATACTGTTTTCTGGTTTCCTTACTCAACTATTCCTTATCTTTATCCTGATCTCTAGTATTTTGGCTGTCTCCTAACTATTCTTTCTCTACCTACATTAAACCCAGCCACTCTAAGATCTGGTAATACGTTCGCTTTATTTCAGGTTGCACTCTGCATGTTGGGGTCACTTTGTCATGACATTACAATAGGGCCATGGACCCTGCAGGTGTTAACACAGTAGTGTCCAGTTATTACACATGGATCAAAGACATGGACCACCGTATGGACCAATTTGTCCTTGCTTTGCAGACGTTACTTACTCGTACCGCACATCTGCAAACCAAAGCGCAAAGTCCTGCTCCTTTAGCAAGTACTTCTAACATTGAGGTGGCCACAGTAGGTACACCATCTAATATGATGTTGCCTCAGCATTATGGAGGAGATCCTATTGCATGCCAAGGTTTTTGTAAACCAAGTAAGCATACACTACGAACTTCAACCCAAAGCATATCCAACAGACAGGGCCAAGGTAGGTTTTACTTGTTTATAGGACCTTACTTTGGGCAAACCCTTTATAGAAAACAACAACCCCTTGGTGCTTAATTATGCTAAACTTGTGGTTGCATTTAGGAGAACATGTGATCCACCAGGGAGAAATGCTAACACCACAAAAAACTTTTTAAGAATGAAACAGAGCTCTCTTGAAGAATATGCATTAGAGTTCTGCATGTATGCTGCTGTAGTACAATGGAACAATCAAGCCTTTGTAAATGTCTTCATGAATCGTCTTTCTGATTCTTTGTTATACGAGGTTGCAGCAGGTGAATTACCAGGAAATCTAGAAGAACTGATAACATATGTGTTACTTATAGATGAACACCTTAGTCATAAGCACAATACCAGTGACAGACCATGAAGAAGCACGGTATGTTTGGCTCTAACCTTCCCTTCATCAGAGACAACTAATATGGCTCTTCCTGAACCTATGCAGTTAGGGCTTACTAAGTTATATGAAGCTGAAAAACTATTCAGGAAGGGACATCTTTGTTTAGCATGTCCCAATAGGCTGGAAAACTCCCATACCTAAGCCCTCTTGGAGGCCTTGGATGTATTATGTCATTGATTATGGGGATGCATTGTATGCACCCGCACCACAAACCCATCTTAGTAAACTTAATACGTTATAAAATTCGTTCTGCCACTTTGTTCTAGAATGTTATTACTTTACCCACCACTGTGACATGTTAAAAGAGCTAAACTGGCTGTTGCTGGATTCCTGACGCACTCTTCATCTTTCCAGCCTTGTGCATAAGAGCATTTCTGGGAAGCATGATATTTAGCATACCGCAATACAAAAATAAAGTGGCCCGATCCTCCTTTTCCTACAGAGCACCACAATTATGATATAAGCTCAGGGACACAGTCAAATCCTCATTCAATCTAAAAAATTTTAAGAGATCTATGGTAATATACCTCAGCACAGAATGCACCTGTCATGGTTGAATATATTTATTACCTGTTATGTATTAAATTTATATATGTGTGTATGTGTATATATTTTTATAGTTTGTATATTGTATTTTTGTAATATTGTATGCTATTGCAACAATGCAATGTTTTGTGGACCCAAGACATACTTGAAAACGAGAGAAATCTCAATGTATCCAAAAACAATAACAAATAATAGTGAATGAATCCCTAAATGTATAGGTGCTACTATCACCTTTGTGGGCCACACAAACCACAACTGAAAATAAGTTAATAATGACAAATAACAATTTGGTGAGAGCACACAAAATAAGAGAATACTACCCACACTGCAGTCAATTAATCTGGAAGAAACCAAATAAAAGAGGCATAGGGTAGTATAGTCTAATACAATAAATTTAAAGTAGGTGAATAACGCAGAATAACAGGGGGTAAAACCAATTTATTCTTCAATGAAGGCAAGATCTTGGATGAAGGCAAACAGCCAAAACGCGTCAAGTGACTGGACTCTTATTTTGGGACTTCAATTTATCTTTTATATTTATGTTTTTATTTACTTCAAGATCTTTTGACTAATAAAGTGGTTTTACCCCCTGTTATTCTGCGTCCTGGAGGTTTTACACATAAAGAAATAAGAAGTTCCCAGTGGAGGTCCTGTTGTGTATTCAAGGCATCCAGTTTGAGCCAGCTAATTAAGTGGCTCTCTCTATGTGAGTGTGATTGACACCTACTTTAAATTTATTGTATTAGACTATACTACCCTATGTCTCAATGTATCCATCCTAGTAAAATATTTTATAAATAAATAAATGTGGACATTATGGCTCTTACCTTCACATGTGATGGACCTGCCCAGTAATATTTCCACTAGAGGGAGTGAGAGACCTTTTGGAGTCGGTATTCCAGAGACACTTCAATCTAGATTCCTGGCTTTTGCTGTAATTTCAATCATAGAGGGTCTTCCAAAAAAAGGCACAGAATCTCTTCAATAGCTGCCAAAATGGCCATTTTAGCATCATGGTTACTAACTTCAGCCCCTTCATTGAGGGAAGCTAGAACAAAGGTTGAAGACAACCAGTTGATGGATCAACTGACAGCCACGGTACACAACACATTACCAGCCTTTTATAAAGTTTGCCCCTGGCAAGACTTTCCCTCCACAACAATGCACAGGTAAATCATAGAGCTTACTCTATGAAGATTCTTGTTCTTATTTTTAAGTTTCTGTTATCTTTTTGTTGTAATGTAAAATTGTACAGTTGGGTCTTAAACAAAACTAAAATTAAGAGTCTGGTGTAATATAAAGCTTGCTGACGACTATGTATGTAAATAGAAATACATTTGTGCCAAAATAAAGAATAAAAAAAATGAATGGATTAAGTTTAATGATCCTGGATTTGGAGTTTAGGATTAAGGTTACAGGTTATGGTTAGAGTCATTATGGTTTGTGTTAGAGGTTAGAAATTCGAGTTAGAGTTTAGCATTAAGACTAATATTGGATATTACTTAACTTACAAATGTGTGGTTGCAAGCTTCTGAGCAAGCTTCACAGAAATCAATAATACAGGAGTATAAACACAATGAAGAAAACAGATCGGAACAGTGCGGAACAGATCAATATTCTTCCATTAATGTCAATATTGGCTGATTATTAGTTTTTTTCCCATTTTCTGAAAGATCACCCTGTAGAAATCCTGCCCTGGTGGTGTCACGATGCCCGATTGTCACCTCGGTGTGATCGAACCAGATCAGTGCAGTCACACCGTCACAGTGCCCAATCGGCACCACGATGTGACCGCATCTGATTGGTGTGGTCACACTAAAGGAGATGTGGCGTCATGTGCTCACCATAAATAACAGGGTTTACTGGGTTATCTAAACCCAAACCTGCAGTTGTTCAGTGTCCTGTCATGGTTTCCATCATGTTGGTTATACGAGAGCGCGTTCTTGATACTGTTTATTGGCTATTGATCTTGGCTTGGCTTGGCTTGACTTCCCGTATTTCTGGTATCCCTTTGGCTTTGTTCTTACCGTATTTGTTCCTTTTTGTATTCCTGATCTCGGCTTGTGACTGATTATTCGATTACGTTAAATCTGGCCATTCCAAAGCCTGTTAATACGTCATTACTGTTTGTTATTTCTTACGTGTTTGACTTAATTCTGCATATTGGGCCACTGGTTCATCCTGACAGGTGGTCCGTGGATCCTTGTTGTTCCATTGCTGTGTGAGACAGCCCGAGCACGGTGGTGGCAGCAATTAAAACATGTCCCACCATAACCTTGTCCACTTTAGTAAAACTGTCAGGAAACATCTTAAGCAAACAAAGTTCTGGTTTTAAATCTACCACAAAAGGATTGATATCTTGGATTATGGCATGTATATTTTTCCCAAAAATTTTAAACGTGGGCCGTGCCACCACATGTGGGAATATGTACTTGTTTGTCCACAGCCACACCAGCATAAATTGGTGGAATTAAGATACATTTTTTAAAGTCTCGACAGGATCAAGCACCACCTATAAATCACTTTGCCGTGGTTCACCAGATGAGCAGAGAACGGAGTTATGCTCTTCAAATTCAAGGAAATGGATATCCAGTCATCTATTGGTAATACTGTCTGGAAATCCCTCTCCCATGCTTCTATAAAATCACATTTGGCTTTGGGCCTAGAATTTACATAGGAGTAACACAATGAAATAATTTGTTTCCTATCTGGGTCAGCAGTATACGTTTTTCAAAATTGGACTTCTCCAAATGAGTGTGATTTTGATCAAGTGTGGAAACCTCAAACAGCTCACTTTCACTACTTTTTAAGGTTGACCTATCCACTTTTAAGTTAGAACTATATATATATATATATATATATATATATGTATGTGTGTGTGTGTTTGCTCATACATACATATATTCTGCAATTTGTCTTGTCCTGCATGCTAAAGCTAGTTGCTCCCTGCTTTGTTCATCACTGATTTGTTAAGCATGATGTTGAATAACATTTAAGTTATCTCTAAAGACTTTCTCTGTTATTTCTTTCCCCCCCCTTATTTTATTGATACCCTCCCGAATGTCTTGCTTGACCAATCCTCACCTCCTCTGTGCATCTCCATTCCAAAGCTTTTATTGCAGTCCTATTTTGACCCTATCATCTCTATCTTCCACAGTCTGAGTTTTAAAAGACCACTTCTAGCAAACCGGAACAGTGCTCAGATTCCCGCCCACCCCTCCCCTCACCACCCCACCCCAAGTTCCTTACTACATTTATAGATAGAATCCCACACACAACTTTAGATAATTCCAAATAGCAGCTGCAAACACTACCCGTAATGAGCACAATCCACCTTCTTAACCCCTAACACTCAGTCCTTCTCCTTACTTCTGCTCATTCTCCTTTCCTCTAATTACCTACCAATCAGAGCAATGCTCTATATTCTCCTCCTCTCCTTCTCTCTCATCTCCCTCAAAATATCCCCTTCCACCCACTTCCCTCAACAACACACTCACATTTATATTAATCCCTCTCTGCTACACTCCCCCCTTCTCTCATCTCAAGCCCTGCACTCATTTCTCTATTCTCTCTCTCCTGCTCTAACCCAATCTCACCCTAGTCGCTGCCCATATAAAACCCATTCACACCTCCTGTCTCTATCTCTCCTCCTACTTCTGGTAGCTCGTGACATCTCTCCCAACCCAGGGCCCCTCACCTCATCTGCTCACACTAAAATAACCAGAAACCATGCAAACCTCCTCCAAATACCCTGCAGTTTATCCTCATCTACCAAAATTCAGTGTGCACTCTGGAATGCTCGCTCCGTTTGTAGTAATATCAAATCTACATCATCTCTAACTCACTCACAATACTGGCACTCACTGAGACCTGGCTGTCCCCATCCGATACCGCTACTCCTGCTTCTTTATGTTTCGGTGGTCTACAGTTCTCCCATACTCCTAGACTCGACTGTAAGGGAGGTGGTGTAGGCATCCTTCTCTCCCCTCAATGTACCTTTCAACCTATCCTCCCTGACCCTGCCCTATCCTTTATTTCCTTTGAAGTTCACACTGTACGCCTTTTTAAGCCCACTCCTTTAAGAATTGCCATCATCTATCGCCCCCCCAGTCACCCTAAACTATTCATTGAACACTTTTCCTCCTGGTTACCCCACTTTCTTTCCTCTAGCACTCCCTCTCTCATACTTTGGGACTTCAATATCCCTATCAACAAGCTCAACTGCCCTGATGCCTCTCATCTGCTCTCTGTAACCTCCTCCTTTGGACTCACACAGATTTCTTCCTCAGCAACTCACACTGCAGGAAACACTCTTGACCTCATCTTCACCAATCTCTGTACCACCTGTGATCTCGCCACTGTTCCATTTCCTTTGTCTGATCACCATCTTCTAACATTTAACATCTGCATACCCCGTACCAAAATTTCACCACCATCAACTCTCCAACCTCGCAGAAACCTCAACTCCCTCGATCTCAAGCACTTCTCCACCAAACTCCAAACACTCCTTTTACCCATCTCAAATCACAACTCTGCAACCTCACTCTACAACTCCACTCTCTCCTCTCAACTTGACATCATGGTACCTCCTACAGTTAAACGCAGCAAGCGCCCCCAACTACAACCCTGGCACACCAAGCTGACCCGTTACCTCCAAAAATGTTCCAGAACTGCTGAACGCTGCTGGAGAAAGTCTCACTTTGCATCTGACTTTGTCCACTATAAATTTATGCTGCGCTCCTACAGCATGGCTCTTTCCTCTGCAAAAGTAAACTACTTCAACACCCTCATAAGCACACTGTCCCACACTTTTGATGCTCTTCTTCGACCTATGACTCCCCCTCCTTCCACCACCTTGTCCGCCACAAACTTTGCATCTCATTTCACTGAGAAGATCTCTACAATCAGGAAAGAGATCTCTAATCTCTCTCCTACCAGTATCAATACATCACCCAACCCCACTCCCCCTGCCATCCTATGCTGTAAAATTAGGGGCCTCGGCTTATATTCGGGTCGGCTTATACTCTAGTATATACGGTACATTTTTCAATTTAATCTGAATTATAAATGGAAAGAAATGCAATGTTTTCCACCATTACTGTCACATTAACTTAAAGGACCACTATAGTGCCAGGAAAACATGCTCGTTTCCCTGGCACTATAGTGCCCTGAGGGTGCCCCCACCTTCAGGGTCCCCCTCCCGCCCGGCTCTGGGGAGAGGAAAGGGTTAAATCTTACCTTATTTCCAGCGCCGGGCGGGGAGCTCTCCTCCTCCTCTCCTCCTCCTCTCCGCCTCCGATCCTCCCCTTCGGCTGAATGCGCATGCACGGCAGGAGCTGCGCGCGCATTCAGCCGGTCTCATAGGAAAGCATTTACAATGCTTTCCCATGGACGCTTGCGTCTTCTCACTGTGATTTTCACAGTGAGAAGCACGCAAGCGCCTCTAGCGGCTGTCAATGAGACAGCCACTAGAGGATTTGGAGGCTGGATTAACCCTATTATAAACATAGCAGTTTCTCTGAAACTGCTATGTTTATAAATAAAAAGGGTTAATCTTAGAGGGACCTGTCACCCAGGCCACTTCATTAAGCTGAAGTGGTCTGGGTGCCTAGAGTGGTCCTTTAAGGATCAATGAATAGAACTGTCTTTTAAACAAATAGATAAACGGAACAGCTACAAATACAAAAGCAAAGCAATGACAGTCAAAAGCAAGACTTTTTCAAAACTAAACTAAACACTTCATGAGTAAACATTGCTGCTTAGCTGGAAAATTCACAGTCCTTGAAAGTCAGTTTCATTGTGTGCATTAAATTACACTTGGTGTCTATTTCTCAATCTTCTTAATTGTTGTAATGCTAATTATTAGGGCAAAGCTGGCAATCTATATCACTTGCCATAGATGAATATAATAATTTCATTCATGAAATCCTAGGGAATAACGTTTAGGTTTTTCTGTTGTGTTAATGACTTGTACATGCTGATATATTGTAATAAACAGGATCAAGTTAACTACTTTAAATCTCTAGGAGTGCTTTGAACAACCTAAAATGTCTTTACAGACTTTACAGAGTGGGTATGAAATTACAAAATAAAACTGGGGTATGAATAACAAAACTGAAAGGCATGAGTAACAAAAGTGGTGTTTGTGTAATAAAACTGAAGGTTTCCGCACATTACAAATGCTCAGAAGATATGTTATTGCTAATGTAAATGCTGTTGACCCAACTTTTATTTTTAAAACATATTTTCTCTTTTTTTTTTAATTTTTCCAATAGGTCAGGTTTCACGATTATAATCACTTTCACATATGTTATACTTGATTCAAGTCTTTTACCTTAAGGTTACATTGGTGTATATATAAAAAAAATTAAAATAATAATAAATAAATACATTTAGCTCATTAAACATTCCCCCTGACATTATTCCTTTTGATTGTTTCACTGCCTTATATAGTAAAAATTAAGATAAGTCCTCAGGAAAAGGAAAAGGTTAAGAGGTCAAGCTTAAAAAAAAGGATGCAAAGAAAGTTGGAAACACGCTAGCAGAAGAAATCATAAATCAAGAGATCGAATTTGTACATTATAAGAAGGAATATACCACTGTAAAATAGCCAGCAATATCAGCTCAAAACTGAACACTATTGTCTGAGGTTTCACACTGCTACCTGTGTTGTCGGCAAACTTCCTACAGCAGCTGCATATTAAAAGCTGGGCCACGTTTAACAAAATTAAACAAAGCACTAACTTACATTTACTACTTCGCAAATGTTTTTTCCATTATCGTAGGTGTTCTTGAAGTGCAAAGTGCTTTCTACAGGAAAATTTCATAAAATAATTCAATTTCACTTCAAACAGTTCAGAAAGAAAAACAGACTATCCAATGCTGCCTGTGATTACACAAAAGCGCAGGGTAAAGGGAAAATATCCCTGTATTCTATCAAACTTATTTGATCACATTTTGACTTTTCAAGAAAAAAAAATGTATGTTTTAATATAACAGTAATTTTAGCTATTTAACTCAAACTATTATTTTCTTCGGTCTTAACTGAAACATGTATATTATTTAGTTTACATTTTTGTTATTTCAGCTTTCATTGTATATCAAGGCTGAAGAAGAGACTTAAAAGGCATTGAAAGCTTATGCTTTATTAAGAATGCGTGAGTTTGCTCCATTCCCATCTGTAACAAAGGTAACACAATATCACTCTATTGCCAACGGATACAGAAAGCTCTACAAATAAATGTGTGGCTCAGTGGTGAATTGCAGAATTGAAGCAATACATCTCAATACCCATTCATCCAAGGGGCCTTCTATGGAAGGAAGAATAAAGGAGATAACCACTCCGAGCTGACAGATAAAGTAAAAGAACATAGAGACATTGAATGTGAGGGCAGATAAGAACCATTTGGCCCATCTAGTCTGCCCAATTTTTGAAATACTTTAATAAGTCCCTGGCCTTATCTTAAGTCTAGGATAGCCTTATGCCTATCCCATGCATGCTTAACTCATCCTCACTGTGTTAACCTTTACCACTTTAGCTTAAAGGCTATTCCATGCATCCACTATTCTCTCAGTAAAGTAATACTTCCTGATATTATTTTAAACATTTGCCCCTCTAATTTAAAACTATGTCCTCTTGTTGTGGTAGTTTTTCTTCTTTTAAATATAGTCTCCTCTTTTACTATGTTGATCCCCTTTATGCATTTAAATGTTTCTATCATATCCCCCCTGTCTCGTCTTTCCTCCAAGCTATACATGTTAAGTTCCTTTAAGTTTTATCCTGCAATCCATGAACCAGTTTAATAGCCCTTCTCTGAATGCTCTCTAAAGTATCAATATCCTTCTGGAGATACGGTCTCCAGTACTGCGTACAATAATTCACGGATTTTACAATTATCATGACGGAAAGTCATGATTTTATTAAAGACACGGAGGCTCCCATTATGCTGCACTCTTTCTTTATTTCCCTCAGCAGCAAAGAAATATTATTGAAAGAAAACATTCAAAACAGGTTTAAACATCCTATAGGCAATGTCCGCCTAGCAACATGACATCCAATCAGTGACATATATAGTAGGCGGAGCAATGATGACCATTTCCTCTTTCTTGCGACTCCCGAAGAAAACTCAAAACGGAACAGGGACAACCAAGTAAACCAAACGAGCCATAACACGGCATGTGATTCCAGGAGCTCCTTCAATCAGGTCACGCTAAAGAAAACAAGAAAAAATATGATAATTTCTTGAAAGTTTGGGTTGTCCGCATATACATAGGCCCCAATGGCTGACTAAACAGTGTAAGCCTTACACAACAGTAGTAAGAGACAATCATTAATTTGAGGACAACAGTGACAAAGTCCCATCAGTAGCTAAAGTCCTAGATCGATGTAGGTGTGTGATGGTACCACTACCGCCCAATTGGACTTACCTTGGAGAGGTCTGAGAAACTTACCTCGACCCACCTCCGGGCCGCCCGCGGGCGGGTGGGTGGGATAATACTCGCCTCCGTGTCTTTAATAAAATCATGACTTTCCGTCATGATAATTGTAAAATCCGTGAATTTTATTAAAGACCCGGAGGCTCCCATTATGCTATTTCAAAGCTGTGCTATCACGGCTTCTGCGAAATGCTGGATTGGTTTGAAATAGAAATTACGGAAAGTAGATTCTGTGGACCAATCAGCCGCCTTCAAGATATCCTCCAAGCGACAACCCGCAAAGGAGGCTTTAGAGGCCATGGCGCCCCGGACCGAATGAGGAGAGAATATGGAGGTATCAATACCTGCTAAGGACATGAGCCATTTGACCCAGCGTGCCAAGGTAGGAGAGGATACCGGAGCATGTGGTTTCCGGAAGGAGATGAAGAATTGGGGGTCTGACCCAGACCGAAGGGGTGCAGTACGAGCTTCGTAAGTCCTCAGACACGCTACTGGGCAAAGGAGAGGCTGCATGGGAAAAGTTGGGTACCGGACCGACTTGGAGGACGATTTCGTCCTACGTGTTATGTCAAAAACGACTCCTTCTGGGGTGAAGGATCGGGCATTGACATCGAGGGCTCTAACGTCCGATACTCTTTTGCAGGAGATTAGGCACAACAGCATAACTAGCTTAGCTGAGAGCTGTTTTAAGGATAAAGACTCATTGTCTGGCCACCTAGTCAGGAATTGCAATACCAGGGAGACATCCCATAGGGAGGAATAGCGAGGTAGGGGTGGCCTCGCAAAGCGAATGCCTTGGAGAAGACGACAAACCAGTGGATGTCGTCCTAACGGGGTCCCATCGATGCCGGTATGGCTGGCTGAGATAGCTGACCGGTAGAGGTTTATCGTCCTGTAAGCTTTCCCAGTCTCATACAGGGAGGTTAAGAATTGTAGGACGTTCGTCACAGTAGTTGATAGGGGATCCACACCCCGTGCCATGCACCAACCATCCCATGTGCGCCAAGCAGACTTGTAAGACTGTCTCGTGCCGGGTGCCCATGCGCCCTCGAGAAGTCGGAGAGTCGATTGCGAAACTCCTGCGATTGACCAGGGTCCCCGGAGATCAACCATGCCATGAGGCGGAGGAGGCCCTGAAGGTAAGAACTCGTCTTATCTCTTTCTTGATACTTCTCATTTTGGATGTTGGTAAGTGGGGGGTCCCATCGGGGTCCCGTAGGAGAGATTGGGCATCCGGGAGGAGCCGCGGGTGATCTATGGCCATCTCCAGCAGAGGAGGAAACCAAGGTTGCGATGGCCAGAGGGGGGTTATTATAACTAGGCAGCCCCATTGGCGTCGCAGGTGGAGGAGGCAACGCGGGATAAGGGCGAATGGAGGAAACGCATAGTTCCTGGTGGTTGACCAGTCTTGGGAGAATGCATCCATGGCTGAAGCCGCAGGATCTGGCCTCCAACTGAAGAAGGTCGGAAGTTGGGTATTCAAGCGGAAGGCAAATAAGTCTACCGCCAGAGGACCCCACAGGTCCCCAATGCGCTGGAAGACTTGGGAATCGAGGTGCCAGTCGCTGGAGTCCCGCAGGTGACGGGAGTACCAATCTGCCGTGGTGTTGGACAAACCCGGTAAATACTCCGCCCTGACAGCCATGTTGTGGTGCAGGCAAAACTGCCAAAAGTCTCGAGCCAGATTCGCTAGAATTTTGGATTTCGTACCACCGAGGTGGTTGATATAACGGACAGCCGATACGTTGTCCATCTTCAGTAGGATCGAACACTGGGACAGTGTCGGGGAAAGGCTGCGAACCGCAAAGGACCCTGCTAGGAGTTCCAGGCAGTTTATATGTAGCATGGATTCTGCTTCCGACCATCGTCCGTCTGTGACGATATCTCCACAGCGCGCACCCCAACCGTACGAGCTGGCGTCTGACCCTATGACTACGTCTGGGGCTGAGCCGAAGATGGCTCTGCCATTCCATGCCTCCATGTGTAGGAGCCACCATTGGAGTTCTTTTTTCGCATCCGTGTCCAGAGTCAGAGTATCCTCGTATGAGGCGCCGCCTCTGAGGTATGACGCCTGCAGGCGTTGGAGGGCTCTGTAATGAAGGGGACCCGGAAAGATGGCCTGTATGGAGGCCGCTAGGAGCCCGATCATGCGGGCCAGATGTCTGAGAGATATGTGTTGAGAGGTAAGAACTCGTCTTATCTCTTTCTTGATACTTCTCATTTTGGATGTTGGTAAGTACAGGGTTTGCGTGTCTGAATCCACCAAGAGTCCTAGGAACTCTATTTGTTGAGTGGGGATTAGAATGGATTTTTCCCAATTTATAATAAAGCCCAAGTTCTGTAGCAAGGTTGTGGTCCAACCGAGGTGAATATGAAGTAATGATACTGATTGGGATAGTAGCAGGATGTCGTCTAAGTATATGATTAGACGAACTCAACGACTGCGTAAGAGAGCGATGACGGGCTTCATGAGCTTGGTGAAACACCAAGGTGCGGAGGAGAGCCCGAAGGGAAGGCAGCGGAATCGCCATTTCCTCCCTTGCCATGTGAATTGCAGGAAGTTTTGGTGCACCTGCGCAATGGGTACCGTGAGGTAGGCGTCTCTCAGGTCGAGTTTGACCATCCAGTCCCCTGGCTGGAGTAAATCCCGTAGGCAGTGAATGCCTTCCATCTTGAAATGATGGTAGGTTACGTAGGTATTTAAGTGTTTGAGGTTGATAACTGGGCGGGATCCGCCCCCTTTTATGGGGACAATAAATAGGTTGCTCACAAAACCCGGGGTATCCATCGGGATTTCTTTAATAGCCCCTTTGAGTGCTAAATCTTGAACTTCCTCGGAAACGAGGGTCGTGTCTGTTGGGGAAAAAACAAGCTCCCTTGGTTGGGAGAGTTGAGTGGGCAGAGATACAAAGTCTATTGGGTATCCTTGGACTGCCCTGAGAATCCAAGCATCTGATGTAATTAGAGCCCAGACATGGGAAAAATGCATGAGCCTGCCCCCTATTGCCACTTGTGAAGAAAATTGAGAAAGGTAACTTACCGTAAGGACGTCTTCCGGAAGGAGTGCCTCGTGCACCTCTCGACACCCAAGGTCTACCTCGTTGAAAGAAGAAGGTCGGGACGGACCTCTGGTCGGGAAAGGGGGGTCTCCCCATATAGGGACCTTGGTTCTGGCGCGAACCTCTATTGGCTCTGCCGGACAGACGGCCCCTTGCTCTGCCGGCCCCACCAAAAACCTTTGGGTGGAACACCCGATTAGATTGTGCCTTGTCCAAGGCTGTGAATGTCTGGACATAGGAGCCCAGGTCTTTGACAAAAGACTCCCCGAAAAGGAACCCTTTAGCTTGGGCTCCCGGCTCAGTAATTGCCATGTTTACAAGTTTTGGTTCGATTTTAATCAATATAGATTTACGGCGCTCAGTAGCCAGAGCCGTATTGGCATTGCCTATGAGGCATATCACCCTCTGAATCCAGCCTCTAATAGTGAGGCGATCTAAGGCTTCGTCTTGCCTCAAGGATTCCTCCACGGCCTCAAAAATTTTGGTCGCTGGACCCAAAATATCCAAGACTTTATCCTGACAATTATAAAGTGAGAAGTCTAGACCCTTCTTGGGTTTCCAACTTGTTTTACTTAAAAATTGAATAATTTTGGGGTCCACCTGGGGTGTTTTACAGACTTCGTCTGGTACGGTGGGACGTGGGCATTCGGCCCTTAGTTTGTTACGAGTTGCCTTGTCCAAAGGCTTACGGACCCGAGATGCGACGTACTGCGCCACATGCTCAGCCGGTGACCATTCCGCAGAGCGGGGGTGACGTAAGTCGTCGGGTTCGAACAACGGTTCACCCTGTGGGTCAAGGATTTTTCCCTCTTTGTTTAAGTCAGAACTGGGCCCATCAGTGGGAAATATCTTAGTGGAGGGCTTACACTCCTTAACAGTTCCATAGTCCGAATCTAAGTCGGACAAATCGTTAGACTGATCTGAGTCTAGGGCAGGGGCACTCTCCTCATCTGAACTAAGTTCTGACTCAGTCGAATCGGGCTGGGCTTTAGCCCACTTCCAGTGTCTAGCCGTTTTTGCCCGGCTAGAGGCTCTTTTGCGCGGTGGTTCGATATTCGCGCCATCTATGACAGGTGTTATGCTGTCCATCACAAGTTTGGAGGAGTGCTTGACTTTAGCCAAGGCTTTGCGGCCGAGGCGTGGGGGCTGAGAAACAGATGGTTTCGCGGAGGGACCATTAATTGGGCCTGAAGTAGTGCTTGGGTAAATGATTTTGAAATAGAGGAGGACATAATGTCCATGGCAGATGCCAAAGCTTTGGAAACAGATCTGGATACTTGATCATCCATGATCTCTTGGATTTCCCCTGATGCTGGGAAATCCACCTCATCCCCTGAAGCTACAGGGGGGACATCCAAGAAAATTTGGGGGTTAGCTGGTGCCTCTGAGGGACCAGGCAATTCATTAGAGGACTGCATAATGTATGAGAATAGCAGGCAAGAGAAAGGCAATTTTATTGTGAAAAAACAAGCAGGGTTGAGTAACCCAGCAAAAGTACTCACTAAATTATCAAAGTTATGGGAGCAGGAGACAGGGGAACCGTCCGCCACAACACTGAACGCCAACTCCGACTCGAGGGACGGAGTGGGCGTGACAGTAAAAAGGGCGCGAAAGCGCTGTTTAAAATGGCCGCCGGCAAAATTCCGGCTGGAATCAGGCTTCCCGCGGTGTGATCAGAGACCGCGAGGTAGCCGGCAGAGGTGAGGCCGGCTACATGTAACAGAAAACGGTGGTGTGCGGCTGAGACCACGCTCGGTTGTTAAAACCGGAGCGCGGATACAGTAAACCAGCCGCAAGATGGCCGCCGGGGCGTCCCTGACGGCATGCGCGGCTGAAGAAGGTAGTACCCGGAGCCGCGACCGCGGCAGTTAGCTCAAAGAGAATCTCCCTAGGACTTGTAGTGTCCTAGGGAGTAACCAGCGTAACGGCAATGCAGGCAGAAATATACTTGAAGCATAAATTGAGCAAAGACTACAGCACCATATGCTAATAGGTACAGAAATAGTCTGTAAACATCACATATGTGTGAAACATGTTTGCCTTCAGTAAATATAACTAGCATTTAAAAAATAACAGACATATAATAATAAATATAATAATAAATATGTAAACCCACAGCCAGTAGCTGAGAGTTGTACTTATCTGAGGGAAAGCAGCAAAGAAAGAGGAAATGGTCATCATTGCTCCGCCTACTATATGGGAAGGATGTCACTGATTGGATGTCATGTTGCTAGGCGGACATTGCCTATAGGATGTTTAAACCTGTTTTGAATGTTTTCTTTCAATAATATTTCTTTGCTGCTGAGGGAAATAAAGAAAGAGTGCAGCATAATGGGAGCCTCCGGGTCTTTAATAAAATCCAAGTGAGGTCTCACCAGTGTTCTGTACAATGGCATGAGCACTTCTCACTTTCTGCTGCTAATACCTCTCCCTATCCAACCAAGCATTCTGCTAGCATTTCCTGCTGCTCTATTACATTGTCTGCCTACCTTTAAGTCATCAGAAATAATCACCCCTAAATCCCTTTCCTCAGATGTTGAGGTTAGTAGGGTATCAAATATTCTATACTCTGCCGTTGGTTTTTATGCCCAAAATGCATTATCTTGCACTTATCCACAGCTCTGACCAGTTTTATAATTTACCTAAATCATTTGCCAAAGAACATTTACATATACACACACACACACACACACACATACACAGCATATTCATTTTAAATGGATGGGCCTGTCTCTAATTTGACCATACTTACCCCAAAAATGTTAAAATATAAGTGATAGTGAGGGGTGGTAATTTTCTGCATTACCCCATATCAGGATTACAGTATTCAAGGCAACAATACAATGGTGTGATGTGCTAGTGAAAAATAAAAAAATTCACAAAGATAAAACCCAAAGCTTTGGCAGACATTTGTGATAAAACGATTTCATGAAAAATTATCCCTAGGTCAATAACCTGAGGTTGTGTCTGCACATGTATACTTTGTACAGTGGTTTTGCATTTGGTAACTGCTATTAAACTTTTTTTCCCCAGCATACCAAATTTTTCAGCTGTTTATCTTTCAACAGTAACTCACATCTTGCCCTATTTATATATATATATATTTTATCTATAACCATAATAAATTGAATGGAATACTAGATGTGAGGTATTTCCAAAATCAGAACAAGTTAGTTAATTTATTCTCTTTGATGTCCGTTTTTCTTTACTAGTTGGGCAGAAATGATTTTTAGCTACATTTTTTGTAATATATTATTCATACATGGCTTAGGTATGTATATGGGGTATCAGACTTGAGCTCTATCTGTCCTTAAATATCCACAATGTGCATGTTACCTCAGTAAGAATGAAATTATGGGGGAACAGAAGCAAAGCCAGAATGACAAAAAAAAATCAGTAGTCAACAGAGAAACTAGGGCAAAAAAACTGAACTAAAAGTGTTAACTAAAACTTTAAAATGCAATTTATAAAAATATACTTTGGAGGCAACACATTTACAGCAGAAAATGTTTGGCTTTAATTATTAAATAATATTCATCTAAGAACTGGCTGGACAATCATATTATTAAGAAACACTCAAGTATTCAAAATATTTATTTTTAATGTTAGTGTTAATGTATTCCTGCACCCAATCAATTTAGTTTTTTTTTTTTTTTTTTATAAAACTTACAAATGCTCTTAAAATTCACCTTTACACTGAATCCGATGACACCACTTTCACTATGAGCAACACGAAGAGCACATGGTGTCATCGTGCTGGGTGTGATATTGCCAAATGTGAAGATCTTCTTCAAAAGGATGATCCTCTAGTGGCTGTCAGCCTGACATAATTTTCCATTTTGTTTTAAATGGGTAACTTTGCCATTACAATGCATAAGATAACCCTTCATGTCATACCTTCTATTTCTGTGAAGATAACATTTTTATACAAATATTTTTGATTCCTCATTTAGCTCCCTTTTGTTTAATAGTTTCCTTACATCACTTTTTCTTTTCCCGAAATTTGAAAAAATGGGTGCAATAATGATAATAATTCATTTTAATAATCTGAACAAAACCAATACATGGTCTGGCAATTGCGTTATTTGGCCAACACAGTTGCATAGAGTCCATAGAATGTACCGTTTCTCATCATACAATGCTGTTTTAAAATCCTTTGTACACTTATATATTTTTTTTAAATCCTTATATTTGTGGTTAACATGTTAAATTACAATAAAGGGTGATACTGCACAATATAACACTTCCACATTCATCATGGTTAAAGAAAGCGTTAAAGAAGGGAAGGGAAGAGAGGGGAAAGGAAAGCGTTCTTGGAATGTAAGGTAAAATTCACAGTGAGGCTAATGGAAAAAAAGGCAATAAAAGTAAATAAATAAATACACTTTTTGCTAAATAAGTCTTTAAAAAAAGGTTTCTTAGCTCCTATAATACATTACATATTCTCAACAGACACCTTGACAATTAGCAATAAGGTAGACACCCGCTTTCATCACTTGAATGTAATCAAATAGAAACAAGTCAAATAGCAATAATTACAAATGGTGATAAAGAGCCACAGGAAATATTCCCAACACTACAGTTCTGGTGTATAAAAAAATAAAAACATTTTAAAAATAATAAAAAGTCTCAATTAATATACATTTCGTATATTTAACAAACATTTTTAGACTGCTTTCTTGGGAGGAGGAGGTCCTTTGATGTGTAAAGTTGTGGACAGGCCAATAGGAGGTTATTTATGTTTTTCCCTCCTTCCCCAAATGTGAGCTGGGAAATTTTAAAAAAAAACAATGTGAGTAATGAAAACTGGAGGAAAGTAATGGTTGCCGCTCCTTGTATTCAATGAATATCTGCTACGTGTTCTCACTTGTCCATTGTGTCGAAAAATAGTCCTTCCACAAATACTGTATAATGATGAGCTTTTTTTACCGGTCATTAATAGAGGTCAACTATTCAACTGATCTGATTTGCTCTACCCAGTCAAGCCAATGGTACTTCTGTACCAAACATATATAAAAGCATAAACTCCGACTGTAGCATAAAACTTCCATAAAATTCTCTCTCTAGTTTGCTATGTTTTTGATTCCAATAAGCTGCCACTGGTAGGCATTCCCAAGGCAGCTGTAGGATGCCCCTAACTACCTTGCAGCACCTCCAACATCATTTGTGCAACAGATTCAGATTTATTTTGTGCATCTGTTCTGGGGTGGTATACTACATGGACACTGATGTATGATTACTCTTTTGGTTTTTGAGCTCCTGGAAGTTTTGTGGACCAAGAGATCATTTTTTTTACAAAAAGTGCATCCTGGTGTGGTCTCCCAGCATCTCATCTATGTGAGTAATAGCGAGTATAAGCAACATATACCTTGTTTCAGGGTTTTTCCTTTCTCGCAAACATATATAAATCTAACAAAGGTCAAACAGTCCCTGTGTTGATTTCTTCTGTTCAGGGCTAATCTGTAATAATATCTCAGTTGAGCATATCTGAACACTTCAAGCCCTATTCATGCCTATATCTCTAGAAAGGTCTCTAAATGTAAATATCCAATTTACCCAGGAGGGAAAGGGAACAGGTGGCCCATTCCCATGAAACTCAATTTCCTTTTTACTCTGGCTAATATCTCTGCACAGTTCGTATCTATTGCTATCACATTTTAAAGAACAATCCATCCACCTAAAGCACTTTGGCTTGTTGAAGAACTTTATGTATGAAAAGTGTGTCTTCTATTCTTCATTTTTCAAAAAATGTCAAAGGAAAATAGCACATTTATAAATTATAGTTAAACTCTCAAGAGGTAAGGAAATTGTCCAGAGCAGCTGCTTTGCAAATACTTCATATTGAAATGCATTAAGATGTTTGTGATTGGACAGCTACAGAAAGTCTAGGCTCGGGATGAAGAGGAGGGCTTTTAAAGGCAGTAGACAATAGATCTGCATATTTTGCAAGCTGTTTTTAGATATACCCCAATGTATGCATATTTTCAATGGGGTTAAAATTTATAGTGTTGTGGATCTTTTCCCCCACAGACTTTAAAATTAGATCTGCTTTAATATATTAAGACCGTTTAACTGGGTATTGTAAATATATATATAGAATTACAAAACATAACCCGGTACTCCACCTTCCACAGACAACAATGTTGATACTTCCCTGGGTGCAATTCGTCAATGTTAAATTGATATAGAAAAATAAGAAAATAATGATGCACTCACAGGTCTTCGAAATCAAAATTTTAGTGTTTTAAATTTTATAAGCATTGTACATCCAAATCCACGTTTCAACTCAATTCGGGGGTTTTTAAGATCACAGTGCAAATGTAAACATATTATTTTATAAGAAACTTACCCCATTAAACTTACTCAACAAGTGTTATGACAGCCTGTCGACTGATTGCACCGGAAGTGATGAACGTGGCGTGCATCTGGTGTGCGTGGTTGCTAAGAGTTACAAAGATACATTGCCGTATGCAGTTGCCATAGAAACTAGGCGCAACTAAGGCAAATATAATCCATCACTCGGAGAACATGGAGGAGAGAGGGTGTTAAGAGAAGCTATGTCTGTTCATATAGAATGCCTTATGAGAATGTAGTCTTGAAAAAGAATATATCAAATTAGGGTGAAGAGAATAAATAATGTGAAAAACTAGTTAGTGGGATAACATGTGTATAAGTGCAACAAGTGAAATTACAATCCATGCAGTATGTGAATAAAGGAAAGTGAAATAAGCCACTGGAAAAAGAAAAGAGAAAAACACAAGGGGAAGAAAAGGTAATCCTGGTAAGAATTCCACGGTTATTAGAACAAGACCATTCCCCACAGGTAATAAATAACAATTTTAAGGCATATAGAAAATGTTTCTATTGCACATTTCATTAATCATTCATCACAATCATAATTCGTCCTGCTGATAATGGAGGAGCATTTGTGATACAGTCGTATATAAAATGCAGACACAAAGTCCTACGCCTACTAGAAGATAAAACCACATATCAACGTCTTACGTTTGATCCTGTAATTAAGTATCAAAAAAAATATCAATACTTTACTTGAAATGGGCTAAACTTTGGGATACCCGGATAATAAGTTGATCCAATATCTATATGTGAAACACCATAAACATCCAGTAATGTACAAGAATACTGAGAATCCCCCCGGGCAAACCCATTGTGTCTGCAAATGAAGGGCTATTAGAACCTATCTTGAAATTCGTGGATTATCATATTAAAAAACATCATTCAAAATGTATCTACATGTCTGAAAGACACAACAGATATTTTACAACGCATTGAGAAAATAAAATTGGATGAGGAGGAAACAATACTAGTCACAATGGATGAACAAAGTTTGTATGTTGATTTCGATATACAAGGCTTATAAAATTTCAAACACTAAAATTTGGATTTCGCATATTCAGATGAATATATGGGAATTACTGCTTTACTAGAAATCAAAACAAGATTTATTATTTAATATTACCTTTATGATGCAAATGGGATTTAGACTTACGTTACATAAGGGAGGGAATCATTCAAAAGCAAAAGAGCACACAATCTGCGCCTAAACGTCTATAAAAGCTCCTACCTGGGCAGGGCTCTGCACACTATGATATTTTTATTGCAAAAGCAGATGGCAGGTTGAATTGAAAAACAAATCTACTGGAGAACTCATAACAATCATTGGCTCTTTATCTTTTTACCACTGTTTGTCTTTTTAAAATGTGTTGTTGCGGAAAAGAAAAAAGAGAGAAAAAAAGGATGAAAAAAAATATACAGTATAAATATTTCAAACTTTGATTTAAGCTATAAAACTATAAGAAAGGTTCTTAAAATAAACAGGTCACCGAGTAAACTTTTAGGTGATCTCCTTAAGCAGTTAGGGATAAATATAAATAAAGCTTTGTGTGGGGAGTTTTGTTTCCCACCATTTACTTGGGAATTGCAAGAGATGTAAAATATTTTATAGTTTACAAGCCTGCAGGCCTTTCTTCATTTTTTATTTTTTGGTGGTTCGCTTAATTGTTCCCTAAAAAATCTGAATACACAGAAGGATCAGGAAATAAATGTGTATTATTTATATTTTATTTTCTTCTTTAAACACTTCTCCCTCAGGGATTGTATTAAATAGAGCTGAGCAAAGAAAATGGCAATAAGAATTTATAGTTTTACCCCTGGATAAACAGAGGAGCACAAGCTAGGAAGTGATTCTGAACATTTGTCCTCCTTTAATAGTAAGCCTGACGTGTATATCCGGTTATATTAGAGAGTGGAAAAAAAGGCAAATGTAATTAGGTGAGATTCACAAAGTTACAGATGTAATCCACTCCAATAATGAAAGTGGGTGACACTGGCTTTTCTGCAAGAGTTACAACACAGTCCTTTTAAAAAAACATACTTGGACACATTTTACATTGCATGGCGTTATGGGAGTTGTAGGAATTAAAGCGGTAAGACTCTGAGAGAAGCCAATTTGTCAAATCCCTCTTTTAAATCCGGTTAAGAAGGCTTTGTGGAATTAACTGTACTTCCAGAACATCTAGAAAATGCAGTGAATCCTCAATACGAACAAAGTCATCCATAGAAGACCTCAAAATTTGCACTAAGCACGTATTATGGGTATGGAATACACTGTATTATTAACTGTGCTACCACCTTCAAATGTAAGTAACCCATGAGATCAATTAATAGATAGATAGACAGACACAAAGTGCCGCTGTTCAAAAAGAAACCAAAAACCAGAAGAAAATTGTGCTAAGGCCAGTTCCTACTTTTCTACTTCCTGTCCCTGTTCACTAACTTCCTATGACACTGTGAAACCTAAAAACATTATATAGAGTAGACATTCGGACGAATTTCGGGCAATTCGGACATTCTGGTACTTCCGAATGTCCGAATAGATGAATTGTCGAAGTCCCGAAGTTCTGAAATTAACACATTTCTGAAGTGCCGAAGTTCCGAAGTGTCGAAGTGCCGAAGTACAGTATTGCCTAAGAACTAATATACTTACCCAGTGGAAGAAGAAGAATGTTACACTGTATAAATTTTTAAATAAAAAGTATACAAAGACAGGATTCAGCTGTAAGCATTTGCAACACTTACAACAATCAAGTAACATACATTCATATAAAATGTAAGTTACTTAGCCAGTCAATGTAATGACAGTAATGAATAAGTAGATAACTCCCTAATTCCCATAGTATTAGAGAGCTATCTACTAAAAGATTACTTAGTATTAGTAAATTATGCCCCTACTCGCTATACTGCGAGTAGGGGCATGACTATTAAACATTGAGCAGCCTATGGCTGCTCACTTTAAAAAAAAAAAAAAAGGTTCCCCCCTCCCTAGCCCCCACACGTGCCACACGAGTGGGGGCTTCTAACCTGAAGGGGGGACATATTGTCTCCCCCCGGCCCCCTCTGCTGAATGGCGGGTGGGGGCCCTAATGTCCTCCCCCCTGGCCCCCACCCCTGAGCGGTGGGTGGGGGCCCTAAATACTAATAAGGGGGGGGACCTAATGATCTCCCCCCTGGCCCCCATCCCTGAGCGGTGGTTGGGGGCCCTAAATACTATTAAGGGGGTACCTAATGTCCTCCCCCTGGACCACACCCCTGACTGGTGTGTGGGGGCCCTAAACACTAATAAGGGGGGGGGACCTATTGTCCTCCCCCCTGGCCCCCACCCCTGTGCGGCGGATGGGGGCCCTAAATAAAAATAAGGGGGGCCTATTGTCCTCCCCCTGGCCCCCACCCCTGAGTGGCGGATGGGGGCCCTAAATAAAAATGTTTCTCCCCCAGGTGACTAGGGGTCCCCAAACCTCTAGTCACCCCCCTCACAAAAAATAACTAACCCCTACCTACCCCCCTCACCCATTAACTAAGTACCTGTAAAAAAAAATAAAACTTACCACTTGATGTTATCTTTCTTCTAAAATCTTCTTTTTTCAGCCCCAAAAAAGGCCAAATAAAAAATCCATAATAACCGACGCACTTAAAAAAAAATTAAAAAAAATGGAGGGCTCCGCGCAGACTGAGCTCTGCAGGGCGGGGGAAGGCTTATAAATTAATCAAAGTGTTATGAGTCAAATTACACAGCGTGGGAAAATTCCAAAGAACTTTCCCACGCTGTGTAAAATGACACAGAGCACTCTGAATGGTGGATTTCAAGCCAACCAATCAAAGTGCTGTGACAGGTAAATGTAGAGACTTACCTGTCAGTCTCTTCATTTACCTATCAGAGCACTCTGATTGGATGGCTTAAACCCACCAATCAGAGTGCACTGAGCCTAATTGCAGGTAGGGGCAAGTCTTTATAACCCTTCCCCCACCCTGCATAGCTCAGTCTGCCCGGAGCCCTCCATGGGTGAAGATGGATTTATTTTTTTTTTATTTTTTTTTAGTGCGTCGGTTATTATGGATTGTTTATTTGACCTTTTTGGGGTTGAAAAAAAAGTTTTTAGAAGAAAGAAGACATCAAATGGTAAGTTTTATTATTTTTTTACAGGTACTTAGTTAAAGGTCCCCCCCTCATTATTTTTAGGGTGAGGGGGGTAGGTAGGGGTTAATTTTTTTTGGGGGGCGACTAGAGGTTTGGGGTCCCCTAGTCACCTGGGGGGGTAACATTTTTATTTAGGGCCCCCACCCGCCGCTCAGTGGTGGGGGCTGGACAATAGGTCCCCCCCTATTGGTATTTAGGACCTCCACCCGCCGCTCAGGGGTGGGGGCAAGGGGGAGGACATTAGGTCCCCCCCCTTATTAGTATTTAGGGCCCTCCCGCCGATCAGGGGTTGGGGTCGGGGGGGGCAATAGTTTAAAAGCCCCCACTCACTCGTCGCGGTTGGGGGCTCAGGAGGGGGACCTTTTTTTTTTTTTTACAGTGAGCAGCCATAGGCTGTAGGATGCTCACTGTTCAATAGACATGCCCCTATTCGCGGTATTGCGAGTAGGGGCAAAATTTACTAATACTAAGTAATTTTTAATTAGTATTAGCAAATTTGGCTGAAAGACCAATTTAGATCTTTCAGCGTTTTGGTAGATAACTCCGTAATACCGTGGGAATTAGGGAGTTATCTACTAGGCGGCTGCAAGAGAAGTCCCGAATTCTCGAAATTCCGAAGTTGCCTAAGTTCCGAAGTGTCGAATTGCGGAAGTCCCAAATTTCGGAATGCCGAACCGAAAATTTTCCCCATGCACATGCCTAACAGAGTAAGGTCCTAAATATATCCTCCAAATTAAGGGCCTGACCCTGTACATGAATATGAACCAATAAAGCAAATGTTCCCTCTGGGAACCAATCCAAATACTTTGGTTTATTGATTCACTGTGAATCAATAATCTGTCAGTGAGTGTGTGTGTGTATATGTCAGTGTCTGTGTGTCTGTCAGCGTGTGTCTCTCTGTCAGGGAGTGTGTGTGTTTAGGTAACTGTACCCCCTCTGATCTCATGGGAATTGTATTTTTACTCACTTTTCTCCTACTCCGTCCCAGTCTTGATGCAGCTGGCCCCCACTAGGAGGCCATTATGAATGTTTGGCAAAGTACAGCATCAAACAGCATCTTCTCATTGAATCACTGCATCTCTATTTAGAACGTGTCCATGCATTAGGTGGAGACGTTGAATGTAGGTGTTGCACACTGTGCAGCACTGAGATAAGATGTACTTTAGTTGCCGTTTGAATGACTGCCACTTGGGGTGTAACCAAGCAGCAATGTAAACACCGCTTTTTATCTGAAAAGGCAGTGCTTACATTGAAAAGGCTGCAGGGGCAGGCTACAGACACTAGAACCACTACATTAAAGGGACACTATAGTCATCAAAACAACCTTCGCTTAATAAAGCAGTGTTGGTGTATTGATCATGCAGTGAGGTCTCACGGCACAATTCTCCACCATTCAGGAGTTAAATCACTTTTGTTTCTGTTCATGCAGGCATAGCCACACCTCCACTGACAGTGACTCACATAGTCTTCATGAACTCCCTGCATGATTCTTCCTTGTCCCAGTGCTAGTTTATGTTGATCACTGGGTGGAAGCACTGTTTAATATCTATATGTTCCAATCTCCCTATACCTCTGCGGAGGCTCAGGACTCCTGGCCTGTTCCAGCCCATGCAGTGGTCCATGAGTTCTCAAGGCTTGTGCCCAGTTTGGAACAAAAATGAGCTACACACATTATATATATATATGTGTGTAGCTCATTTTTGTTCCAAACTGGGCAGAAGCCTTGAGAACTCATGGACCACTGCATGGGCTGGAACAGGCCAGGAGTCCTGAGCCTCCGCAGAGGTATAGGGAGATTGGAACATATAGATATTAAACAGTGCTTATATATATACATAGCAGAAATGACCGCACTCCAAGGACTTTATAGAGATCTTCAAATAAAATTTTACTTTTATTCAATCCATTTAATACCTTGGAGTGCGGTCATTTCTGCTATGTCTACATGATTCTTGCCAGACCAGCACCGGGCACCACAGGATTACACCAGGAGTGCAAGCCCTCGCTATATATTATATATATATATATATATATATATATACACACACACATCAAGGGGCACAAGAACCACGATACTATTGTCTGGCTTTTCATGTGTTAAAAGAAAATATGACAACATGTACATGGGCGTCCGCAGGAATTTTTCCGGGGGGATGGAGGGGTGGGGGGCATAATTGTAATGACATCCATGCTTGGTCCCTTTTTGACAGTGTCATGAAAGGGAAGGGGCATAGTCATTACCACATAAAGCCAGGTTGAATAACTTTTCACAACTATAGTGTCAAGAATACATGTTTGTATTCCTGACACTTAAGCAAATTAAAGGAACATTCTGGTCACCAAAACAACTTCCTCTAAATGGAAATGCTATGATGCCAGGGAGCCCCTGGGTGCTCTCTTTCCTTTAAGGGGTTAAACCGCTCTCGAATGGTTTAACCCCAAAGGCTTCCTCCACCTCCAGATCTCCAGGTCGCTCAGTGGTCTTCGGCTTCTGAAACGAAGTGTGAGGAAGTGCAGATTGACGTCAGGCATGGGTGCCGCTGATTGACTAGAGTAGTCAGTAGTGATGTCCCGAACGGTTCGCCGAATGGTTCGCCACAAACGGTTCCCCGCGGACTCATCATTGAGTAAACTTTGACCGTGTACCTCACAGTCAGCAGAAACATTCCAGCCAATCAGCAGCAGACACTCCCTCCCAGACCCTCCCACCTCCTGGACAGCTCACTAAGAATGCAGCTTCACAATGAATGTAAAATGGATGCTGTCCAGGAGGTGGGAGGGTCTGGGAGGGAGGGTCTGCTGCTGATTGGCTGGAATGTGTCTGCTGACTGTGAGGTACAGGGTCAAAGTTTACTCAATGATGAGTCCGTGGCGAACCGTTCGTGAACCATTCGGGACATCACTAGTAGTCAGTTGATGCTCTAAGCCAATCGCTAGTTCCCGGTTTATAAAAATGTTTTACTTTTTTTATGAATGGGGAGCTACTGATTGGCTTAGAGTGCCAGCTGACCGCTCTAGCCATACAGCGGCACCCCTACCCAGCAGCACTCTGTGCTTCCTGACACTCAGTAAATAAATCAGTAAATATTTACATGGGGAGATGAGAAGGTCCAAAGTTTCCCTGTCAGGACCTGGTACCAAAGCCTTATGATGTGGTGTCCAGAATAAAGTGGAGGGTTCACTTCACTTGTCCTTCCTGCTCCAATCTCCTTTTCTTATCGTTCATTTGACAGTCTTCTTTTTCTTCTGACACGGTTTTCTCTCCTCAATTGGCTCCTTCTGCTCCTTTACCTTTCTGCTACTTTCTGCTTCTTTTGCGCCCTTCTGCTCCTTTCTCTTTCTGATCCCTTTCTGCTCATTGCAGACCCTTTCTGCTCCTTCTCCTACTTTACCTTTGTGCTCCTTACTGCCCCTTTCTGATCCTTGCTGTCCCTTTCTGCTCCTTCTCCTACTTTACCTTTGCTCTCCTTCTGCCCCTTCCAGCTCCTTGCTACCCTTTTCTGCTGCTTCTCCTACTTTACCTTTGCGCTCCTTACGATTCTTTCTGCTCCTTTAACTTTGTGCTCCTTCTGTCCCTTCCTGCTCCTTGCTGTCCATTGCTGCTCCTTGCAGACCCTTCCTCCTTCTTGCTGCCCGTTCCTGCTTCTAGCTGACCCTTCCTGCTCTTTGCTGACTCTTCTTGCTCATTTCTGCACCTTATCCTACTTTACCTTTGTGCTCATTCTGTCCCTCCTGCTCCTTGCTACCCCTTCCTGCTCCTTGCAGACATTCCTGCTCCTTGCTGACCCTTCCTGTTCCTTGCTGACCCTTCCTGTTCCTTGCTGACCCTTTCTGCTCCTTGCAGACCCTTCCTCCTCCTTGCTGCCCATTCCTGCTTCTAGCTGACCCTTCCTGCTCCTTGCTGACTCTTCCTGCTCATTTCTGCAAGTTATCCTACTTTAGCTTTTTGATCCTTCTGTCCCTTCCTGCTCCTTGCTGCCCCTTTCTGCACCTTGCTGACCCTTTCTGCTCCTTGCTGCTCATTCCTGTTCCTTTGTGCTCCTTCTCCTACTTTACCTTGCTGCCCCTTCCATCTCCTTGCTGCCCCGTTTTGCTCCTTGATGTCCCTTCCTGCTCATTTCTGTTACTTCTCCTTTCTGCTTCCTCTCTTACTTTACCTTCCTGCTCCTTGCTGACCTTTCCTGTAGGCTGTCTCCCCCATCCCTTACTTACCTGATCTATAGGGTCTCTCCCTCCCCATCCCTCACTTACCTGATTTATAGGTTGTCTCTCTCCCTCCCCCCACCTCCATTTCTCACTTACCTGATCTGTAGTCTGCAAGTTGCTGGCTGCATGTGCTGCTCCCCTGCGGATTCAGTCAGGAGAGAGAAGCAGGGATAAGATGTAGCTTCCTATCCCTGCCTTTCTCCATACACTGGGCCACCTACTGGTCGACGCCGGTATTGCAGTGTATTCTAATCTGAAAATAAAAATACCGGCACAAATGCTCCCCCTTACCCCCACCCTGCGGATGCCCATGAACATGTAGTATTATTTTAACCCCTTAAGGAGAGAGCTTCAGAAGCTTGTCTTTCACTTAATGACAACAGCATTTTTTGCATTTTTTGCTGTTTACGTTCAACTGCAATTTGCATTTCACTAATTTATTGCACCGACACATATTATATACCGTTTTTTAAAGGACAGAAATGGCTTTAATTTGATGTAACAATTATATATATATATATATATATATAATGTGTGTATATATATATATATATATATATATATATATATATATATATATATATATATATATGCTTATTTATTATTAAAAAAATACAGAAAAAGGCAAAAAAAAAAGAAAAAAATTGTGCTTTTTGTACAGTTTTTGCAATAATAATGTGTGCCTAATTAGTGCAGGTTAAAGAAAGTAATTACAAATAAATTCATTTAGTTGTTCTGATTTACAGAATATATAATGTGTCTGGGATTTTAAGTTTTTTTTGGTAGTTACAGGTCACAAAGCACAAGGAGTAAAATAAACTTTTAATGTGGAGCGATTTTAGAATTTGGTATGTTTGTCTTGTAAGCTTAATAGCCATAAAAGAAAACAAAATTGCCACAAAATTATATAGTTATATAAAGTAGACATCACAGGCTATTTACCTAAGGTTGTTTTGACACTTTCTACGTAGCCATTTCACCGCCAACCTCTGCTAAATATTGGAGTAAAATTTTGTTTTTTTGTTTTTTGGCACACAAACTTATAACAAAGAAATTCTCATGTGTATTTTGTAACGTTAGTGTGTGCTGTTCCTGTACAAAGTTTTATTTTGTGTTCAGTTACATCTGCTGAGTAAAATGACACCCCCATTTTATGTCTTTGGCACTATTTCGTGAAGTTACAGTGCCATATAGGATACCTGTTCTTTTCAGTATTCACAGTAGAGTTTTGAGAGACAGATTTAATGAGCCTATGCTTCCATTTGGGGTATTTTTGTAGTTTGACTGTTCAAATAAAAACCACAAAGGCCTACCATTTGTAAAAGTAAACACTCCAGGGTATCTCATAAGGTGCATATTGTGCCTTAACATGCCCCCATTTCATGTTTCACCAATATATGCCAAAGTATGTGGTAAAAAATAATTTTGTGCATTTTTTACATTTGGATTGCATTTTTGCTGGGCATTTTGTATATTTCATATGTGCCACTAAGTTCAAACCCCCCAAATTATGCTCAGCTAAGTCTTCTGAGTAAAAAGACACGCCCAATGAATGTCTTTGGCACTATTTCGTGAAGCTACAGTGCCATATAGGAGACCAAGCCATATCAGTTTTTACCGAACTTTGAATTTTGATGCTGGGCCTATGTGCAATTTCCAAGCATCTTCGCAGGTTTTAAATTCAAACTACCCCACAATGGCCTACCATTTCTTAAAGTTGACACCCCAGGGTATTTCAAAAGGTATATTTTGAACCTTAGCGTGGGATCATTTTTCCGCTAGCTTGTACCAGGTGTAGTGGTAATAAGCGTTTTTTCTGCCTTTTTGACACACAAAGTGAGTTTGCACAGTATATTTTGCAAGCATTATGTGTGCTACCACTGTATATTACTTCATATGTTGCTCAGCTATGTAGTCTGAGTACAGCAATACCCCCGTATGTACCTTTGCCAGGTATATGTGGATGTTGAACGCAGCCATTCAGTTTTTTTCTAACTTTGAAGTTTTACGCTGTGTCCATGTTCCAATTTGGAGTAGTTTAGATGGTTGGTTATTGAAACTTCCCCACAAACACATACTATTTATTAAAGAATACACCCTGGGGTAATTCAAAAGGCATATTTTGAACCTTGGCGTGGGATCATTTTTTCTCCAGTTTGTTCCAGGTGCAGTGGTAATGAGCGTTTTTAAATGTATTTTTTTTACTTTTTTTACTTTTTAAAACTAGTTTTTAAACTTTTGTTTTGCTTATTAATTTTTTAAACTTTCCTAAAATTTAACATTTTTCTAAGCTTTTTTTCTTACCGTTAACCCCTAAATAGCAGTAAGCAGAACTAACAGTAAATTCCCCATTTTCCCATAACTCCCACCCCAGTTGGCAAAATATATAATTATAAAATATATAATTATAAAATAATTAAATTAGTTAATTAAATAAATTTAACCCCTGAGGGCTAAAAAATAAATAAAAGTTAATCGTCAGGGGTTAAAAAAAATTAGATCACAGTATAATACTGTGATCTGTATTTTGATCACTGTAGGCAGTGATCGACTGGCAGGGAAGGGGTTAATTTTTATTTGGACTGGCTAAAGGGGGGTGTTTTTTTATTTTTTACTTAAACGTTATTAAAACTTTTTTTAACTTAATTTTGAACTTTTTAAAGCTTATTTTAAAACTTTTTTTAACGTTAATCCCTAGTTAGCCTAACACCAAATCCTCAAATTCCCCAATAACTTCCACCCACCCCAGCAAGCTAAATTTATAATTTTAAAATACTTAAATTAATTAATAAAATAAATTTAACCCCTGAGGGTTAAAAAAAGAATTAACCGTCAGGGGTTAAAAAAAAATCAGATCATAGTAAAATGTAATCCCTGCCAATTGATCACTGTGGCCAGTGATCAATTGGCAGGGAAGGGGTTAATTATTTATTAAAATGGATAAAGGAGGGTGGGATTTTGAATTAACATTATTTTTTTTTTCTAACAGGGACAAGATCAGTGATGATCCGTCTCCCTGCACTTCACAGTGAACCCGGAAGTGCAGTGAGGCGGAATTTGAGTATACTAAGCACATGTGCTCGCTCTGACAGGCTGTCAGAGCGAGCACCGGTGCTGGGTCAGCGAGATTAAGTGCTCCCAGTCTGTCTCTAATACAGAGGCAGACCGGAGCACCATTAACCCTGTGATCACGGCGATCTGGGTTAATTTTACCGAGTGACGGACAAGGTCCGTTACTCGTCGTTAAGGGTTTCCCCTGAGTGACGGACCTTGTCCGTCACTCGTCATTAAGGGGTTAAACCATATAACAAGCTAAAAAACATAAGGCTTTCCTCATTGTGACCACAGGAAAACATGGTCAGATTTATTTACAAACACAAGCGTTCTGTTGTTTTGGAAATAAAGTTGTCTTTGTGTCTTGCCATTCATTTAATGACCTGAAGTCCTGCAATTTCCATGTAAACAGTGGCTGTCTGCTAGCATGCTACACCCGCTTTTCCATCATGAAATTATAATTATGTCTCAGAGGGTTTCTTTTAAGTAACATTAATTTCATGACATTCATTTCTGCTTCCAGTTCATGCTAGACAAAGATTATGCAATTCTGGTTTTAACATGGGCTTGGACACTGCGGGGGCACACACTTTAAAAAAAAAAAATCTAAGTTGAAAAAGTATCATATAAACATAATGTATAAATACATCTGCAGATCACAGCGCTATTAACAATGCTATTAACAAATCATATACTTTTAGTAACTAAATCTTTAAAACTACCTTCCAATCCCTTCTAAATTCCAAAATCTAACTAAACAAATGATGGCGCTATAAAGACTGTTGCATCATTCAATGTGCAGGACGTCAGTTGTCACTTAGGGCTGTAAATGGCAGTTTTATACAGGCTGTCACTAAGGGGTTAATGCAAGTGTATTCACCCACACCAATTCCTAATGCTGTCACACTTACCTCCCCGACCCAAACCCTGTTCCACTCATTCTGCCTTATTATGTCAAACTCACCACCCAATCTTGTCTCCTTCACCCCCTTGCTCTGTTACACTCACACTGCCACAGTTATTACTTTACTCACTCTGTCACAGTCACCACATGAAGATAGCAATCATAAACACATAGTAGTGAAACATAGTTTTGCCATAAATAGAATAAAAAGGCAGCCCCCGTATAGACAACACACTGCAAGCATCTACCCCACACATACTGACCAAGACACAAACATACACATGCTCACAGAGACATACTTGCACACACAAGAATGTTCACTGTCAGACACTCACTCTCTGGCTCACACTCTCATTCATAGGTAGATACTGCCAGACACACTCAGAAATACACACAGCCAAATATACATTGTAACTGTGTCAGTATTTGTCAAGTTTGTGTCTCTGTGCATCAGTGTGTTTGTGTGTGTGTATACATGTGCATGTATCAGAGTGCGTATCTGTGTTTGTTCATTAGTGTGTATATGCGTGTCTACGGCTTCAATGTGAGGGTGACATGGTTTGGACAATCCAAATGTAAAGTGGCCTTATATATACACAATACATGGGGAAACACATATGAAGAACATCTATATATATGTAAAATGATTATAGAATATGTCAGGAAATAGTCTATGGCACTGTGTTCTTATCTGTAATGTTATTATTTAGTAAATTATTTTTAACAACTTTTTTTGCCCAACCAAATTTTTTATTCTTGTTTCCAATACTCCTTTATACTGGCATTTATGTATACATGAGTAAATTTGTTTATTGCAAATTAATTTTGTTTACAAATTATGCCATAACAAACGTCAGGGAGCTCACAACACAGCGGCACAGGGAGCCACGACACTGCAAGCCTTTGAACAGGGAATACAGATACAAGCTCCCTGTATCCAGTGCTGCAAGCCTGACCTTCAATATAACTACAGTTCCTTATACACACATAATGCAAGTCCTATTTGTTTTTTCACTAAGGGTGTTGGTTGGGTCTTCATGTTTAAGTTTCGCCTAAGGTCTCGCAAAGTCGAGAGCCGCCACTGGGCAGGGAGCAGTGCCCAGCAGAACCAGTCTAAGAAGTCAATTTATTCTAGAACAGCTTGACTCCTTACAATTGGGGAGGTCACCATGGCACTCCTGGCACCATAACCAGTACAGCGCACTGTAGTAGTTATAGTGACTGGAGTGTTCATTGTAATAGATGCCAGTCCAAGAATAACAGCAACTGTTTGTTTTCCTTGCATCATACTCGAATATAAAGAAATACTTTTAGGCCATTATTAATTATTTTTTAGTAAAATTGAGACCAACCCTGAACATAACGTTTTCATACCGATGTCCACATTACACAGGCTGCCATAATGTAAGAAAATAGACAGTGGCCTGCACCCCAATTACATTTAAAGGCACACATCCAACAACAGCAAGCCAGTGGCTACTTTAAGTTGATTTTAAGTTTTTCAAATAATTTAAAAACCTGCCCTCTGCTGAGTTTGGATTTTGTCACATGGCATTTAACAGGAGAATATCTGACTCTTGGTTTATATGGAAGCTTTTGTTTAACCATCCCTAGGTCTCAGCTGTAGGCCCCTGAACTCTCAGTCAATGAAAAAAAATTTCAAGTAACAGCCAAAAAGGGAGCCATAAAATACTGGCCTGTAATGCATTCCATGTGGGTGAGTGTATGTGTGAATAGAGGTGCCTGACACGGTTTTTACAGCAATGGGCTAAGGATAGGAAAACACCTTCAGCAGAAATGTTCTATTACTAACTTCCTCCCCTGGAATGTTACACAAAGAGAAGCCTGGTAAATATTGCTATACTTCTAAAAGATCACAGTCTGAATAATAGACACTACCCAAGATTTAAAAGGAACAAAATAAATGGAAAAGTGGCACACAATTAGTTGGAAATAATTATGTTATTTAAAGAATGTGGTGTTACAAGATTTTCTGAACTTCAAAAGTATATTGTCCATATGTATGGGGAAATAAACTCTAACAATTGTGGTAGATGTGTAAACATTTAAATGAAATAGAGTTCCCAATATAAGACTATGGAAATGAGCCACACTATCCCACACATCCACCCTTAAAACAAGGGTAGTCTTGTACATGTTTTCCACACCGACTACCTCACTGTAGGCTAGTTTCCATGGTTGCTTGTTAAAATAATTCCATTAAAGGGACACTTAAGTTCCCTAAGTTAAAAGTGTAATCTAGACATGGATGCCATGCTCACTGTGCCTAGAGGGGTGAAAGACACAGTCAACAATCCAAGGTTCTTGATGATGTGTTTATTTGAGGGTAAGTCTCCTCACAAAAAAGTGCAACGTTTCGGCTCTACGGAGTCTTAATCATGATGCATGATTAAGGTTTCACAGAGCCGAAACGTTGCACTTATTTGTGAGGAGACTTACCCTCAAATAAACACACCATCAAGAACCTTGGAGTGTCGCCTGTGTTTTTCACTATTTGCTAAACTCTAGCAGATTGCAGTGACTGCTGTTTCCACGGAGCAACTCTCAGATGGATGGCAGGATTACTAAGCGGAATCTGAGTGTGCGGTGAATGGTTTCTTGTGTGCCTAGACGGTTATCAGCTACATCTTGCTGATGAGGTCAAACCGATTGTCTGGGGTTGCTGTATCTCTCGTACAGAGTTGACTTGCCAGCATTTTAGTTCTGGAGTGCCCTTATAGGTGTCTGATATACACTAATGGCACAAGTAGACAAATACATTTTTGAGATCTCAGCGGTGACCAACCGAAGGGCAAGCTACTGAGGTTCCTGAAGACCTGCGTTTCTCAATTAGTGTTCTGCGGAACCCTATGACAAAACTGGGGTTCCAACATGATTTGCCTATCAGTGGCCCAATCACTGAGGGCCACCCAATGGGTATTGCTGAACAATGCTCTCTATGTCATTGTGGAAGTGACCGTCTGTCACTGTAAACGCTAAAATTATTTACAAAAGAACACCTGTTCCTAAGTACTACAATCTGTTTACTATCTGTACAAATTAGTGTATATATACCAAAAAACTACACATACCAAAAAAGGAAGCATTACACTCTGCTAATTAAAAGGCTAGTGCTCTGTTGCAATCATTTTCTGGGAGTTCTACGATGTTGGTACACTATCTCAAAGGAAAATTTAATTGGGAACTCCAGATCTAAACATTTGCCCATTTTTCTTATTATTGTGTTAAGCATACAATCTTGTATCCCTAATGCTATAATGTTCTCTATTTTATTTCTCTTCACCTCCCCTCTAAACCTTAATAAAAACAGGAAAAAAGGGTATCTTTCCTTTTTTTTCACCGCTGATATCAAGTCTCTGCATCTGCTCGTTAGGCCTCCCTTGACATCACAATGACACCTTTCTTTTTCTCAATCCAATGTTCCAATGTTCCGTGATTGCACTGGGTACAAAAAGTGCAATCACGGCCAATGCTGCGCTTATCCCCCCAAAAAATGGAGGATAGCTCTGAGAACCTTGGTTTTAGCTAGAAGAGGCCGTCAGGTAGAGCAGTTTAAATCTGTATCTACTAAACAGCATTGCTTTACAGTGCAGGGTTAATTCTAAAAGACCACTACACCCAGACCACTTCATTGAGATAGACGTAGTGGTAAAGTGAGTGGTAAAATTACTGACAGCGGTTATGCGATTGCCACTCGTAGATACTGATTGGCAGACATTCATAGTGCTGCGGAATTTGTGTGTGCTTAATTAATAATATAAATACATGGTAACTTGCATTTTACATTTACATGCTACTCATGTCTGCTTCCACTGACATCATGAAACACTTAAAGTTTACTATTTTGCAAATTGGATGAACATCAAGAGAATTATACATTTTCCAATTCACTGCCATAACAACTACATTTGGATACTTTGAATAGAACACTCAGGACATACATATTTTGCCTGGAATTGTTTGAGCAAGTTCCCCTTAGTGTTACCACTAAGTTAGCACAGGCATTTATGGAAAACTACATACACCACATTCATAGACAGGACTTAGTTCATAAATGTAGCTACATACAGAATTAACATATTTTTTTATACAGGATTCATCAAGCGTTCGCAGTTATTAAAAAGACACTATAGTCACCAGAACAACTACAGCTTAATGTAGTTGTACTGGTCAGTACAGACCAGGCTTCCCAAACTCCAGCCCTCCAGATGTTGCTGAACTACAACTCCCATGATGCTCAGCCTATCTATTTCATTCATAGAATCATTGGAGTTGTAGTTCAGCAACATCTGGAGGGATGGAGTTTGGGAAGCCTGGTATAGACATTCCCTGCAGGCTTTTTTCTCTAAACACTGTCTTTTCAGAGACAGCCTAGGGACATCTTCAATGGTAGCTACTTATGTGGTTCCTGGGGCAGTGCTACACACTGAACTTTCCACATAGAGATGCATCTCTATGACGAGATGTTGATTGGCCAGGATGGCATTTGCCTCTGGTCCCCAGGCCTGCCTCGTTGGCTCAGATCATCAGAATTGACAATCTCAGCCAATCCAATTCTTTCTTATTGGAAAGCTTTGTGATTGCCTGAGATCATCATTTCTGTTGATGTCAGCCAAGGAGACACATCAGAGGCACAGCCAGCACTAGCAGACAGGAATAAATTTAATATTTTGCTTTATTAGGGAGGCAAGGGGGGGGAGTGGGGCAATATAGTGGTTTTAACACTATAGGGTCAGGAATACATGTTTGTCTTCATGACGTTCCTTTAACTTGTCTTTTTAAACCTAGATGAGACAGGAGTAATATTTAGTTAGATAACGAAACACAGTGTTATCTTGACCATTTTGCATGAAGACCAGATGCAATTTAATATTCTTATTTAGTATAACTTTTATTAATCTCTGTATCTCATGTATCACTGGCAAATGTATAGATTAGGAGTAAAACCTATTTAAATATACAGTAGTTTTACTCTCAGCTGTCAGTTAATGCCTCTGCGTGCCAAGACACTGATTGATAAGGGAGACCAGAAAAGACATAATACAGGAGGTCCCTCTGCTCTCCACCCATAACAACCACAGTGCATCCACTGTGGTTGCTATGTAAACTCCCTATCTGGTGCTTCTAATGCTGGAGCATAGGAAAAGAGTATATGAATAGAGTAACGTCACTCTGTCCCAACACTGGCATGCTGGTAATGAAGCCAGTGTACTGATGGAATTGGGGACATTTATTTAAATAAAGATGAGAAATTAGTTTTTGTGTATTATAATGAATCAGAAAGAGCCTGGAATAGAATTTTATGACTTGGGTGGTTTGCTTATAAGAACCATATGCGTGTTTTATGGTATGCTCATATGAAAGATTTGATTTTACAATTAAGTTCTTGGTCAAGTTGTAGAGTATAGGTTCTCCATGGAAAAAAATAAACATGGTCCAACACTTTTAGGGACATCTCTTGGTAGGTTGCTACCAACAAAATTTTAATCAAAGTTAAGTGGACTTGCAAGACCTTATCTGTAGATATATGGAGCATGTGGGTTAAAATTTTGTTATGACAATTTATAAAGTGGAGTGGGAAGTCTGCCCACTTAAAGTAGGTGGGACCCATTCCACCCAAATATATCTCCAAAATTTCATCATAGTGGTATAAACCTTTATTGATATATAGAGCCGAATAAATAAGTACAAAAAAAAAGTGCAAACCCCAAAAAAACTAAAAGTTAAAAGAACAATAGTGATACACCTGTAAAAGGCTGGGGAAGTTTGTTCCTAAACTCCAAATATATATACAGGAGACATATGCGCAGACGTAGTCCGTATCCTAAATAGGATCAGTATCTATGGAGACGTCTCTAGAATACACGTGTAATGCCTAGTCAAGTCTGGGAAGTTAGGAAACTGTACAGAGAGGCGAGCGAGAGATTCGGAGATAGTTCCTAACTCTCTCTCAACTTGTATCAACGCAGGTATAGATGGTATACTAGAAAGTATATAAAGTTAAACAGAGCTTCACTTCAAAAGGTAGAGCGGAGAGATAGAAGCAGGCATTAGGTCACTGATACTTGGTTAGAAAGTTCTGATAGTACCTATTCCTAGTGCTGCTTGGTCTCCAATTGTGGAATGTATTCAGAGTTAACATATACAAAATACTAAAGAAGTTTATCTTCGTAGTTTAGCATTACCCAAAGGGTTGTTGAATAGTAATATAGACAGGGATAATAAATCCAAAGCCTATATGTGCAGTTAAGAGGATAACCCCTTTTGAGAGGTGCATAGAGAGTGTCTGCTGATAGAATCTGAAGCTGGGGTATATACTTTAGCTGCTACTAAGTTACTTGGTAAGGGACAGCCACAGGCTATGATTGCTGTCTGAAAGAAGAATAGCTGTACACTGTTGCTACAAGGTAGCCTGCTGAATCTTTCCAGTCCACCAGCGACTAATAAGTAGAGACTCTCTATCTATTCAATTATTAACCCACTGCTGCTTCAATGCAGCCTATTTAGTCGGTTCCCACTCAATGCTAGCAGTAAATCAAAAATATCGGTTCAGGGCTATATAAACCCAGGCAGGACAGAACATCCCAGTCACCAAATTGTTAAAAACAAAGTAGTTGCATCGGCAAAAAATTATCGACGTGCGTTTCAGCGTGGATATACGCCTTTGTCAAGAGCAGACCGGCATCTTGATCCTGGCTGTTATAAAGGGAGGTTGGAGTACCCCCTCAATCCAATTGCGTCCAATCAGTGCAAGTGGGAAAAAGGAGGGCGGACCTGTGGGAGTGTCTACTCCTTCATTGCACAGCAGCCAATCCCCAAAGGGGTTTGGGCGGGATTACTGTGTCAATCATCCCCACAGGCGGATACTATGATACCCCTCATTACAATGGTCAAGGGGAGGGGCTTATGTCCGTCTGAAGATAATGGGTTTCCCAGTGTAAGAGAATGGAACCCAATCTACTATGTTTGTATATCATAGTATCTAATTAGTGTATATAACAAGTACCTCCAAATTGTCATATAAATATGAGTGTGTGTGTGTCTGTTAGTGTTTTTTTTTCTTTTTCTACAATTTCCAGGGTTACCCCCTTTTACCAGTCCAGGTGACCTCTATACTCTGGAGGCTCGGCAGTGGGATACGGGAGTGTCTTTTCCTCCCCTCCCACTTTCCAGCCTTTTGAGTTTCCTCTTTCGTGTTAGTGTGTGTGTGTGTCTGTTAGTGAGTGTGTGTGTCTGTTAGGAAGTGTGTTACTATGTTTGTATCTGTTAGTTTGTGTGTGTATCTGTTAGTGTGTGTGTATGCATGTCTGTTAGTGAGAGTGTATGCGTGTCTGTCAGTGAAAGTGTTTGTCTGATATGGAGTGTATATGTGTCTGTCAGTGAGTGTGTATGTGTATTTAGAAGGTGGGTTGGGGGGTGCCTGAGTTTTGTCATGCCTAGGGGCAGCACAAAACCAGGATACACCACTGCCTCCAATGTTTGTGCGTGAGGCTGGACAGGAAGTGACAACTAACACTCTCTCATACAGAAAATGCCTTGTTGAAAAAGTACGTACAGCAGTGAGGAATGCACACTGAACAGCTACGGTAGCTCTAGTATCAATCATAGGAGGGTGACTGAACTACTGAAGACAGAAGGGGGTGAGTACTTTGCTAATAACTCTTCAAACACAACATACACTAAACACTCTTTTCCCTAACCTTAAATTAACAGCCCCTCCCTAAATACATTTTTTTATTTCCTACATTTAAGCACTCAAATATACATTAAAATGTTTACCTTAACCCTTAAACCTTAGGTTTAACTAGTATGAAATATTGAATAACCCGTGTACTGCAATATTACATTTAACCTCACTCTATCCCTACCCAATAGTTCTAAACACCTCTTATACCATAACTGTAACCTCATGTTTTTAACTCTCTCAACCCACTCTGTATTCTAATTATGAAATTAACCCCTCTCTACCCTTAAAACTCCCTTTACCCAAACCAATTCTAACATTCTCTTCGATCTTACATGCATTTACATAACTGCATGCATACACTATATTTAGAGATTCAAACATAATATATTACAAGCAGGAATATGCACATACATATAGAGAACAAACTAGAAAAGTTATTGTGGGGAACAAAGTAAATTAAAAACTCCTTCCATCAGTGGATAGTCAATACATTGTTAAATATAGATCTTCACACCAACCAAGCCATGAGACTTGCTTTTCCCACAGAAATCTCACATTTGCAGTGATGTTATTACTGCAAGAGTTTCTGGGTGGGCATATGCAAATTAGCTTTAAAAAAAAAAAAACTATTACATTATTACCTCATTATTCCATTTTAAACATTTAAAACATGGAATTTATGTTTGCTGTACACAGCTTTGAAAAACAACTCAGGAAGTGGTTCACTGGCTTTGCATCTCTTCCTGAATTGTGTTTCAAAGCTATTGTATACAGCAAACAAACTCCAAGGAATCCATGTTTAAATTGGAATAATGAGGCAAAAAGGTGATTCTTTGTTGAACTCATTTGTTTATGCCAAACCAGAATCCTTTGCAGTAGTAACATTACTGCAAACATGAGATTTCTGTGGGAAAAGCACGTCTTATGGCTTGACTGGTGTGTGCAGATCTGTGTTTAACAATGTATTGACTATCCACACATACATACTTTTTATGCTTGCACAGTCCAGTATTAAACTATCTTTATCTACCTCTTTTTGTTGGGGGGAGGCGGCTGGGAGGGGAGCAAAGTGTACCTTAGAATTATCTGCCTACAGGCACTCATGTAAATCCGGCCCTGACCCAATGATACTCATTGCTGCACAACAGGCATAATGAGACTTCACAGAGCTAAGCACAGGTTTCCCATGACCAAACAGCAGCTGTTGGCTATTAATTACAAAAAGAAAAAAAAACTTTAATTGGAAATATATCCTCTGTTAAGTATGGCTTTGAGTGAAATGTATAGTATTAAAATCTGCGTTGGCCAAGAATTTGGGTATAACATAGGGTAAATAAACAACACCCTTGCCATGTTCTTCTTTAATCAGGAAAACAAATTTTCCAGCTGACATCCATGATTGCAAGCATATGGAGACGTGGTTACATGGCAAACTGCTAGGATTAAGTGTAACTGGAGAACACGGTGCATGAAAAAAGATCACTACTGTTCATTTGGGGATGTAAGGGGCCCACGGCTTAACCACATTATATCCAAGTGAAGTGCTAATATAAAGAAAAAAAAATAATGAATATAAACATCTGAAGATAAATTATTTCTTCTTGGCTGAATAATGGCATTAAACAGAACTGGAAATAAAGGCTCATAAATCACATCCTTGAACCTCAACACGTTTTCTCATAATTGTGGTCTTCCATATCCTTACTTCTGTAACAATAGTCTTAACACCAACACTGGGAGATGAGATAAAAATAAAGAAAAAGAGTGGAGGCAATAATGATAAACTGCTGTCACTTCAGCTGTTGCCAACAAAGTTTCCTGAGCACCATGGGAAATGTAGGAAACAATAGTGGAAGTGCCAAAGATTAGCTATTACGAACATAAAGCTCAGAATCTCCGCTTTCTACGGCTTTGTTATTCTGACAATGAATGCTGCAATGTATTGGTTCAATAATGATACAATAATAATGGATTCTGAAAATTATTTCACAAGCTGAAAACAAATGTACAAAAAATGTATATACACCTAATGACCCTACCTAATAGGGTACATGCGCCTTTTCGATATCTCAATCCATGGCTGACATCCTGATAGTGACAATCCGACCAATGGTACCAGCACGGCATCTCACTCCTCCTTCAGGCGCATAAAGTACAGGGGACGAGGTACGCCTCGGACACATAGTGGGGACTCTATCTCTGGGTGTGTAAATTGGAGGCAAGCATACCATGCATGAACGGGTTAGACAGATCCATAACACCCCCAGGGGCATATGACATAGGACAGACAATAGGTAGAGAGAACAGACGAGTTGATACGGAAGAAGACGGGCTACCTACATGACCTGCACTACACCGGGACACCGGACACACGCTACAAACAAACACAAGGAAAAGGCAGGGGGAGCCCTGGGATGTAGGACAGAGACACAGAGGCTGAAATATTGGACTGTAACACCTCCACACGCCCTAGACCCTCCAAAGGAGGAGCAGTAATCCTTAGCAATTTAGAAAACTAGGTGTCATGCAAAATGAAGTCCAACCACCAACGCATGTAAATACCCAGCCGCCTAACCCCTGATGTGTATGCTTAGATGGGGGTAGCAGCCTGAAGGATGTATTCACTCGAACTTAGGTACCTTAATGTGTTGTTTAAATGCTATTCTATTTCTACTTTCTGTACCACTTAATACTTTGAAAAATATTCTAATAAACAAAGATTGACAAAAAAAAATTTATATACAGTATAAGCAAAATTGGCTAAACATAACACTAGGAAACTCCTTGTAATGTGCATCCAAATGCCACCTCTACATATAAAGTGGAATAATGAGTTATTGCAGTATGAATAACCATTCAGTTCTAGCCAGTACATGGTAGAAGTCAGATTTGTAGCAATTACTGCATAATTAGAAAATTTGGCCAATCAAGAGCACTTATTCTCTCCACTCTCGTGTGACATTGAGTCTCAGCTAAATATGTGGCTTATGGGAATTTCCTTTTTCGTGTCAAAGTTTTGGCTAGCCAGAATAGGTCATCAATGTTCTTGCTCAAGAATTATACCAGAAAAATGATGGTCCACAATGGTTTGTAATCAAGAGATGTTGTTGGATGGATCATGTTTTCAGCTCGAATCAGGCATACTTGGAATTCAAACACGTCATTTAAAAAGTGCTTATTTTCAAACTGCATATATGATTTAAGATGTTTGTGATAGATTCTCATTTGAAAACCAGATCTGGGTCTAAACTCTTTGCATAAAACAATTCAATGAAGAAGTGCAGTTCACAGTTCTAAACAAACCTGCATATCCTCTGCATATTGTGCAGCGAGGACATCTCCCTGCTCTGCAATGCCCTGCCTCTACTCATCATGACCCAGGGTAGTATATGAGAACTGAAGATTTTGCAAAAAGTAATCAGCACATATTTTAAACATAACATTTCAGGGATAGCTTCACCAAAGCACCACAAGCACTGCACTGAGCTTGGTGTAGCCCTCTAAGTAAATTGCTATTCAAAATGTTCCGCTTCTGTAAAGATTACCACTTTTTCATTTTCTTTACAGAACAGGCCATAATACATTTTTAATAAACTTTTCCATTTCAAAATACATAAATGATCAAATAATCAAATAATTTCGAAATAATCAAAATCATGTTGCTGACTTTTTTTTCCTTCTCTAATAACATATTCTTTTTAAATGGCCCGCTTCTTTCTCTCCTGCCATCAGCATGTCTTTGGAGGTAACTATTTTAACCTAATTTATCATATATTAAACCAATGTGCCTGTCATTTCACATGATAAAGTGCAGTCTCTTACACTCTTAGCCATCTGGTATTTTGGAATAGTCTGCAACCATAAAGGGTGATGACAGTTCCTATAAACAATAAGGCTTTGCTATCTTGAGCTTTAGAAAGCAAATCAGATGTTCTTTTGTTAAATGTATAGTTTTGTTGTCATCATATACTATGTAAGCATTTTGATTAATGTGGTTATGTGTCTTCCTGATAAAGGACGTTGTCAATATGCATCCACAAGAGGATCAGATTCACGTTAGATGGATTATTTATTACATTTATCTTTGTTTACCAATCACATAAAAACCCTTTAAATAATACCATAGCACCTGGCAGTAGTTCAGACCTTGTTCAGCCAATTCGTTTTTTAAATAGCCCCCGCATTGCTCTCCTGATCAGTTCTTTATCATGTGCAGGATAAGTATTTTCTATTCTGGTCAGCTCTGCTGAAATCTTAACCACATTCTATTTCCTACTCCTTTCTCTAATGGAAAAATTAACTTCAGTGGAGCTTACCTCATTATCCCCAAAATACAAGCTCATAATTCCCGCATGTTATCAATGTCTACAGCTAGCTCAAATCTTGACTTGTACAGTCATCCACTCATTTTTTGTTACGATTAGTCCAGTGTGTAATGAAGACCGGCTTTACCTTTCACTCTGCCAGATCCTTGTGGGGTCTCATTTCAATCCCTGCTTCCAGAGCTAGCTTACCTGCACTGTCTAATATATGTGTTAATTATGCATTGTTCCTCCATGTTATAGGACAGGATAATATGCTGGCAAATAATAATAATTTGATATTCACAAATGCAATTTAATTCTCAGCTGAGAATGTTTCTCATTAGAATGAATTATTGGAAGTCACGTCTGCAGGGATGTAAAAGCAAATCAAGTTTCTAATCAGCATTATTAAAAGGAAACTATATTCACCAGAACAACTACCACTTAATGTAGTTGTTCCTGTATCTACAGCCTGTCACAGCAGGCTTATTAATGTAGGCACTGCCTCTTCCCTGCCTTTTACATTACTTAAGAACACATCTGCTGGCTTCCAGATTCCATACATCACAGGTGGGGATAGTACCAGCAGAGCTGTATCACACCAGAGCAGGTCATATGCTCTGCCACATGTGAGTAGGATACCTATCTTATTTTGTATATAGTCAACCATTTGTTTATACTGCACCATTCAATGTTTATTTTTTATATTTTTGCTGTGCATAAGATAGTACATGCAGGCCAGAGGTACCCCAACGGCATTCCTCTAGCATCATATCAAGCTTTACAAGTGGGGTAGTTGAGGGAACGTACACAATTTTATATTATAAGAAACATGCGTAAATATAAGAATTTTGGTAGTGCATGGTAATAACATAGCAGATCCTACAGGGCCCCAACAGCACATACGGATTCAAGATTAAACATAGCATAGTGAAACATAACTGATGATCAGCATTTGATGAGACTGCACATTTTAACGGTGGATAGGGAGAGAGCAAGTTACGCTTAACAATAGTGGGGTAATTAGCAAGACCTAATGCTTAAAAATAAGTGTAAGCGAGATGCCCGTTGGAGTAGTGTTTGTTAGGCTTTAGATGTGTCGGGCATAATATACATGTTGTGTCTCAGGCAAGGCTTGTTAGAATGTAATACCACTGGGCCCACCTCCCTGTGAATGATAACACTGTACATAAAGCAGGCACCTGTTCCCCAAGATGAGAATGGTAGCATTAGCTTCTGTGTAAAGCTGGTATGTTGTCTCTTTTTGGCCTTTGGAAAGGCTTATAGGGGCTAAGACTGATTATGTGTTTGGGGTGTGTGCCTCAGTTAGGCAGTGGCACAACAGCCAGCGTATGGCTTGTGTAGTATAAGAGGCTGCTTCCCACAACATCCCTCAGAAAACAGAAAAGAGGTGTCACATCAAATATACAATGTAAATAAGCAAATTAAAGAAATAGTGATGCTCGCTGCTAGCCTAAAATGTGGAGCACTGTAAGTGCAGGCAGGCCTGCCATGGGAAGGATAGTAAGCTAGCGTGTAAGTCAGGCTACAGACTATCCAAGAATTTGTGGTGGAAAGTCCTGTGTCAGCCGATGCCTTAGTTTGGTGGTGGGCTGAGTGGGTTGAGCGGCATCCTGAGGCAGAGTCCGAGCCAGACCTCCCCACTGCCCCAGGCCACTGCGAAGGCCTGCACCCTTGGACCACGAACTTGGGTGCTCGAATAAGAGGCCGAGTTCTTCCCTTGCAGGGGACGTTGGTGGATCCCGATGCACTGTCGCCGCCTGCAACGATGGGTCTTCCACGTCAGTGGACGATGCTCTGGGAATATATCCCTGTTGGCCTTCATCCTGGGTAGGTCCTGTTTAGAAGACTTCAATGCTTTTGTGAAAGGAGCACCCAGGGAGGGCCTGATCTTTTCTCGCCTCTCCTGTCTCTGCTTACTCGCCTCTGACAATTCAAGGTGAGCTGCTAACTTGGCCCAGAATATTTTCAAAGTCCCAGCCAGTCGCTGCAGTATTTGCTCACAAGCGCTCTGCATGAGCATGGTAGGTTGCTGTGGTAGCGTGTCCGCCATCTTAAGGTGACCGGCCCTGCCCAAGACCTCTATCAGTGCTGGTGCTGGAAGGTAGTAATGGGTGTTGATGGTCACCAGTGGGGACCGGCCGGTAACTCCCACTGGTCCAAATGAGGGGTGGGGGACAGCAATGTGTCCGTCAGAGAACAGGGAGAGCGTCCGTCTCTCCTGAGCTCAAGCTCAGGTAGGCCACAAGCCTCGGTCTGTGTGTTTCACGGTCGAATGGGCTTGAGTGAGGTATCCCCGTGATCACCAGCGGCAGCTTAGCATTTCATTTCGGGTCTGAACAAGCGTACGGCCCGCAGCTAGCCCCGGTAATTAGCATCAGATGCAGGAGCTCAGACAAGAAATGCCTACTCCGACTGGAAGGCAAGCTCCGCCCCCCCCCACTATTGGATGTTTTTATTTTTGTCATTCCATATCACACTTATCTTGGAGATATACCATCACCACCGCAAAAAGAGATATATCCTAAAACGGGGATTGTACCGTCCATGCTGAATACAGCAAAACTCTTAGTAGCTCTTTAAAGTGTGAGTATGCCTTCATTATGTGTTTTGTTGTTTAGAACATCTAAAATACATATATTATTAAGTACAGAAAAAACTACTCTAGAAAAAAAGATAACACTTAAGGGTTAAAGATACTTTTGGCACGGCTTGTCAATTTTGTACTGGGTTTCTGCTTGTATTGTATGTCACATGATTTGAGGATTCTTGTTTAGCTTCACTTTTGCCTCACCATAAAAATAGTGAGCACCTAACCGTCTATTTCCAACATGTTTGTATTGCTGACACTGTAGTGCTTATTTAAACATCAAGGACACATATACTTCAGTCCTGATAAAACCACTAGAAAAATCGTCCAGAAAAAAATGGAAGAGGGCATATTTTATATTGTATCTAACATCTGCTCTTTGATCTAACCATATGCGTAGTAGAAAAAGTTCATAATAAAAATAATAACAAGTAAATAATACAAATAATAACAAAGATTAACATTATACAGAAAATAATCATGAAGAGTGTAATTTACCTTGCCATTCCCAGACTTGAGAAGTTGGATGGGACGATAAGTATATCAAGCCTAGAAAAGGGGTGAGTACCCAACACTGCATGTGCAGCCTCAAGGCATCGAGGAAGTAAAGGAAGCAGTATCTCCAAGCACTTGGCCAACAAACAATGTGGGGCAAATATCCTGTGAGGGATCACTGACTGTGAATGAGCTTGAGGGCTGCCGAAGCGGCAGGGATAATCCATATGTCTGCATTGCTTCATCAATAACCTGGGTAAAAGGAACAAATATTGTGTTATGTTGGCAACAAACGAACATACAGCTCGATAATAACATTAAACAAACATGTTGCTCTGTCAGAGTACTGCTTATGTTAATCTGTTAACAAACACATCACAGTGGATTACAATAGCATAAACCGTGGTCTCACACAGAATGTTAATGGAATTGTCATATTTAAGGACGTAATTTCCATGGATGTTTTGTGGGCTATATTTCATACTGAAGTATTTTCATATACTTCATGTTCAGATAGCTTGTGAGTAATTAAAGGGATATACTGGTGTATAAATCATGTCCCTGCACTCTCACTGCTTAATTCTCTATTATTTAGGAGGTAAATTGGTTTGTTTATGCAGGTATAGTCACCTCCACTGCATGTGACTTACACTGCCTCTACACACTTCCTGTAAATAGAGATCTAATTTTTAAACTTACCTTTATTGCAAATTATGTTTAACTTAGAATTTCTTGAAGGAACACTAGTGTCAGGAATACAAACATGTATTCCTAAGACTATAGTTCTAATAGCACCATTTAGGTGGCTAGCACCACTTACCCACGTTAAAAAGGTGATTTACTCACCTTTTTTCCAACGCCAATCGGGTCTCCTCACAGCTAGCCATGCCCTCCTCAAATTTGATGATCTCAGCCAATCCAATGCTTTCCCCATGAGATGCATGTGATTTGACCTTGCGTGGTCCCAATGACATCAGGAGGGGGAACAGAAAAATAGTGCTAGCAGCTTCGCCTAGTGCTGGATTTCAGGTAAGTAAAACCTTTTTTTTTTTTTTAAGTTTTACAATGCATTGAGAAGGCGCCCCATTTCCACAATGCCTAATAGGGCATATTATATCTGAAAGATACCTCTGTCAAAATGGTTATAGTAAATTTTTAAAACTCACAAAAAACACAATTTTTTTTAAATAAAGAAGCCTATTGAGGTTACTATGGCCCCCACCCCTTGTTAGTATAAGGGATGTCTACTAAACAGTGAGGACATGTATATTAAGCAGTGATGGCATGTCTACTAAACAGTGAGCAGACAGTGGCTGCTCAGTTTGTAAAAAACTAGCGACTGGGCAGCTATTGTGCCATATCCTCCTTGTGACCCCACCAAACTCAGTGATTGAAATCAATATAGTGATGAGCATGTCAAGTGTAATGTATGTTAATGATGACATTATTTAATTGCCAATTTTATAACAATAAGTAAAGCATCAATAACAAAAATTGAGTACAAAATAACTATAAAAACATCTATATGCACACCTACACAACTCTGAGAATCATATTGTTACAAACATTTAATCATACAAATTTAAACATGCACTGCACGTATGTACACACATGAAAGTAAAAATGCAAACTAACTGAAGCACACACATCGCACACTGAGATGATCAAAAACCAATAAATGAAGATCTGTATTCACCAACTAATAACTGCAAGTATCTAAGATGGTGTCACAGGGGTAGGATTATATAGTGCGCACGTGTGTTGCATCCTGGAAGTGCTGCCTGATTGGCTGTAGGGTCTGTGCAGTGCATATCTGTGAATATCATTGGTCAGGGCCACAGAATAATATAATGTGTAGGTTTTGCACGTGTTTGTTTGCAGTGAATTATGTATAGCAGTAGCGCCTGAAAAATATCAGATGATCCACATTTATTGGCGGTTTTATTTCCAACGGCCAACCCGTTTGTTCTATTTTGCTGCTTGAATTGCACCTGGTATTAAATACACATGAAATTCCATAAACATATTTAAAGAAAACAATCAATAATATTTTACTGGGATTTGAGAATAGTGGCATAACTACAGGGGGGCAGACAGTGTGGCTGACCTGGATGCAAATATTGGAAGGGGGGCACCAAGAGGAGCGGGCAGGTGGCTGCAGGCTACAGGGTAAACCACATCATGCTTCACTGCAGGCAAATGGCACTCAAAAGTATTTGTCAATTCACATGACATAAAGCATAAACATCTAGTTGATGCACAGCCTGAGAGGGTCAGACGCAGGAGGTGATTGTATTGAAACTGCCTGTACCTCTGCCTTAGACCAGGTTAAAGTACAAAAGATTACATTCTGTAAAAGCTCTAATAATAATCAGACACAAAGTGCTACACAAGGATAAAGCTATGAAAACCTTCAGACAGTTTAGACACTTTCCGATTATAGGTGTGCCCTGTTAAAATTCCTCAGTCTGTGCGCTAACACTTTTTGGATTATCTATTGTCTGTTTCATCCTTTTGCACGTTTGCCCGTGGGCTATAATGAATTTAGGAAGCATAATATTTGAGGCATCTTGTTTTTTCTGGCTTTTTTTTGTATTTAATCTCTGTTTCGTCCTATATGGTTTTAAATAGATTTTCCATCTCCTGACACTTTGCACAAGAATCAATCATTTAAAAACTATTTGCAAGTTCAAAGAAAAACATCTCACCAACCCTATTATAAGTGGTTGTCAAATATGTATAATTCACACAGTATGGCACATTAGTGTTAATTATCCATAAGCATGTACACACAAAGAGTACACATTACTCTATATCAGAGTACATAGCACATGCGGTGAGACAGGTGCAGTTTTATATAGTTTTGCGTGTAGCAAGAATAGTTTTAGTGTAGCAGGTATAGTTTTCAAGTATTTTCTTGTACACTGATATGCGGTTCCAGCATTTGTTTGTGTGTGTTTCTGTGTCTCTAAAGGGTAATGTAGGAATTTCTAGAAAAGCAGTCAGTTATAACACCCACTTTAAGATACTCTTCCTCTGTGGGCATGAAGACTTACAAAGATTCCAGGTATTACAAGTATTGTTGTATATTACAATTTCTTTAAATGATCAATGGCTGCGGAATACTTACAAGTAAGTAAGAATAATTATTCAAGTATTAGACAAATCAGGACCTCAGGAAAGGACAGATGGTGAGAGATGACCTGCCTTGCAAAATCAAAGACAATTTTATATTGCATAAACCAATAACAGTAAATTGAATAGTGCAGGTCTCTTTTCAATCCATTATACCAAAGGATTAAAAAAAGGCACGTTATAGTATTGTATTGTAAAAAAAAATAAAACCTTGTAGTACTGTTACAGAAAATATTAATGTTTTACAGTTGTAACAGTATATATATGTTTATGTACAGTGCTTTGCAAAAGTATTCACCCCCCTTGGCATTTTTGTGTTTTGATGCCTCACAATCTGGAATTAACATGGATTGTTTGAGGATTTGCATCATTTAATTTACAAAACATGCCGACAACTTTGAAGATATTTTTTTTTCTTATTGTGAAACAAACAACAAATAGGAAACAATAACAGAAAAAGTCAATGTGCATAATTATTCACCCTCCTAAAGTCAATACTTTGTAGAGCCACCTTTTGCGGCAATCACAGCTCCAAGTCGCTTTGGATAAGTCTTTATGAGCTTGCCACATCTTGCCACTGGGATTTTTGCCCATTCCTCCTTGCAAAACTTCTCCAGCTCCTTCAAGTTGGATGATTTGCGCTTGTGAACAGCAATCTTTAAGTCTGACTTAGATTTTCTATTGGATTGAGGTCTGGGCTTTGACTAGGCCATTCCAACACATTTGCATGTTTCCCTTTAAACCACTCAAGTGTTGCTTTAGCAGTGTGTTTGGGGTCATTGTCCTGCTGGAAGGTGAACCTCCGTCCTAGCCTCAAATCACGCACAGAGTGGTACAGGTTTTGCTCAAGAATATCCCTTTATTTAGCCCCATCCATCTTTCCCTCAACTCTGATCAGTTTCCCAGTCCCGGCTCCTGAAAAACATCCCCACAGCATGATGCTGCCACCACCATGTTTCACTGTGGGGATGGTGTTCTTTGGCTTGCGCTAGACATAGCGTTTTCTTTGATAGCTGAAAAGTTCAATTTTATAACAAGACAGGAGGCTCGTATTATGCATTAACTTTCTTTACTTAACTCCAGCAGCAAAGACATTTTTTCAATAAAGTTTAGTGAATAAAAAAGATAAAAACAACAGAGTAACTGAAATGGAACGTTGGTAGCCAATCAGCATCCAGCATAGTCTATATAGTGAACGATCCCCAATATTCTCCAGTAGAGATAAGTATCATATATATTCACTTATGCTACTGTTTTCTATACATGCATACCTTCTAGTTTAGTTATATGTTGACATATGTGTTTATTCCTTTGGAATGTATACTTTTCTGAAGTAATTCTATGTCTTATTGTTCTTAATTATTGTTCTTCTTATTGTTTTAAAATATATATATTTATATTTGGTGCACTGTTTTTCATGCACTCTATCTGGAAATGAAGTCGCGGTTCGTCCGCATTCGGTAGTTTTGTCTTTGAACGGTTAGGTCAGTTATTTCTATGAATCGCATTCATTAGTTTTTTTCACACGAATTGCACCCATTTACTTTTCGTATTACTTTATTATTCTCGCGTTCGAAGGTTTTTTGTATACGAACGGTCAATTCACTGTTCAGTCATTTCGGCAGTTTTATGCGAACCGCTGCACGAGCATTTCTGTCAGTGTTCCCTCATACATTGATGACGTTTTATGGGCGGGAATACCAGTTAGTTGGTCCTCAACTAACTTTCCCGCCCACTTTACCTCAGGACAGCGTTTTTCTTCACAACTTGTTACTCTTTACTGGTAATTATTATTATAACTTAAACTATTTGATTTTCCTGTCAGGATTTCCCCTCATAGTTGGCAACATTTTTATTATTCAACTATTCTCGAATAGTAGTTACAATTGCTATTTGTTGCAATTTTGTAAATGATAAATTCTAAAGAGATTAGACAAATTAAGTCACCAAAACCTGGTTTTTCTCATGACTGAAATTCTCACTGAGGATTCTTTACAAAATATTGTGAATTTATCCATTCAAAAGTCAGTTTCCTCTGCAATTTATACTGCAAGTCTTCTATTCAAGAAGCAATTGCAAAGTCTGTGGCTCAAGCCATAAGCAACTCAAAACCCAGTGAGAAGGCTCATTTAATTAGTACTCCTTCAAACCAGTTCTGGTCATCTGTGGAGTCTGAACGGAACCTAGCTCAAGGTTTTAGGAGGTCTGGGAAGGCCACTCAGAAACGCAAACATTGCTTGGACGGTCCTGCAGAATCCCCTGGCGGCTCTAAGCCACTTAAGATAGGGAAGGAGCAAGACAAGAACACAATGCGTGTCTCACGCAATACTGAAGAGTGTAATCAATCACTCAAAAGACCCTCTGCTCGTGAGGAAGACAAACGAGCTTGGAAGGCCATTCACAGGAGCAAACCTGACTCCTACAAAACCTCCTCAGATAGTGACTCATCTTCAATCTCAGGGGATGAAAAATCTTAATTCTGATTCTGCCTCAAATTATTCATATATCTCAGAGACACCTGAGCTTATCTCTAAATCTGATGAAGAAAATATTATTTTGGATTTTAATGGTAAACCATTATTCGATCCAGACCATATTAAACACCCTAGGTCAGCCGAATGGGTCCCTATGGCTCATGTAGCCAAATATCTTGAATACTGGTTGAGGAAACCCCTTGACCAAACGGCTAGAAAAACTGAGCTGAATGCCCTAGACCAACCTTGTCAAAGAAAGTCGCACAGACCCCTGATCTAGATCCCACTATTGTGCAATTTTTAACAAAATCAGGGAAGAACCCAAATAAAGGTCTTGACAGATCACAAATATCTTGTCAAGATAAAATAATGGACATTTCTGGTCCTGTGGCTAAAATGTTTGAAACTTGAGAACATGCGGCAGCTTCTGGGAATCCTCCCAGCATTGATACTTTGAGAGGCTGGACCCAACGAATTATATGCGTTTTGGGGCATACTAACGCAGCACTGACCAGCGAATGCCGCAGGCCTATTTTAATGAAAATTGACCCTCAACTGTCAAATTTAGCCACTTCCGAACCTGGTCCAGCTGCGGAAGGTCTCCTATTCGGAGAATCCTTTATTAAAGACATTAATAAACATGTCAATCTATTTAGTTCCCTTGATAAGGCTCAGTCATCCCTGAAGAAAGTTTTCAACCCTAAGGTTTTCGGAAGGGCTGGAAGAGGAAGGAACCGTTCTTCCAGCCGTTCCTTTCAACATAGACAGGTTCCAAGGAACACCTTTCAACCCACCAGGCCCTCATATGACACCCAACAATCAACTCCATTATTTCCACTACATGGCAGACCTTGGAGATCAAGAAGCCATCGAGGAATGTCTCGCTTCAGATCTTCATCCGGTGAGTACGACAACCCCCCTTTCTTCCCTGGTAGGGTTAGGGGGCAGACTCACTCGTTTTTCCCATGTCTGGAGTCAGATTACAAATGATTATTGGATACTAGACACGGTTCTAGGTTACAAAATAGATTTTATATCATGCCCCGTCCAAAGAAACATGCGTTTCCTGATAAATTTTTCGACCCAAGACCAGGTCCTGGTGCATCAAGAAATATTAAGTTTATGCTCAAAAAATGCCATCATACAGGTGCCTATGAGCAGCCCAGGCTTCATAAGCAATTTATTCTTGGTGAAAAAGAAAGATTCTGGTCCCAGACCAGTCATAAACTTGAAATACTTAAACAATTTTGTCAGATACCACCATTTCAAAATGGAGGGAATTTATTACCTATTAGGGGAGTAAGAACAATAATCTATCTAGACAACATATTGATTATGTCACAGAGTGTGCATACTCTTCAACTACATTCTCAATGGACATTGAATCTGTTAACAAGCCTTGGCTTTGTAATAAATTATGAAAAAATCGATTTTAACGTCCCTCTCAGGAGATAGTATTTTTTAGGATTTCTAGTGAATTCCAATTTAGCCACTCTCAGCCTTCCATCACGGAAATTGAAAACGATTCGAAAAGAGATCAGGTCAGTTCTAAAGAAGGAATTAATTTCCATCAGGTCTTTAGCCCGGATTGTAGGTCTTTTATCAGCCTCGATCCAGGCTATCTTTCAGCCTCCCTTCACTATCGGGCCCTTCAAAGATTGAAAAGAGAACATCTACGCAACGGTCTCCTCTATTCAGACGAGATTTCTCTAACTTTAGAGACAAGAACAGAACTATCCTGGTGGTTAGATCACGTTCAAATTTGGAACGGGAAAGCCATTTTCACGTCATTCCTAGACCTAACTATAGAATCCGACGCAAGTCGATTAGGCTGCGGGAGCCCGTTGTGGAGGCAATTCCACAGGAGGCAAATGGTCTCTTAAAGAGACGAATATGCATATAAACTGCCTGGAACTCATGGCAGGGTTTTTCGCTCTACGCAGTTTTGCGAAACACAAATCCCATTTTTGTATCCTTCTCAAGATGGACAACATATCAGCAGTCCAATATATAAATCACTTAGGAGGTACAAAATCCAAGCAACTGGCGGACATTGCCAAAGAATTATGGCATTTTTGACTCGATCGAAACATAACGTTACGAGCAGAATACCTTCCCAGCCTTTCCAATACAGTAGCAGATTGGAATTCCCGTTTCCTAGTGTATTACAGCGACTGGATCCCAACATCCCAACATATTCCAACGACTACTTGCTCTGTGGGGTCCATTTCAATACGACCAGTGGCGTCGCTAGGGGGGGGGGCCAGAGGGGGCCATGGCCCCCCCTACATCACATCATGCTGTGCCCCCACCTCTCCCTCCCTTGTCACTCTCTTTCTCCCCCTCCCTTGTCTCTCTTTCTCCCCCTCTGTCACTCTTTCTCTCCCTCCCTCTCACTCTTCCCTCCCTTGTCACTCTCTTCTCTTCCCTCGTCACTCTTCCCTCCCTTGTCACTCTTTCTCTCCCTCCCTCGTCACTCTTCCCTCCTCTTGTCACTCTCTTTCTCCCTCCCTCGTCACTCTTCCCTCCCCGTCACTCTTCCTCTTGTCACCTCCCTCCCTCGTCACTCTTCCCTCCCTTGTCACTCTCTCTCCTCTCTCTCCCTCGTCACTCTCTCTCCCTCCCTCGTCACTCTCTCTCCCTCCCTCGTCACTCTCTTTCTCCCCCTCCCTCGTCACTCTCTTTCTCCCCCTCCCTCGTCACTCTCTTTCTCCCCCTCGTCACTCTCTTGCTGCGGGGGATGCCTTCCCCCCATCCCCCCCGGTTCCTACGCCCATGGGCGAGTATTATCCCTCCCATTAACCCACCCTGTTATTTATATTTCAGCTTAATCCTGTTTTGAATTTCTTCATTCTATCCTTGGAATTACTTTACTAGACACTTCTTCTAGATTCGCAGCTCGAAAGAGGGAGAATATTGGGGATCATTCACTATATGGACTATGCTGGATGCTGATTGGCTAACAACGTTCCATTTCAGTTACTCTGTTGTTTTAATCTTTTTTTATTCACTAAACTTTATTGAAAAATTTCTTTGCTACTGGAGTTAAGTAAAAGTTAATGCATAATACCCGCCTCCTGTCTTTAAAAAAAATCTATATTTTCTGATGTCAAGACTAGGAAAATCTTGAATTTTAGTCTCATCAGACCAGAGCACCTTCCTCCATACATTTTATCAGTCTCCCTCATGCCGTTTTGCAAACTCAAAACGTGCCATTTTGTTTTTTGCTGAAAGTAATGGCTTTCTTCTGGCCACTCTGCCATAAAGCCCAACTCTATAGAGCGTACGGCTTATTGTCGTCCTGTGGAACTCTGCAGCTCCTCCAGGGTTACCTTAGGTCTCTGTGCTGCCTCTCTGATTAATGCCCCCCTTGCACGGTCTGTGAGTTTTGGTAGGCAGACGTCTCTTGGCAGGTTTGCTGTTGTGCCATGTTCTTTCCATTTGGTTATGATAGATTTAATGGTGCTCCTGGGGATCATCAAAGATTTGGATATTTTGTTTTTATAACCTAACCTTGACTTGTACTTCTCAACAACATTGTCCCTTACTTGTTTGGATAGTTCCTTCGTCTTCATGGCGGTGTTTGGTTAGTGGTGCCTCTTGCTTAGGTGTTGCAGCCTCTGGGGCCAGTCAAAAAAGGTGTGTATAGAGGGTTGCTTAATCACATTGACAGCTTTTTGTTGCAGAGCATTTGTAGGTAGCACAGGAACTGCCTTCCACTGTTAATCACTCACAGGAAGCAAAATTAAAGTCAGGACCACATTTTCCATATTAAAGAAGAAAGCTATCTGGCTCATCTATGCCCTTTTGTGGTTCCGGAGTTCTTATTACTATTTTGTACCTGATCTTTGTGTTTCTGTTATTTTTGACCTGGTTTGCCTTGACAACATTTCAGCTCTCCTGCCTTCTTGTACTTGATCCGGCCTGTTTAGTTTATTGCCCGATTCATGTTCCAATCTACTGGCTTGTCTGACTACCCGTGTACTAGTCCTGGATTGTTTACTGACATTTCTCTTTTCCATGCTCCTGACCCATGCCTATCTCAACTATGCCTTGGTTTCAGAGGTTCTGTTGCCTGTTGTTGCATGTATTTTGTATTATTTTTTTAGTATTTTGCTTTTCTCCATGTCTTAAAACTTCCCTTAGTCTACTCCTGTTATTTCATTGTTGTACCTTTACATTAGCCTGGCCATGGCCACTCTAAGGTCCGGTATTATGCATCTTCTTATACCCCTGTCTTTTTCTTGTTATGTCGCTGCCTCTTACCTTGCATGTATGTATATGTGAAGGTAAGTTTGTACATACATGTAAAAGTATTGGCCAAAGTTTCCTATTTCATGGCTATTTGAATTTTTGATGACCACTACAGCAGTTCAAAAATAAATAAACCCTGCTTTGCACCACAAACCCTGGAATGTTCTGCTTACCTAAAATTTAAAAAATTGTCACTGAGTGATTCATACATTTAAACAAAAATAAAAAAAAAAATGAGCAGAGAAATATCTTAGAAAATGGTAACACAAGCAGCTGTTTTGTCCTTGACAGACTGTACTGGGATCTGAAACATTTGAGCTAATCCTGGGAAATAATATATGTTTATTGTCCTAATTTTTTCTGCCTTCGGTTTTCTTTGACAGATCTGTTCTTCCATCTGAATCCGAAAATGAGCTCACTCCAGCTGTGTTAAAAGAGTGTGACAGAAATGATGGGTTTTATGCTGTACCACTCATGGTTAATGAGTGATTTTTAATCTTACCAGAGACAGCTGGGGATACTATCTGAGATACTTTGATTTGATTACCAAATGGAAAAAATGCATAAATGTGTACTCTGAAGTGTTAACCTTCAAACAACAGGTGTGCTCATATCCTGTTTACCATTGAAGAAGTTAATGGGAATAAGGAGTTCTGAGATAAAAAAAAATGCCTCCCATGTCGCTAATTAGCCACTAGCAGTACACAGTTCATGGGTTAAAATACCTTGAAGACCTAAGAAGCAATCATGCTCTTAAAATGATATGCTGGATGTCTAGAGTACCGGGTTTGATTTAGTAAGTAGCACTGCCAGTAAAATTGGCAGAACATTTCAAGTGTGATTTAATATATTTCCTATATTTCATAGCTACATTATTGCTGAACATTTTTAGCTCAATAGATAACTGTAAAATGAGGAAAGTGACAAACAAAAGGAGAAGTGAAATGTGCTAGGTGAATGAGATGAATTTGAAGTGCACATTTAAATAAGCTATTTTGAGGATCATGGTTTACCTATCAGAGTGAATAGTGTCAGTAGAGTGAGCTCCATTACAACGTGACCAAACTAACAATATTTAATCCACTTACCCGTAGATTCTTTTTAGGAAGAAAAACACTCTCAGAGTTATTTACTACAGTGAGAACTCAAGGTTTCCATGGTAGGAGGACATGCAGGAAAACCTGACCAGGTGTTTTCTTTTTATCATACTCCCCAGGATTCCAAGATAATCTCAATGGCTGAACATGATTGTAAAGTCAGACTGAGTTAAATGGATTTAAAGGGCTCTGCGCAGCGCAAACTTTGAGTTTAGCCCACAGTTTATGACAATGTAATTGTGGTCCTGGATGATTAAGCTATTGAATGAAACCTGGGGCTCACTGGTACTTGGGGCTCTTTGGATCTAGCCCTGCTGGTACTTTAAAGAAATGGTGGTGTATGCCGTCACAGTGTTACAAGCTGTGTTTAAACCAAGCTTTGGTATAAGAATTTTGTGCATAGCTTAAAAGGCCTGCAATTTGAGCGGCACATCCATGTCCCCACATAAATCACTTAAAGGAACATTATAGTCACCTAAATTACTTTAGCTAAATAAAGCAGTTTTAGCGTATAGATCATTCCCCTGCAATTTCACTGCTCAATTCACTGTAATTTAGGAGTTAAATCACTTTGTTTCTGGTTATGCAGCCCTAGCCACACCTCCCCTGGCTATGATTGACAGAGCCTGCATGAAAAAAAAAACTGGTTTCACTTTCAAACAGATGTAATTTACTTTAAATTGAACTTTAATCACATACAGGAGGCTCTTTCAGGGTCTAGCAGGGGATAATAAAATCTTAATTGAACAGAACTTGCAATAAAGAAAGCATAAATAGGGCTCTCTTTACAGGAAGTGTTTATGGAAGGCTGTGCAAGTCACATGCAGGGAGGTGTGACTAGGGTTCATAAACAAAGGGATTTAACTCCTGAATGGCAGAGGATTGAGCAGTGAGGCTGCAGGGGCATGTTCTATACACCAAAACTGCTTCATTAAGCTAAAGTTGTTCAGGTGACTATAGTGTCCCTTTAAAACGGCAGGAGAGCAGTGTCAAACCCTAACAGCGGGTAAAAAGAATGGAGGCCAGGTGTCATGATGGTAACCTTATTCTGGCTTCGTCGCCATCCTTCGACATGACTTCTGAGTCAGACACAGCAGCTCAATTTTTTGACAGCTCCCATGTCACAGAGCACAAATTGCACAATATGCCGCAGTCCCTGCAGGCCACAATGCAGACAAACCTCAAATTCATCACAGTGGATATACGTGAAAAGATTACCTGCCTGGGGGAGCACACAACATATGTAGAGGTGCAATTGGAGAAGCTGTGTGTCATACATAATGAGATTATAAACAGCTTCAGAGCAAGGGAAGAGTAGCAGACCAAGATGGGACTAAAACTGTCAGATATGGAGGACATGGCCCATTATAACAACATGAGCAAACATACAATCCTTAACTCCATTACCAATGAAGACCTTCGGGTATACATGGACCTTCGGGTATATGACATAGGCCCTTATGCCGATGCTGATGGAAGAGGAGGTACAAATTGACAGGGCTTACAAACTATCACGGGCATACCTGAGACAGCACCCAAGGACACAATTGTCCACCTACACTATCATCAAACTAAATAGCTTTTCGTTGGCAACAACCAAGAAGATGAAATTCCTCCTTGAACCGTATGCTAAGATATATGTATATCCCGATCTCTAGGCGCAACCTAGCAAAACAGATTATTTGCTGATGTTACTAGGTGTTTTTGGCAACAGGCCATTCCATACCACCCAGTTTCCACCAAAATTACTAATGTGGTGTCTTGGGAAGATGCTCCCATCACTACTCCAGCAGAGGGCCAGCGGATATTACAGAAGTGGAATATTCACTTCTGTGGAGATGATGCAGTCTACATCAAAATTCACTCCTGGACATCTACGTCTAACAACAGGGAATACATGACCTGGCCAACCGGCTGAGAAGAGACACCAGAAGAGGAAGGTTTGAGAGGGCTGCAGACCAAACGGTAAATGTTATGCTATTTTCTAATATGTTTGGTAATTTTCAAGGGACCTGAGAGACATCTTTAAGAGGTCTGATGCTGGAATTTCTTGGGGGAGGATGTTTTGATGTTCTTATATAGGATAGGGTGAGTGGGATGTGTGGGGATTAGGGGTTAGAACAGTTGACACCTTTCTACAGTCATTGGATTTATACAAAGGGCTAACTTAAGTGAGTCTCCATGCCCCTAGATCGATCTGACCCCGAACATAGTGTGTTATATGGTGGCCCGGGCACAGAGACAGGCTTCTAATGTCCAATTGCACACCAATATAGAAAATTAGGACAAGCGTTGTGTGCACCTTGGGTTGGGAAATTGTGGTTGAGTGGGTGGTGCTGGGCTAGTAGAGAGGGTGAGTGGACACGGAACTCAAGCACTACATACTGTTTAATGAAAATGGAAAATGTGTAAATATGATTAGAGAGAAAAGAAAATGTTTAGTAAGATAGTGCCACATTAATACCTGTTGGGTGGGTTTGGCTTACTTCTCATACACCTCCCCTTCTGAAAATAGTACAGGGAGAGAGTTTTTTTTTTGTCAATCTTTCTTTTATTAAAGGCATATAAGATGGGGTACAGAAGAAAAACAAGGGAAAAGTACGAGAGTTACAGCATAGGGTTGATACAACGTTTAGCAATGTTAAGGTACATTTCCAAAGTAGCGATGCCTCAATTAAAAAAAAAAAAAAAAAAAAATGTTTATGGTTGTTAAACTATTTATTGAAGATGCAAGTTATGGTTCATAGGTGTAACGGAGCTCCCTGTACTCCGACCGAGTACCCTCCGTTGATGGATGCTCCTAGCGCTTCCTGAGGACTCCAAACACTGCAGCAGACACCACAACCACCGCAGACTCCACAACCGCCGTAGCTTAACTGGAGTCTCGCCGTCTTCCTTCCACCCTGGATCAGCTTCTGTCCTCCAGGACCGTGTGGGGAAGACCTCTCCTCCAGGAGAGCGTAACAGGAACAGCTCTTAAAAGAGCTAAGTGATTAAAAGCTCAGGGGAGTATGCAGAGCATAGCAATCCCCAGTGTGATATAGCAGTTCCCTCCAATAACGAGACAAGGCTACGTATTGAGGGTCAAGAAGATCTGCTGTTTAATGGCACACACTCTGCTTTTATGAGATTCTGCCCATGCAAGGGAGACACCCACATAATTAGCAGTATAACCAATCGGAACAATATACATTCGGGGAAATTCCCATCCCTCAGATAATCACATAACATAATTAAAACAGAACAGTAAAAATACAGTTTTTATACATGTACTATAACTTCCAAACTACACATCCAATCTTCATAAAAATTACATATTTGGAATCAATCCATTAAGGGGAGCAACATATTAAAAAATGGCACAAATCAGACAAGGGGTTCAAAAGTTAGCAAAAGTGTCTTTTGGGGCCTGGCTGGCAGCATGGTTTTCTGGCCCAAACCGGTTTTACAGAGGCCTCTATCCTGGACAATGGGGAAAGTAATCCAATTATACAGGGATAGAGGCAGACTCCATTAACCACATGTTAGCAAAAGACACAAAAAGACACAAAATACATAACTCCTATTGAACTGAACAGAACCCCCACATTCAACCTATCCCCAGATGGCTTGGATCTGAGCGCTCAATATATCCAAACAGCGCTCAGATCCCACAAATACAGTCAAATCGGCATACACACTAGGTCCATAGTCATGGGGCAGAAGGCTGGCAATTAGGCTTCTCCATAACACAGGGAAGCAGGGCAATTTGTCAAATAAAATAACAGTTACAAATGGCAGTTTGTAACAATAGGGTCATGTTAATTAAAGGCGCATCAAGCGGAGAAACTAACTGTTAAACAAGCAGAGGTATCTACCGTGTGTGTTAATATAGTTAAAGGACCATTTAACTATACTCGTTTTCCTGGCACTATAGTGCCCTGAGGGTGCCCCCACCCTCAGGCACCCCCTCCCGCCCGGCTCTGGAAAGGGGAAAGGGGTAATAACTTACCTTTTTCCAGCGCTGGGCGGAGAGCTCTCCTCCTCCTCTCCGCCTCCGATCCTCCCCGCCGGCTGAATGCGCACGCGCGGCAAGAGCTGCGCGCGCATTCAGCCGGTCTCATAGGAAAGCATTTACAATGCTTTCCTATGGACGCTGGCGTGCTCTCACTGTGATTTTCACAGTGAGAAGCACGCAAGCGCCTCTAGTGGCTGTCAATGAGACAGCCACTAGAGGATTAGGGGGAAGGCTTAACCCATTCATAATTATAGCAGTTTCTCTGAAACTGCTATAATTATGAAAAAATGGGTTAACCCTAGCTGGACCAGGCACCCAGACCACTTCATTAAGCTGAAGTGGTCTGGGTGCCTAGAGTGGTCCTTTAAACCATATGCTATACCAAAGGGGTCTGTATATTAACATGCTAGGCTCGAACAATATTCTACATATGTAGAAAAAGGGCAGACATACATGTGTAGCGACCTCACGCCAGAGCTGTCTACGCCCAGAGTAGGTTAAACATCAAGGTTCAAGATATACTGAAACAGTTTCCTAGCCTGATGTTTAACTCGGCTCATTATTTTGAAAATACAAGCTACGGATCACATTATCCGGTTGGTAACATGCTAGCTAAGTAGCGCAGCCTAAAAACAAAAAAATAAAAAATGGTTGCATAGTTGTAAGCTTATACAGATAAACTTATTACAGGCTGATTCAGCATGTCAAGGATGGTAAGGCATGTTAGAACATCAGGCTTGTGTCAGTATACATACATGCCCGCTCAAGTGCAGTAAGGCTAGTTGTCGTGTTATAAGGTATATCAAGGAACAGGCATTGCATAGTTACTTAAGTTGCACTAACGGTTAAGTAGAGTTTAGATGCTAGACATGCTGAACCGTTGCGTCTTGGTTACTAAGAGGCGCGCAGTATTGAGAATAAGATGTAAAAAGTACAATATAAATTGCTAAGGCAAGCTGGCGACATAGTATACATCTATCTGTTAGGCAACATTCGTAGAGTATTAACTGAAAAAAAAAAAAAAAACATTACGGAGCATGTGAAAAGAAACCTTATGAGTAAAACCCTCAGGGTATGACAGTGTGTCTCTCTCGGTTACTTGGAGCAGTCCAAGGCATCGAGTGCAGCAAGCGACCATGCAGTTATTCAGCCCACCCCACATGGAGGAGTTGTGCTGTAGTATGTGGTGTCTAGTCCACTTGGTTGTGAGGGGCTGCCTCCTTGGTCCGTCGCTCCATTGAGGCTTGGGTCCGTTTCTCTAGGGTGGATGTTTTGACCCACCGAGTGCTTGGCCCTCTGAGTTGTGGTTCCCCTGGTGCACCTCCCAGTTCCATTTCGCTTGAGTAGCCGGTGTCTTCGGCCCGAGGCCTTAGCGGAGGCCCTTGCCACAAGTCCCTTGACCCCATCTCCAGGGTCGTGGGCCCAAGGTTTTGCCGGATTCCGGTTGTTCCCCTGGGTGTATGGGTGGCGGTGAGGAGTAACCCTCAGGTGGGCTCCCTGCTCGGAAGAAGAGTGGGGAGAGCTCTTGGGAGCACGAGGGGTCCTCAGCACTCTATGGCTGTGCTCCGATGCTGGTTTTCCTCCCATGAGTTTACCTGCAGACAGAGGATCTCTCCTCCTGCGGCGCCATCTTGGGGCCCTGAGCCGTTTAGGAATAATGCGTTGGCGGTTGTGTTGCTTAAATTGTTCTTTGCTCTGGCATGTGCTCTGGTTATTCAGCCTTGCCCGGTGCTCCAGCTGTGCCCAGAAGGCGTCGAAGAGAGCGGTGAGTTTGGCTTCATAGTCTGGCATGACTGTGTGGCGTTCAGATATCTCGCCTGGTGCGCTAACTGTCGCCATTTTAGTTGCGCCTCATGTTCGCCTGTCCTGTTGCGGTGTTGCCCCATGTTGTAGGCTCAGCCTGTAGCCACCTCTCTCCAGTCGCTTGTTGTGGACCGAGATGACCCCCATCGGTCCAGGGGGGGGGTAGGAGGTGATGCCCCCGAGGTATACCCGACCAGGTCAGTCAGCGCGGGAAGCGGCCGTCTTCCCGGCGCTCGATCTCCGGTAGGCCTCAGGGTTCCCTTTCGGGTTCCCGGTGTGGTATAATCTTGAATTTGGTGTCAGTCTATTCTCCCGGGTATCCCCGACATGATTTCTCGTCTCTGGTGTGCGACTGTGCCGTGTTTTTTGGGGTTTATCCCCTCGAAGTTCAATAAGTAGCAGGAGCTGAAGTGTAGCACAGCCGCTCAGCCTGAGTGCCAGGCTCCGCCCCCGTACAGGGAGAGAGTTAACACTTTTAATACCGTGAAGGCTTTCAATCTTTGTATATTCTTAGGGTACAACAAGTTTATTTTGCCCAGGCGGAGAGGAACCCTTGTTGCTTTTAATATAATGTTGCAAAATGCTATATTTTTATTTATTCTTTTCACACTCTTGTGCATGTTTTCTTCCTCTTTGTTCCCCATCCAGTTTATGCCTCTTTCCCTCAAGGTGCATCCTGGGTGTCCACCATGGTGGCTTGCAAGACCGGCGAGAGTGTGTGGCTGCCCTGGATGGATGTGGTGGATGGGGGACAGAATATTTTGTAGACCAGTTCAAATACATATGTTCTTATGGCACTTAACATGACTTTCTCTATTTACTCTCATAATGTGAGGGGACTGAACTCTAACCATAAGCAGAGACTTCTCTTAAATGACATTGGGGAAGCTAACTCAGCACTTATGTGTATACAGGAAACCCACTTTTATAACAGAACCAGCCTAAATCTAACAGTCTCACAAATATCCTTTGGTCTGTGCTGAATATAAAACTAAAGGGGTGGCCATCTTATTTCACAGAGATTGGGAGTTTTCTCTTAAAAAGTTTAATACTGATACAGAGGGCAGGTTTTTTATAGTGGTAGGCATCTTAAACAATGATCTGATTACAATTGCAAACTTGTATGCTCCGAATATATGTCAAATAGCTTTTATAGATAAATGTCTCAGGAAGTTATATCCATACAGAGGGACACATGGTGTTGTGCTAGGACTTCAAATGTGTTCTTGAACCGCCGTGGCACACTCGGGCTCAGGAGCTTGCACACCCTTCAAGACCAGCTTGGCCCTGACACAGTTCATGGGTAAATACGGCTTTTATGACTCATGGTTTGTGCTAAACCTAGCTAAGAGAGACTATACTCAATTCTCAGTCTCTCAAAAATGGTACTCCAGGATAGATATGTGTTGGATGGATGCTGGCATTTTTTTGAGAGCTAGGAGATCTACCATTGGGCTGGATCATAGTCCGATCACTCTGGCAGTTTTGGTGACACACCCAAAGAAGGGTTTTGGGGCTTGGCGACTGAATGACCTGCTGGTGAAATATCCACCGGTTTCCCAGAATTACTGACAGTGTTACAGGCATATTTTTTTCAGAATCCAGGAGCAGCAGCAATTCCAGTGGTGTGGTTAGCCCATAAGGCATGGATTGCTCATACAACAGAGGACTTTACAAAAACACCTATAAAATAAAAGAACAGATGACCTGTACCGGCAATGAAAGTCCTTAGAGACTGATAATAAGTAGTTACCGTCCACGTGGTTGGCTTTTCAAATTTTCTGACTAAAAGCAGACCTACAGGCTAACCAGTTGGTGTCCACTAAAAAGCACCTTAGGAAACTAGGACAAATCTATTATGGTTAGGGCGCAGGTTGTTGGCAGCAAAACAAACCAAAAATTTAGCAGTACTAAAATATCATTTATTTATGACTCTTCCACCCAGAAATTAGCTAACCCTACCTTCTAAACTAGCAAACTTTTCAAATAAATTAATTAGCAGAAGTTAGGTTACCTCAAATAACCGCATTCAACAGGCAGAACTGGTTGCCCTCTTTACTGAAGAGGACATTTCCAGAGTTATTCAGCCATTACCCAAAAATAAAGCCCCAGGCCCCGATGGGTTTATAAACCATTATTACTTTACATTTAGGGAAACTGACTAGGCTCTTTAACCATAATAAAGATACCAGCATGATCCCCAATGAGATGTTGTAAGTGAACACATTAACGATGTCTAAGCCAGGCAAACCCCCTGTCACTGTCACTGCAAATTTCAAACCAATCTCACTCCTTAATGCAGACTTGAAAGTCTACGCCAAACTGTTGTCGAAGAAGTTGAGGCAATTCTTGCCCAATTTGATTGCTTCTGAACAGGCAGGATTTGTGCCTCGGAGGCAGGCGACTGGTAATACTAGACAGTTTCTGTCCATCATTGACTTAGCTCAATGTCAACAAACCCCAACATTGCTTTAAGTGCTAAACACCAAAAAGGTATTTGATTAACTGAACTGGTCCTATACGTATGCTATACTTTGAAAATTTGCATTCCTGAAAGCATTTCTGAAGGCCATGAGAGTCCTATATTCCCCTCCCCATCAGCAAAAATCTCTAACTCCTTTTTTTTTTGTCTATAGCATTTCCCTAACACAACGGAACGAGTCAGAGATGTCCTCTATCCTCTTTGTTTTTTATTCTAGATTGAAACCTCTAGGGTACAAAATTAAAAAGGTGTCAGATTATCGGGTTTGATACCAGGTCGATAAAAAATAAGTTAGCATTGTATGCGGATGATATTATCTTGAGCCTTACACAACCCAGCAACATGTCTCTGTTGGGGAATATGGTGATGTCTCCTTTTACAAAAATAATCTTCGTAAAACTCATGCTCTACCTATTTGCATCCCCAAAAAAGAGATGGGCCAGCTCAAGTTGAAAATAATATCCTATATCCCCTCAGTGTGGAACAGCAGCTATGGCTTCCAGAAAGCCTGCAGGTATCTAGGGCCACAACCAAGTATTCATTACATATGTGGTGGAGGTGGCCAGGGAAGATGCTAGGTAAATGCCAAGAGCTATATGTGTCTCCGCTCTCTGCTTTGCAAATGTTATCCCTGGATATGCCTATAACACAGGGGTACAGAGTGTAGTTAAACAAGGTACAAGATTTGTTGAACTCAGAAGGAATAAAACCAATCATGTACTAGAAAAACGATATAATCTACCTTTATACATATCTGTGGGTTAAAAACATATTAATCTGCCACAGGCAGAGCGTTTGGTGCCTTTTCTGATGGCTTCCGGCTTGTTTCTTCCGCTTTCGGAAGCCATCGGAAAAAGCGCCAAACGTTCTGTTTAAAAACAGAACCAACGGAGATGAAACGCGCCGAGTTGCAAGTTATATGGACTAATTTTATCTGTTATTTGTTTTATATATGTCTAATAAATAGTCTTTACCTTGATCCTGCATCCTGGATTTTTGGAACTGACCGTAAGACGAATAGGATTTATCCTAACTACTACAGAAGTCCATCATAACCAACCATTTAAACTATATTACCCTATGGTCTTTTATGCTCAACATTTTTTAGGTATATGTCTATGACAATACTGGTAAAAAACCTTTATTCCTTATTTATTGAGTGCTCTCACCACCATATTTAATTGCACTGTGTTACACTTCATTTGTGTGATCCACACAGGTGATAGCAGCACCAAACATTCACTAGTTCCAACAAATTGTATTTTATTTTGGTGGGATTTATGTTAGACATGTTTCAGTTGACCTGTAGATGGCACTACATTACATCACCGCTACTCCCCAATGTTTACCCAGAATCCTCACACTAATACAGGATGTGAATGTAAGAAGTCAAACAATAAATAGAACCTCTAGACATTGTCACAAAAAAATTTAAAATGCAAGCTCAAGCAAATATCTATTTGTTTAGATATATAATAATCAAATGTTCCAGGAAATGGGGTGAAATCAAGACAAAATGATGGCAGGTTGATGATGTGTTGCATAAAGACACAAGTCAAGACATAAGGCTTGACTGGTGTGGGCAGATCTGTGTTTACAGTGATTGACTAACAGTTTAATTGCTATGCTTCCTAAAGAAGTAAGTTTTCAGTATTTTTTTTTTTTTTAAAGGAATGGAGACTTGGTGAAAATCTAAAGGAGAAGAGAAGGGAGTTCCACAGGAACAGTGCAGCACTAGAGAAGTCTTGAAGGTGGGCTTCACATGTGTGAGTACAAGCATAGGATTGAGATATGTCTTCAGCAGAGCATAGTGGCTTGGATGGGACATACGTATGTACACCCTGTTCCAAATTATGCAAATTCTATTTAAGACCTCGCGAAATAGCTAGACCCATTCCAAGCTGGCCCCAAACAATCCAAAACACACACGTGAGCAGATGACGGACAAACAGTAACGACTCAGATGCAAACAGACGAGACACACACTCATAAACGAACCCATAATCGACACAAACTAAGAAACGGAGCGGGCGCTCCGAGTAAATAGCCACCCGGGAGACAGACTAAGGACTGCGTACAGTACTAATACATACACGTAGACCTTCTAGGAACCCAGAAGCGGACTACGCCGTCGCAGACGGTAAGCCCGATTCCCCCACAGGCATAGGACATAGGGATCCCCACTTATAGGGGGATACACTAATCCCGGAATAGACCCAGCCCCCTCTTGCAGGCCGGGTTACGCGGTCGAATACCCGGGACGATTGTCCATTACCCTACAGTAATACAGAGGCCATATAGGCGTCGTGAATAGACGCAACACCGATTACACACTCAACGATACACCACCACACACTCACACACTCCCCAACCGAACCACGCAACAGACTCACTCACCCCTGTGGCCGTCCGGAGGATGCCGGACCCAGGCCCTGGCGGGTACGCCAGAGAAGACCTAACCATTCTCTCATATAATGTACACGGCTTAAACGTCAGAGAAAAACGCACAAGACTTCTGCGGGATCTGAAACACTAGAGGGCGTCAATAGCGTTTCTCCAAGAAACGCACTTTCAAGAAGGCAGAGCACCGGCACTGCGAGATCGCAATTTTAGAACGGGATATTTTAGCAACAACCCGGACAGACGCACGCTGGGAGTAGGTATCATATTCTCCAGCAGAACCCCATACACGGAACAAGCCACAGTAAGATGCAAACAGGGCAGGTATATCTTCACTAAAGGCACGATCCTCGAACAAACCTACACGTTCGCCAATATATACGCCCCGAACACGAAACAATTCCCTTTCCTTCGGAACGCACTGAACACCCTGATGAAGTTCGCAGAAGGCACTCTGATCGTGGGGGGAGATTTGAACCTGACTATGCACCCAGACCAAGACTCCACATCGACACTCGGCAGAACCCCGCATAACCAACACGGGCCCGTTTATCCTGTACAAGAGTCTACAAGAAGTCCACGCTCTGGACATATTTGACCCGGACTATCCAAGGATCTGCCAAGTACCTGCTATATCCATCACCTTCAACCAACAGGAGAGGAATAGGAGGAACAGTCTATAATTTGCAACTCAGATAACTTCATCTAGAACTGGACTTTTCCTTTCTCAGCAAAGCATATTGGTGAGATCCACCCATATACAATAGTGTGTACACACTGGTGACTGTATATACAACTTTTTTCATTTTTTATTTTTTATTTTTTTATTTAGTTTTTTCTCTTTTTTCTCCTTTTTTCCTTTTTTTTTTTTTTCTCTTTTTTCCATTTTTGATTTTTTAAGGAATTTGTTCATTTTTTTTTTTCTATTACTTTTTTCCATTATTGTATATATTGTATATACTGTATATACTTTTTTTGTCCACACTGGTCAATAATCCAGATTGAGAATTTCTCATACTACTTCAAAGTGTATTATACTCATATGAATTTAACTTTTATTATACTCATATGAATTTAACTCTTGTAAGGATACCGTGTATTTTACATGATATTACACTGGTTGCCATAGGATACTTGTCATTTACAGTATCCTTTTTTTCACATTTTTTGTACATATCTGATATATATATGAAATTGATTCACTATCTTTGATTAAATATCATCTTTTTGCTTTATTTTGAGTGCAGTATCAATTATTGTTTTTTATATTATTTGGAGGTTAATGGGCCACCTTGATTACTTGCACCGAAACGGATATGAGAGTGCCTGTACATTTATATTTTTTTGTACATAGATCACCATAGATCAAGCCCACAAACGGACACTTCAAAGACTGCACCCATACCGCTGGTGTGACCTCCGTATGCGGTACCTAGGGGTGTGGCTCACTCCCACCCCGGGAGACCTTTACATCCACAACTACCTCCCTATACTTAAAAAAGCAACGGAGGAACTAAATAAATGGAGCTCCCTCTACGCATCGTGGCTAGGAAGAGTAAACGCCGTAAAGATGACGCTACTACCGAAACTTCTCTTCGTGTTCCAAACGGTGCCAATTCTAGTCCCACAAGCCTTCTTTAAGACGATACGGGCGGAGGTCCGCAAGTTCGTATGGAAGGGCAAATCCCCACGCATAGCACACGCTCAACTAACCCTGCCTAAACTCCGAGGAGGCCTGGCGCTCCCTGATTTCGAAAAGTACTACCAGTCAGCTGGTCGGTTGCCAGCGGAACGAAACCATGGACCCAGCTAGAATCCGACATTACGGACTGTGACCTTCGCACGCTACCGTGGATACCCAGAGCCACTTACAAACATAAACATATCACCAACCCATTCGTGGCGGCGACCATGAATGTATGGCACAGGGAAGGCACGAAGCAATACCTCACGACGGATCCAGGCCCGCTACTGCCGTTGAGAGGAAACCCAGACTTCCCAGCAGGAGACCACGGCCCTATGCCAGGCCCGAGGGGACGCACAACGACTCCCCGCATGATGGATGTCCTCAAACGCCCATTTGAAGTCCGCGGCGTCACAGACCTCTTTCCTGATCAAACGCTCACCTTTGCACACACACTGGCGAGAGCACAAATAGTAGGGTATGCTCGGTCTATCCCGCAAAAACCATCACTACTGAGAGACCCCACACAATTCGAACTACTCTGTACGCAAGAAACCGAAACCCCACGTGCCATTTCACAGATATACGCAATGCAGGAAGGTATATACTGGCACCCCCTTGCATGAGAAACTGGGAGGAAGACCTGGAAGAACCCATGACAGAAGCAGCCTGGGACAAAAACATCACCCTGATACAAAAAACACCTAGCTCGGCAAGGCTGCAAGAAAACTCATACAAAATATACACCAGGTGGTACCTGACACCGACGGCGATCCACGCCAGGAATCCGGAAGCCACAGACTCCTGTTGGAGATGTGGAAAAGAGAGAGGAACATTCATACACACCTGGTGGACGTGCTCCCGACTCCGACCATTCTGGAACACGATCAGAGAGGTAATACATGAAGTAACGGACGAAATGCTCCCGAGTTCCCCAGCAACGTTCCTCCTACACCACACGGAGATGTCTATACCGACATACAGTAAATCTGTCATCCCACGACTACTAAACGCAGCCAAAGCAACGGTCCCAATATACTGGAAGCAGGCCACCACACCCTCCATCGCAAGATGGGTGGAAGAGGTGGAAGCAACTAGGAAATTCGAAGACGTGAAGGCAACTACCCCGAACCTTAGAGATCGCTACACCAAACGCTGGTTTCACTGGCTCAGACTAATCACCACTGACACTTTCCGTAACCGCATGGCGACGCAGTAGACGAAGGAGGAGAGTATTAAGCCAAAATAAATACGGCACGAATATGAGAAGCTGGGGACCGACGAACCGAGACGGCGACAGGGGTCGGAAACACCCACCATCACCAACCCACAACACCCACATGCACATTCACAACACACAACTTGCCGACACATATAGTCGCACACCCAAAGGACAACAGGAGGCGGGACAATGAGCAGGTCAGTCGGGAACATACACAAGTAAACACACAACACATACGAGCAACAGCATGCCAAGACTTTAAACTACACAACCTGAACCAAGACCCACTACAAACACACGGACAGCCAAGACATAGAACAAACGGCCACTGCAGTCAGATAATAACAGACGAGAGTTGCGAAACCACATGATCTGAGAGCCACACACATCCACAGCCCAAACACAGACCTTGGCTATCTAACCCAAAACCCACAGAACAACACCACATCCACGCACACAGGTGAACCCACCTCAACGCGACGACACCAAGACAAACAGACAGTGACTCAGACACACAAACCGGAACCACAAAGACACAACAATAGAGGCAGACACACAGAGCTCCAGAATAAAGCAACACTACATAGACATAACCATGGAAACACGCAATAGAGGTGACACAGACTTACCGCAGAAGGCTTCACCATCACCAGTAGAGGGGAAGGACACGAAACACACAAAACAAATACAACCCCAATATGCACGAGCGGGTAGCCACGAGACACACTAGAACTCAGGGCTACAGACAAAAGATCAGAACGCGTAAACACCAACTCACTTTCGCAAGATGGGCCTTCACTGCAGTTTACGGCAACAGGGATAAATACGCAAACACAGGCATCTCAGAAGAATACAGTGTATCATTAACGAACCACACTAACACCATTTAATGAGCCGATAGCTGAACACATGATACTAACTGCCACCCCAAATAGCCACCACATACCTGACGAAAACGCCCTAACAACGCAATACCAAGCAAGCTCACCACCTTTTGCATGTCTAGCCCTGCAAGGCTTATAAATGTCTAATATTTGTCATTGCATGTTTATATTGACTTATACGCCTCTGCGCAGGCAACTATGTGTTACTCTGAGTTAACTGGAATATGTCGGCCTCACATTATACACACTTTCAACGTGCACGCCTCTGCGTAGGCAATTATATGCATGAATGTTACCAAGTTCAACACCCGTGTTTATATTGCTGACAATAAACATATTTAAAACAAATTCTATTTAAGTATCACAAAGATTAAATATTTTCTTTTTCAGTTTAACTCATGGATGGCATTGTGTCTCAGGGCTCTTTTGATCACTGAAAACAATCTCAGACACCTGTGATAATTAGATTGCCAGGTGGGCACAATTTAAGGAAAAACTACTAAAGGAGGGTGTTCCACATTATTAAGCAGAGCACCATTTTCATGCAATATGGGGGAGAAAAAGTGAAATTGTTCAATGCCTTGGACGAGGTATGAAAACATTAGATATTTCAGAAAAACCTAAGCGTGATCATCGCACTGTTAAGAGATTTGTGGCTGATTCAGAGCACAGACGGGTTCGTGCAGATAAAGGCACATTGAGGAAGATTTCTGCCAGATCCATGCATCAGATCAAGATGATTCCCTGGTACAGAAGGAAGAACTATGCTTTCCGTAATAAAATCATCTTCATGCATGACAATGCACCATCTCATGCTACAAAGAATACCTCTGCATCAATGGCTGCTATGGGGATAAAAGGAGAGAAAGTCATGGTGTGGCCTCCATTCTCCCCTGACCTCAATCCGATTGAGAACCTTAGGAGCATCCTCAAGCAAAAGCTCTATGAGTGTGAGAGGCAGTTTACATCCAAACAGCAGCTCTGGGAGGCTATCCTGACATCTTGCAAACAAATTTAAGCAGAAACTGTCCAAAAACTCACAAGTTCAATGGATGCAAAACTTGTGAAGCTGCTATCAAATAAGGGGTCCTATGTTAAAATGTAACTTGACCTGTTAAAATGTTTAAAAAGTTAAAATGTTGTTATAAGTTTGATTGAAATAGCTTTTGATTTCAGTAAACACAACAAATGACAATTTTCAGTTCTTTACAACCTATAAAGTGTTTTGAAACTTACTGTGCATAATAATTTGGAACAGTGCATTGTAAGTTTTTTATGTTTAAAAAAATACTGTTATCATTAGGAGGTTTGTTCAATAAAATTTGAATTGTACTCTTAATAGTTGATAACATGAGAATTATGCTGACTGTTATTTACATCAAGTATTTAGGTAAATGAGAAAAATATAATTTGCATAATAATTTGGAACAGGGTGTATTAGTGAGGACAGGTAGATAGGAGCAGTGTTATGTAGAGATTTGTAAGCAAGCACTTGAATTTGTAAGTGTGCCCTATACCTCACAGGAAGCCAGTGTAAGGAATGACAGAGGAGGAAGGGTTGGGAGGTACGGGCGGACAGAAAGATGAGCCTTGCCACAGCATTCAATATATTACAAAATATGTAATAAATTATCTCACATCCTATAAGATAAATGATCCATATAATATAATGGTGATCCAGGTTCGGGTAAGCCCCCTTACTACTTCCAAATACAGAGAGAGACAAGGCACACAGATTCCATAAAACTGCAGACTTTTTTGTGTGGAATAAGTCAACATGACAATGTTTCAGCTGATATAGACAGCCTTTATCAAGTCATAACAATTATGACTTGAAAAAGGCTGTCCATACGAGTCGAAACATTGTCATGGTGTACTTATTCCAATAAAAAGTATGCAGTCTGATGCAAAAAGTGTGCCTGGACTCTCTCTGCATTTGGCAGCATTCATTATATACTGTAGTGGGGCAAGCAGGGAATGCGTCAGACCAATGAGAAATGGATTGCAGTAATCAAGGCAAGACAAAATAGAGGCATGGACTAGCACCTTAGACGCATCCAGTGTTAGATAGGGGGAATGCAAGCTATAGTTTTGAGAGGGGAGTGGCAGCATTTGGTGACTGACTGGACATGAGGGGTGACGGAGAGGTTGGAATTGATGGGAATGATTTTAGGGGTTTGCTGACTTTGTACATTGTCCCATTTCATATTGTTGGTTTGTAAGAGAAATCTGAACTATATAACCACCCTTGGTAACACCTCCTAGCTGTCAATTAAACAGCAAAGATGATTCTCTTCCTTGTTTGTCTTAAAGGACCATTATAGGCACCCAGACCACTTCAGCTCAATGAATTGGTCTGGGTGCCAGGTCCCTCTCTTTTTTGTGTTATTCCCAACAGAAGAAACTGCTCTGTTTACATATGGGTTAATCCAGCCTCTAGTGGCTGTATCATTGACAGCCGCTAGAGGCGCTTCTGCGCTTCTCACTGTGATTTTCACAGTGAGAAGATGCCAGCGTCCATAGGAAAGCATGCGCATTCAGCCGATGACGACCGAAGGAGGAGAGTCCCCAGCGCCGGTAAGGATTCAACCCCCTTCTCCCCCTTCAGCCTGGCGGGAGTGGGACCCTGAGGGTGGGGGCACCCTCAGGGCACTATAGTGCCAGGAAAACGAGTTTGTTTTCCTGCTATTATAGTGGTCCTTTAAGTGATTTGGATGCTCATAAGCACTTATTTTCACACTTCTTTATGAGAAGCATTGTTAGTAGATTGTGGTAATTTTCTCACTTCCAACCTTTTTCCCAGTGCTTCTCTATGAAAAATATTGGCAGATGCGGCGTGAAAATAGTCTTTGCTCTGGATTTCAGGTAAGCTACTTCATTTTTAGCAGACTTTAGGAGCTGTTTTATCTCTTAAATTACCTGCCAGATGTGCATGAGTTCAGTTTAACTTGGGACATACTTAATTACATTTAGAGCACATTAGCAAACCATTTTCCAGAATGATGCCAATATCATGCTTAGCATTTATTTGGGTAGGGCAAGCAGAAACTATTCCACGAGAAACAGGCAATATATAAAAGTCTGCTAATTACTGCTACTATGAGCTTTTCACATATAAAGTGGCTGCATTTTCTGCAGTACTATATCAGAGGGAGCATTGTGAATGCATAATTAGGAAAGTACACATTTTGTAACTGAATGCCTAAATGAACAATTTATTGTTAGGAATAAAAACTGTATTCCTAACATTGAAGTGTTCCTCTGCCTCCTCCACCCCACGGCACTAGCTCCATCTCCTCCTCCTCAGACTTCAGCGCCCCATAAGGCCTTCCCCATAGGAAAGCATTTATTCAATGCTTTCCTATGCAAAGTGTGAGGATGTCCAGAGTGGTTTCACAGACTCAAACTCTGTGAAAAAGCAGGAAGCGCCTCTATCAGGGTTATTCACTGGAGTGAGTATTCCAAGTTAATTAAAAGTGGATTTTAAATTCAAGACTAAAGTAGCCAAAAAGAAAGCATAGATGTTTTAGAAAATGTTTCCAATTTAACTATAATGACCTTAAATTTGAAATTAATTTTGAATTCTCACTTTAGGCAATAACCCTGTTAGAACAATATGCCTTACATTGATTTTGTGAATTCCTGGACGAAGGACAGACCATCGCACCACAGTATGCCAGAGGAGTGAGTAATCTAAAAATTGAACATCCGTGCGCCATAACAGCTTCATCAGAATGAAGTTGTTATGGTGCCAGGAGGTCCATGGTGCAGGCTTAACTTTAGTACTTAAACTGGTAAGGAACGTTTTGGCACCAAAGTGCTGAATCAAGCACAGCTTAGCCATACCCCTCTTGCTCTGCTTCTGATGCATCTTTGGCAGCCTTGTACAGGGGTGCAGCGGATTGGCTATTTCGGATTGACACATAAATTTAAGAGGTTTTTCAGCACTGCACAACTGTCAATTTAAAGAAGTGGAGGAATTTCTCTTTTTTTGTGTTATGTTCCCTAATTTTACACAGGAGAAACAGGATCAGATTACATATATATATATATATATATATATATATATATATATATCTCTAACCAAGATAAGGAGAGGAAAAATAATGCAAAGATTTGGAGCACAACATGTGCAAGCCAAAAACGAGAATCCCAGGATAGTTAAAGAGAAAAAAATTACCATAGAGAGAGCATTGCGGTCAGGTTATATTTAAACACCGTGTAATCTATTCTACAGAGAGAGCACAGAATGGCTATAAGCAACTCAAGTCACAGTGAAAACAATGGGAGAGTGAAATCATAATGCAAATGCTCTAACTCTGCCATTCAAACCTAAATGAGAAAAGCAGTCTCAACACTAATCTAGGATTTCCATGGTAATTTGCATAAAACATAGTGCTTATTTAAGGACATAAATTGTAAAACAGGCTTTGACATGCTGGCATTAAAATTGACTTTTGTAAAATAAAACAAAATAAAATGTTTGGATGATCAGCAGCAACATCTATTTTGAGCTTACTGGTAATATAACAAGCCCTGGAATTTTAATGCCAAATATCAGATGAGGGCAAATGCCAAACACCTTCAATAGGTTTTAAAAGCCAAACAAAAGACAGAAATGAATTTACGGGAAGCACAAACATATTTTTTGCCCTGTCCTATGTTAAAGGTACAGTTAGGTACATTGCAGCATGTCTCTTAAGGCAACACTGTAGGTACTATAACCATTTCATATCATGAAGCAGTTACAGTGCCTACAGTTTCCCTTCAGTGACTAGTGTGGCTGGAAATTCTATTACTTAAATTGGCAATGCAAAAGTAACTGAAATAAAGACAGCAATGTGCTCACACCGCTGTGCCCATCAGTCAGTATACAACTAGCCAAAGTAATAAAACTGACAATTAAGGTGAGTTATGGGTGCATATGGTATAAAATGCAGAGTACCAACTAGGGAAGAAGAAATACCGATGTGCGTCATCTTCATCCTTCTAAATAAATGCATAAGAATTGTATTATGCATGAAGTACAGGGATGTACCTAGAGCATTTGGCACCTGGGACGGGTGCTATTTTTGGCACCCTCCACCCCCCCACCCTTCCCACTTTAAAATGTAAAAAAACAATCACAATTTTTCAACATTGAAGTTGCTGTTTAGTGGATAGGTGAGTGCGCTGGATCTTGTGTATTGTATTATTTGGCCCCCAGCAGCACCACCATTTATGCATGTTAAGGTGAGTGCAGCCAACCCCCTCTTGTTTTATATATATATATATATATATTTGGGAGTCTAGCCAACTCCTTGGTTTTGCACCTCTCCCTGTCACAGGTGCCTCATCCCAGGGCCCTATTTAGCCTTGTACTGCAGAGAGCCCCAGATGGAATTTTTTTCCCCAAGTAGGTTAATCTCATAAGAGCAGACATTAGGCTGTTAGTGTAGGACCTGCCAAAGATGGGGTACATTGACGTTGTGGCAGGCTTATGCAATGTATGATCATATAATGTAACTAAACCCCCATTATTTTTGCCTAGATTAGGTGTTTTTAAAAAAAAAACAAATAAAATCTTTCAACATTGAAGTTGCTGTTTAGTGGATAGGTGAGTGCGCTGGATCTATATATATATACACACACACACATTTATATACATACATACACATACAATCAGAGACATACACCCACATAACCACAGACACACACAAAATCACAGACCCACACATGCAATCACAGACCTACACACACAATCACATACATAAACCCACATAATCACAACACATACAATCACACAATTACCTACACACACAATCATTACATACATACACATATTTAATAATTAAGAGGTCCACCCAACCTTCCTACCTTGCTCTAGGAGGGCTGGAGTGGATCCAAAGTACCTGGTGGTCAGTGGTTGCTGCTGGGATCTCTGTGCTCTTCCTGCACAGGTCCCTTGCTCACACTGTAATGACGCCGATGCCGGGATGACATCATATCCCGGCTGCTGGCTCCCTGCAGGATGAAGGCAGTCAGATGAACAAAGTTATACACATATATTGTCAAGTACAGGCACATGCACAACATTGCACACAGTCACTCGCACACAGTCAAACACACAGTTACAGGCAAAAGGTCACACACAGTCACACACACACACAGCTACAGGCAGACAATCACACACACAGTTAAAGGCAACCACACGCACAATTACAGGCAGCATCACACAGTCACAGGCAGACAGTCACATACTCAGTGATATGCAGACAGTCACACATGCAGTCACAGGCAGATAGTCACACTCACAGGCAGTCACACACACAGTCACAGGCAGACAGTCACACACACACACACACACAGTCACACACCATAACACACACAGTCATAGGCAGACAGTCACACACACACACACACAGTCACACACACACAGTCACAGACCATAACACACACAGTCATAGGCAGACATTCACACACACACACAGTCACACACAGTCACAGGCAGACACAATCACAGTTACACACACACACACACAGCACTCACACAGCCCACAACTCCCCGCAGTTCTCTTGCTCCCAGCCCATGCGTGTGTGAGCTGTGTCAGCTGCCCGGCGCCCCTAATGCCATGGCGACCGTAAGCAGCCACACAGCTCACACCTCCCCAAGGCTAGGCCTGGTGGCACCCCCTTATCAGGTGGCACCTAGGGCTGGCCGCTCCCCTTAGTACACCACTGATGAGGTAGTCAAATATATTAAGATGAACAATGATTAAAAGAGGTTAAAGGAACAGAGTGTAATCCCCTCTTTTTCTTAATTTTTAAAATTTATTTTTTTAAACTCCCTCACTAAAATCACTAAAAATGACTTTTATCCAATCTAATGATTTTCATTAGGGTCAGACAGGGGGAAAAAATTGTCCCGGGCCTTTTTTAAACCCAGCGGCCCAGTGAGAAGGGGGTGGGCCAGAGAGGCAGTGTTTTATCATCTCCAGTGACAAGCACACCCCTTCTCAAAGTGAGCTTGTTGCTTTAATTCTCTTCCAGGGCAGACCATACACAGAACCCTATATATTTGTCTCCATCTTCTCCCACCACACAATACAGTCCGGTGCCAGTCCCAACACCCTTCACACGCACACTGCACCCTTCACACAAACACACACTGTACCCATCACACACACTACTGCTCCCATCCCCTACTATAGGCCCTATCCAGACAGACCTCTAAAACGGTTTGACTACTCTGAGAGAGCGCCTGGCACCATAAACAATACAGAAGGCTTGAGTGGTTATTGTGCCTGGATTGTTCCTTTAAATTATTTCCCAGTGCCCCTCCAAAGATTAGGTTGTGGATCCGCCCCTGGTGAGGCATTCAGTGTGTGAAGGGTTCAATGTGTGTGTGCGTGTTTGTGTGTGTTGGAAGGTATTGTCTCTGGGGGCTTGGGGACAGATAGGAGCAAAGAACATTGGCCCATGAGTAGATACATTACAAGCCATGGTGGTCCAGGTCGTGAGTGAAATCAAGCCTAAAGCTCATGCAATGTGTTTATGAAGGATTCAATGAGTGTGAGAGAGGTGCAATGTGTATGTGAGGCGTTCAGTGCGTGTGAGCTGTGCAATGTCTGTTGGGAGGTATAGTGTGAGGGGAGGCAGATGGGAACAAAGCACTTTTGAAAAAAATATTAAATAAACGTTATATCCCCCCTCTGGCACATTACAAACCCTGGTGGTCCAGTGGTGAGTGCATTTTAGCCTTCAGCTCCTAGGGCTAGATTTCTGATCTGGAGCATTGCCATGGTAACTGTGGCAAAGATGCGACCTCATGAGGAGAACTTTCAGGACCCAGCAGAGCTGCAGGTTGGATCCTGAGTCCTCTTTCCACCTCTAGATTTCATTGACTGTCGGCCAGCAAGCAATATCTTTGATCTCCCCACCAGCCCTCATGGCACACAGCGGGTTAAAGCTTGAATAGTGCCAGCTCTGCATGTACTGGCAGGAAAGATCCTTTGATCTCCCCTGGTGGCCTTGCCCCGCAGCAATTGTGGCCCAGAGAGACAGAGAAACATACATGTTGACACCAGACGTCAAACAGATTCAATCATTGAATCAAAGTTAGTCTAAATTCCTTAGTGGCTGTCTAATTCACAGACAGTAGTGGAATGCCATTCTCAGAAATGAAGCAGGTGTTCATTTGCAAAGCTACAGGAGCAGCATTTATGCTCCCAAATCGCTTCACTAAAGAAACACTGTAGGCACCGTAACAGTGTCACCTGTTTGAAGTGGTTATAGTTTTTGGAGTCCACTGGTGCTGCCCCCATTCATTATTAAACCATTTTAAATGTTTTAATACTAAAAGAGTCCCTTCAGTCTGTGATGCTTGGGTGTATGAGGAAGCATTAGACTGAGCAGTAATGTGTGACATTGATTGGCTAAGATTGTCAGCTCACTGCTTTCACACTATCACAGTGCCCATTGCAGGTATTAACATAGCTGGAAAGAACAGGAAAACAAGAAAGGATCAGCTATCACCAGTCCTGGGTGAGACTGGGCTTAACAAAATCCATCCAAAGTGACGAAGAAACAAGTACATATAGTTAATGATTATCCAGTAAAAGGGTTTGCTTGGCGCTTTGTATTTGGAAACAAGACACATGAATGCTGTACTTCCTGCAGTGTCTGGCGAAAGGTGTCACCATTTCTATCTCAATGTTCAAAATGTCAATCATAAGTTCACACATAAAAATTTTCACAATTCTTGCTGCCTGACCAACACACTGAATATTTCAGTTCACCATTTAAACAGGTATGAGACATTTTTGTAGTGCTGGTAATGTGCTTCTTGACCTGACAGTACTGGGATAACTGAATCACTTATCCAAGGATTAACCCTATATTTGAAAGTACAATGGCATTTAAAGGATGATTCGAATCATCATGACCACTTCAGTTTTTGAAGTGGTCATGGTGCCCGGAGTCTGTTTGTGCCGCATTTTGTTTATGAAACGCTGCCTATATAGAGTTTAACCTTTTTAGATGTCATTAGTAAGCTTGAAACAAGAGTTTGGGGCTAGCTAACATCTATCCTGTGCATATTTTTAATCACAGACACTCATTCAGTGTCTGAGAGCGATCAGCTGATGCTCACATCCATTGAATGAGCGACAGGATCGGTATCCAGCAACTGCAGCTCTGCAGAAGCCAGATGTTGTAAGGAGAGGAGACCCACCTGGCAGGGAATAAGAGGACAAATCTTTGTAAAATGGTTTTCTCCACAACCAGGAAACATTGTCAGGGTACTCCTACCATCATAACCACTACATCAGGCTAAATAAGAGTAATCTCTGCTCAAATTTGTCAAAATTCTCATGGATAATTCCAGTTTTCTGCATTTTGGTTCTCTTCATCAACTCCCGTTTGTCAGCAAGAAAGAGGATGTGAGACGGGCTTGTAAGGGGTCTTAAGCCTTTCTCTGTTTTGTGGTTGGTCAATTTTACTTGTTATAATTAAACTATTGTTTCCTGAGAGGTAACTGTAATGAAGGATATGCAAAAATTTGCCTCCTTACTTTTTTCCTGTCCTTTTTCCCTACGGTTAGTTCCTAATAACAAAAACTAACCTATGATGCAAGAAGTGGGAGCTGATTAATATTTTAATTGAAAAAATACTCATCCAATATAATGCAAACAATGGTCTTATAAATTAAACCAGGAATGGTGAAAAATTAACAAAAGAAATGTAAATTGTAGGCCAAAACAGTGGAGTGTGAAAAAAAGCAGATAATTTATCTTATTAAATTGTTTTGGTCTAAAATTTAAAATTCTCTAGCTATTTGACCACAATTCCCATTTTGGTGAATGAAGCCACCAACAAACGTTCTTTAAAAAAAGAGCAAAGACAAAATAATGCTTCTGGTCGACATCTAAAAATAGATTGGTGAGTTTGGTCCTAATGGTGTGGTACAGGGTCCAAAATTTTAAATTGGGGATGCAGGGAACTCAACTGTTCCTCTAATTTCCTAAAAATCATATGGCAGCAATTAATCTATTTCATAAGTGGGATGTGGAACAGTAAAAATCCTGGCAATGGCCTGAAACAGAAGACTATACGAAATAGGATTACCTTCCCTTCAAATATTGGCACAATATTCTACACCGTTTGATTCTTAGTACATAAACACATCCTTGTTTTAAAGGTAAAATATAGTTGTAAACCACCACCCCACCACCACCCCCCCCCCCCACCTAAAATTTGAAAATAAATAAAAATTTAAATTTAAAAAAATATATAGTTGTAAAAGTGGAATAAACCTGTTGTAATCCATATTTAAAGGTGTACAAATATCCATATTTTTGTCAGTAGTTTTCAGGATTTCTTTAACTTCTTCCCAACATCCAATGGCGATAGTAAATGTAGAAGCTGGCATGGGCATTGTCACATAGTAAAACCATTTGTAGAATCCTAGACAAAAAAGACATAAATCAATATATATATATGTATCGATAAGCAATATAATAATTATTTTTGGTTAAGGCAGAACGACAAATGTGGGTGATCAGAGATCTTAAATAAAACCTAACAGTCCATTTAAGATGTTGTAGAACCAATAAATGATTTTCAAACCAGCTGTACAAATGAAATATGGAAAAGAACAGTGACACTTTTTAATAATTAAAAGATGCTAGAATTAAACAACCTTTCTTAAGGAGGTCAAATATAATGATCCAACCATCGACTTTCTCTGATACAATATAAGATTTCCTTTCTATTTAACTTAATTGTAATTATATATTTTTTTGTATTGTGAGCCACAAACATTTAGAAATAGATCAGTCTAGAAAAAAACAAATCACCAGAGTGAGATTCATAGTCTGAATATTTAGTCTCATAGTAGAAAGGTCAATGAAAGTCTATTCATTGTAACCTGTTTTACAAAATCAAAGTTTTATTTGGGGTTTCTTTAAATTAAAAACACACAAAATTAAGCCTTAAGCACAAACTTGCACTACTGGGCAGCAGCAATGACTATAGTACAGAGTCCTAATACATAGAATACAAAAAAAAATTATTTACAAATTATCCCAAATCTCTATGCACAATTAACTGTAAGGATGGGCATCTTCGACTATGGATTTTCATATTCTGAACTTAGTAGGATAACAATAAGGAACTGTTATTTCCAAGCTGTCATAAAAGATGAGGACTACCACTTTTTAAACTAAGATAGATTTAAGGGGTTGTACAACATGGAAGGCAACGAGTGAAAAACAGCCTTCTACACTAGCAACGGCCACTTTGAAAATGTTGTAATGTTATACAGTAGTGCAGGGTTAGGCAACCTTCGGCACTCCAGATGTTGTGGACTACATCCCCCATAATGCTCTGACACTCATAATGCTGGCAAAGCATCATAGGAGACCCTTATTTAGTGTTAAACTGCTCAAAAATGGTTTAACACTGAATGGAAGGGCATAATGACACAAAATGGTTATAGTGATTATAGTGTCCCTTTAATCATAATCAGAGAAGTTACTCATTCTCCACTAGTGAGTAATATCCCTGTGTTGCAACAGATGGAGATTTTTCTGAAGGATGCCAGGATAAAGACTCATATTGGCAAGGTACTCTGCGTACCCAATAAAGAGGACCTTGCTTTGCCCGCTGAATTGCATTTACCTTCTACAATCTCCATAGAGATCTCTATAAGTCATTGCTGTGTGCCTGCATCTGTCTACCATTTTCGTAATCAATATTATCCAGTCAGAAAGATAGAAATGAATAAGCCTTGATCTCGACTATAGCAGTCTTGATAGATTCTTTTATTTTGAACTACTGGAGAGTCAGTGTAAGTCTCCACTGATGCACATCCTCCACATCCCCCTCAACTTCTCGTGCATTCACCAATAGAAAGACCAGAGGCAAGGATAAGCTGGGTGACCATTTTTAATAGTCTCCTTACTAAAGAACATAGAAATAAAGCATAGTCTCATTACTAAAGAACCCCCCTTTCCCCCCCGCCCCCCCAGCATACTGTCAGATAGAAGTGCTGGGGAACACAACTTTGCTGTACACCTCTCTATTATTAAGGTAGTGTGGCAGGAATGTATGATTGGGCAGCATGTGTTTTCATCTAGGCTCACAACTTTCATTGATAGCCTAGAGAGCATCATTAGCAGGCTGTTAATGGGTAGGTTAGAAGACATTTGTTATGACATGTCTCCATATATCTGTTAGTGTTGCAGTCATCAGGTTCTGGAACCTAGCAACACATTGCATACCTACCAACATTTCAAATGAACAAAAAGGGACATTTTAGGGGTTTGAGTGTGGCCAGGGACGGGGCTGTTCTGAGAAATTTTAGGTGACTTACTTAACGGTTTATTCACCTAAAATGTATTCTAGAACAAGAACAATGTAACTTATTTAAGTTATCAGTCTGTAACTTTACATTGGTTTCCAAACAAATTTGTTATAAGAATATGTTTAAAGACACATTAGTGTGAGTACTATTGCTGTGGAGCTCTGTTATACACACAGGCACAACAATAACATAAAGCTTATACAAAATAGGGACATTAGGACAAAAAAAAATAGGGGCAGAGGAATTTGGGCCAAAAATAGCCCTGTGAGAAGCATGGATAGCTCTGTGAGAAGCGAGGATTCAATTTTATGAGAAGCACTGAACTGGTGGATCATGGCATTTGCGGTGCATATGCTATTTAGATGTATTTGTGAAATAAATGTAAATGTAATTGTTTTTATTAAAGTAAAGGGGACCCACATTCTAATATGTGCTCTTTGAGGAGGATGTTTGTATTTCAGCACTATGGGTAGATATAATTTATCATTTATTTATTCATTTATTTATATTTTTTATTTAAAGAGAGAAAAGAAAAGGTGGGTGAATATAAGCAACCAAAAATGTGGTAGTCAAGATTTTTAGGGGTGCTAAAAATTGTTATATGGCTGTTCCAAGCTGTATACAAGTTTAGTTGCAGACAAAGCATTTTCTAGTCAGCACCTTTAAAATAAATACAGTGGATATAGTGCTTGGGGTGGGGGTGGTTGTGGGTTGGAGGGCAGCAGTAGGGGGGTGTAAAAATACACAATTGTTAAGGGGTTCATGGTCAGGCATATAAATAATTTAAGCATTTCTTGAGGATAGACTATGAATATAAGAGATTGATGCAATAGTGATTGAAGCACTAAACATAGAGACTAGGCATGTGCATGGGGAAAATTTTCGGTTCGGCATTCCGAAATTCGGGACTTCGGAACTTTGGGACTTCTCTTGCAGCCACTTAGGAGATAACTCCCTAATTCCCACGGTATTAGGGAGTTATCTACCAAAAGGCTGAAAGACCTAAATTGGTCTTAGTATTACTATTACTTAGTATTATTAAATTATGACCCTACTCGCTATACCGCGAGTAGGGGCATGTCTATCAAACAGTTAAAAAAAAACACCTATTACTTGGTGGAGGCCCTAAATCAGAATAAAGGGGGGACCTAATGTCCTCCCCTGGACCCCACCCCTGAGCGGTGGGTGGGGGCCCTAAATACTAATTGGGGGGGACCTAATGTCCTCCCCCCTGGCCCCCACCCTTGAGCGGTGTCTGGGCGCCCTAAATACTAATAGGGGGGGACCTAATGTCCTTCCCCTGGCCCCCACCCTTGAGCGATGGGTGGGGGCCCTAAATTAGAATAAGGGGGGACCTAATGTCCTCCCTCTTGCCCCCACCCCTGAGAGGCAGGTGGGGGCCCTAAAGTAAAATGATGGGGGGGACCTATTGTCCTCCCCCCCCCGGTCCCCACCCCTGAGCAGTGGGTGGGGGCCCTAAATACTAATAAGGGGTAGGGACTTAATGTCCTCCCCCCTGGTCCCCACCCCTGAGCGGCGGGTGGGGGGCCTAAAGTAAAATGATGGGGGGGCCTAAAGTAAAATGATGGGGGGCCCCCCACCCATCGCTCAGGGGTGGGAGCCAGGGGGGAGGATATTAGGCCCCCTTATTATAATTTAGGGCCCCCACCCACCACTCAGGGGTGGGGGCCAGGGGGTGGACATTAGATGTCCCCCCATTATTTTACTTTAGGGCCCCTACCTGCTGCTCAGGGGTGGGGGCCGGGGGGGCAATAGGTTTAGTTTAAACAGTGAGCAGCCTGTGGCTTAATAGACATGCCCCTACTCGTGGTATAGTGAGTAGGGGCATAATTTACTAATACTAAGTAATCTTTACTTGGTACTAGTAAATTTGGCTGAAAGACCAATTTAGGTCTTTCAGCCTTTTAGTAGATAGCTCCCTAATACCGTGGGAATTAGGGAGTTATCTACTTATTCATTCCTGTCATTACATTGACTGGCTAAGTAACTTACATTTTATACGAATATATGTTACTTGATTGTTGTAAGTGTTGCAAATGCTTACAGCTGAATCACGGCTACGTTTGTATACTTTTTATTTAAAATTGTATACAGTGTAACATTCTTCATTTTTCCACTGGGTAAGTATATTAGTTCTTTGTGTGCTTTGGAACTTGGGCAACTTCGACAACTTCAGAAATTCTGTAATTTCGGAACTTCGGGACTTCGACAATTCATCAATTCATCTATTTGGTCATTCGGAAGTACCTGAATGTCCGAACTGCCCGAAATTCGTCCGAATACACATTCGGACCGAAACGAATTGCACATGTCTAATACAGACTCCAGGCACCATGACCCCTTCAAATCAATTAAGATGTCAGGTTACAGGTTAGATACATACCTACTCTGGCTGTATTTTACAAGTCAGTTGTCATCTTGTCACAACTCAGTTGATTCTACTGTCTGGGGTTTATATTTACTAAACACTATCATAGTTTCATCCCAAATATAGGAATATTAGTCTTTTGAAGCATTCAGTAAAATATTTGTGTATATACAAATTATGGCAGACTGCAGCTAAAATTACTTAATTCTATTTCCCACATATTCCGTTGTTCACAATTAAAAAAGTTTACAGGATGGGTGGGACCATGTGAACTGAAGTTTGAATGAGCTAATTTGTTTAAAGTATGAGCATTCCGTTTTGTCCTTCTCTCTTGGAACTGGAAAAGCACTGGATATACTTGTGGAAAATCTAAAATTACCTTGCAATTAGAAAAAAAAAGAAATGAGTCATTCTGAAATAATGAATAGAAAATCAGTGCCATTTAAACTTGCGTCTCTCTCATTAGGTACAAATGACTAAGCGTAGTATTTGGTACTGCCAACAAAAAGGAATATCATGGTCACTTTAGCATCCTGTATGGAATTCAAATGTTCTTTTCATATGTGTTAAAGATTCTTAAATAAGCAATTTATGCCATCTTCATCAGCTTTAAACTGTCTTATAAAGTAAAATAAACAAGAGGGAGAGAAATACTGTCTTTATATTCTTCAATACATACAGGCAAACACCCCTGCTTTACTTTATTTGTAGAAGATATTCACCCAAAATATAACTATTATATATTGTTTAGTATCTGTTATCGACAGGGCCTGATTAAAGGCTTCAAAAGCCTGGAGCTGAAAGGTTTTATGGGCCCAATTACTTAAAGGAACACTCCAAGCCACTACAAAGCCCTGACACCCCTCATTGAAAGTAGCTTAATGGTTAGAACGGTTTGTAGAATCTTGTTTAGGAGACTTTTGGTAGCTCTCCTGAGCTAAGCCCTGTAGCACAGGACTTCGTTCAGACAGAGTTTTGGCTCTCTGGCTCAGGTAGTAGAGACAGGAGCAGACCCGCAGACCAAAGGTATGAAATTAAGCCATTCTAATATATATATATATATGTATATATATATATATATATATATACAAAAAGAGAGAGAGAGATTATCTGCGGCATATTTAAACCCATAAATGCATTCACATATGCACACTAATAGATATATCAGTCCTATATAAAACTATTGGCACATTAGGTCTTCAGTATTGTCTTGCTAACCTATGTCTATCCAAGTTTATTTACCCTTCCTTCTATATACAATATGGGTGTTTTCAATATACGACAAAATATAGTGAACTTAAATTTAAATAGCTACAATAAGGCAACAATAGCTGGTTTGGAGAAATTCAACCCATTTGTAGTCACAGCTACTTTTGCCTCCATTTTTAAATTCAGATTTCAATTTGCTACAATTGGGTGATTATTGTATAACTCTGTATAGCAGACCCTGATGTATATGTATGTAAAGGTCAAAAATCTATCTGAGGGTTATGTATTTGTAAGTGTCTGATACATATACAGGAGTGATGTACATGATGCATATGCAGTTTTAAGGTGTGTGATTTATAAAATATAATATGTACATATATTGTGTTAGTAAGGGCTCTGTAATATCCCCATATCCAAGTACGCCCTGCACATTACTAGGGGCTCTGCAATATCACAGTACACACAACAAATTACTGGGGGCTCTGTAATCACCCGGTACACTCTGCACATTACTGGGGGCTGTGTAATATCCCAGTACATCCTGCACATTACAGGCACTTTGTAATATACCAACACATCTGGTGGCTCTGTAATATCTCAGTTTTATCCCAGTATACACTGCACATTACTGTATGCTCTGTAATATCCCATTACCAACTGTGCATTACTGGGTTCTCTGCAGTCTCCAGCAATCTCTAATTGGCTGCAGCCTGCGAACACATACCCTGATGTGAGGGCTAGAGCTAATTTGCTCACCCAGAGCTCCATCGGGAGGAGAGGGCAGAGCCAGCTGCAATATTGACAGGTCAGCTAGTAGCGTGGGCCTATAACAGCAGGATGGGACTGAAGCCAGAGCTCCACCAGCCCCTATGTTAATCCGGCCATGGTTATCGATAATCATCCTTCTCTTTGAATCATCATAACTACATACATACCCATTTCCCTCTAAAGTTAAGAAGTTACATATTTTTGTAGAGCAGCGTGTCCGAAACCCTATTACTTCAGGGCTGTAATAGGTTGAATGCATGCCTTAGAATGTGTTGTTACTGTTTTTGTTGTTGTTGTTTTTTTAAAGTGTCACCATTAACATTAAGATTCCCATACCGTAGCAGCTTAAAATGAATATGTAAATTTGGCTAGACGTATATACTTATTTCTCTAGTAAGGCTTGAAGTTACTATGACAATTATAGCTGCTGATGAAGGTAAAAAGGAAATTAAATTAGATGTGTTTTGGAAATGTTTATCTCATTTTAGTGTAGTTGATGTAAAAGTACTAAAGAATGTCCAGTGGGAACAAAGGCATAGAAAATGTGTTACATTTGTTATTGTCCTTATAGGTACAAAAAAGCCCTTTATTGCTTAAAGGGACATTCCACTGCACAAATACAAACATCAGTACAAATCACTATTTAGTAGACATAGCCACATTTTAAACATGCGTGCATTTAATTATGCATTTTCCCATTCAAGTATATTTAAAGGCACAGATCAAAAGCTGCAAATCTTTTGTCTGCCGTCTTTGCAAACCCTCCCCTTCTAACCCTGCCCAGACATTCTGTGGTTGTCTAATCACAGACTTTCCAATGCAGCTTAATGTGATGTATTTGCAAGGAAAAATACATCACATTAGCAAGGCAGTGCTCTGGGCAATTGTGACCACTTGAGTTGAGCTCCAGTTAAAAATGACTAGTTTGTATTAAAGTCTGCTCTTCTTGGTAAAATGCAAAAAAAGAGTACACTCTCTGAGTGTTCTTTTAATAAAGTGTGAGTAGTGCACATCAGTATATTTAGGAATTCAAACACACACACTTACAATATATCTTATCAACAATGACTGCTAACACAAAAACGTTATTACTCTATTTTTAGTTTCAGAGTAGTAAAAGTTAAAGGAAGGTCATGAAGATTCTGCTTTTAAAATCCACTCCATTAAAATAGGTTATAAGGGCAGGAAGTTTATATAGCGGAACAACGTTTTATTTATATTTCCATGAAGTATCAGGAAATAAAGTTTGTTATAAAAAGCCGAAATAATTGTAACAATAAGAAGGAAGAGAAATCTGCCTGGTCCCATTCTGTGTGTACAACGATAATCCTTTCTACTCTGCATTGTCCATTACATTCCGTAGATTCTTTCACCATTAGTTATTTTTATACTATCGGTTAGCTTTTAATAAAGTATATTCAAGATATTTATCATCTATATTTTTAAACTTTCAGCTTTTAAGTTATGTATTTAAAATTTGATATTTTTGCAGTCATAACATTTGTATCAATTTCCATTTGATTAAAAGATGATGCTATGACGAGATAATTTCTTTTTAAAGGAACACTGTAGTGTCAGGAATACAAAATAGTTATTCCTGACACTAAAGTGCTGAAATAGAAGATTAGCTCCCCGCCCCCCTTAGATCGCTTTGAAAAGGTGATTTTACTCACTTTTTCTCCCTTGCCGCACCAATCTCACCGCGACTGGTCCTGACTCCATGGCTGAGATAATCAATCTGGATGATCTCAGCCACTCTAATGCTTTTTCATAGGAGGCTATAGTCACATGCGGCAAAACACCATGCTGCGCCAGTCAGCATCTCCTCGTAGAGATGCATTGAATCAAGGTCTCTCAATGGGGAATGTTCAGCATCTCCAATGCACAGCATGGAGATGCTGAACACCAGTGATGCATACTGTGCAGCACTGTACTAGGAAGCACCTCTAGTGGCCGTCTGAGTGACTTCCACTAAAGGTGTTACTAGCCAGCAATGTAAACACTGCCTTTTCTCTAAATGGCAGTGGACCCAGTGCTAAGACTGCAGGGACAAGCTATAGACACCAGAACCACAACAATAAGCTGTAGTGGTTCTGATGACTATAGTCCCCCTTTAATGTTCACTTATGCATTAGTAATAGGGAAGGGTGTTTTTCCTAATGGTGTGATACATAAGCATTATATTCAGAAGACTAGGTAGAAATAGCCCATTATTTGACTCCCAAGACTAACATATTTAATTTCATCCAACTTTAAAGAGGCTGGAAAACTTTTAGAAAATGTGACTCTGGCTTCTTTAATGACGGGGGAAAAAAGAAAATCTGTATTCATCTTCCCTGGGGTTAAGTGGCTCCCTTGCAATTTAAAGATGAATGCAAGAGAAGCATTCCCCTGCCAATTAGCTATGAAACACCTTCAGGTTTCACCTGCAGCTGGTGCATGTGACATCTAGAATGGATTTTCCCAGCAAGAGATATGGTATATGAATTAGGAAAAGGATGTGATTTAAACAGTGTGTGTCTCTTTAAATCATTTCATGCACCCCTTGAGATTCCTGCTTTTAAAAATAAAATAAATTTACTTAATTGGCCTTCTATCTGATTTATCATAACTCTGCACCACTCTGCTTATTTGTCCTTGTTTTTCTTTTTGGTCTGAAATATTTTTTGCTTGTGCTTTCTGTCTTGTTTATTTTTTACATATTCATAATAACAGTATATGCAATATATATTATTTTTTAAAGATTCTTAAATTAACTGTTTATATATATGAACTGCAGCTCATCTGCAGGAAATGACCTCTTCAGCTTAAAGGAACACTGTGCGCCAAACATCAAATATGTATTACGACCAAATAAATCTATTGACATAAAACCAAAAAGAATGTGTAATACAATTTAACAACGTAATTTTTTTTTTTTTTAATCTTAAATATGGGGTATCAGGTTTATAAAAGCAGTCCCAAAATAGTGTACCTTCTATTTACAAGTTTTCATACGTTATGTCTGGTATTAATTGTGCTTAACACAGACTCTTGTGGGAAGATCTCTTCTTAGTAGGGGTGTCTGAGCACTTGAAAATGTCCTAAAGAGTGAAATGTATTGTGGATTGTTTTTAATATTGTTTTAATATAGGTCAATTGGCTAGTTTATAATTGTGAGTGTGGCAAACAAATTTTTTAAAACAAAATTGGTTTTACTGTTTTTATTGCCTGGCATCTGTCTGCTGTTCCAGTAGGATCTTACTAAAGAATCCCAGGTGGGGATTATACAACCTATGCTCTACTTATTGAGCAGTCCAGATATTCAATCAAATATGAGTAAATTACTTTTATATTTACTCCAGGCTTGTTTTATCTGGAGAACACTATTGTCGCTTCCCAAACCTTGGCGGCGGTGCCAGCCGCGTGGGAGCAGGAGGAGGGAGCAGCAAGGATGGGGCCGGATAGGTAGAGCAGGCCCCCAACTCCCACCATGCACAGCAATCAGAAGATAATAATCTGCTGGGTGGCTTAATGTTTCTAATGTGTGTGTATATCTGTGTGATTGTATGTGTGTATATGTAGTGTGTGTATCTGTATGTAGTGTGGGTATCTGTGTGTGTTTATCTGTTTGTATGAGTGTAATGTGTGTGTATGTGTGTATCTGTGTATGTGTAGTGTGTGTATCTGTGTGTAGTGTGTGTGTGTATCTGTATGTGTATATCTGTATGTAGTGAGGGTATCTATGTTTGTATGTGTGTAATGTTTGCATTGTGTCTCTGTATGTGTAGTGTGTATCTGTGTATGTGTAGTGTGTGTCTGTGGTTTGTGTATACTGTATGTGTATAATGTGTATCTGTATGTCTGTGTATCTGCATGTGTGTATGTGTAGTGTTTATCTGTGTATGTGTAGTGTGTATGTCTGTAGTTTGTGTGTACTGTATGTGTATAATGTGTATCTGTATGTCTGTGTATCTACATGTGTGTATGTGTAGTGTGTATGTCTGTAGTTTGTGTATACTGTATGTGTGTAATGTGTTTCTGTATGTCTGTGTATCTGCAGGTGTATCAGTGTGTCTGTACATATGTATGTGTGTCAGTATTTACATGTGTGTCAGTTTTTGATACATATACTGACACACATACAGTTGCACAGACACACTGATACACATGTAGATATACAGACACACAATCACTGCCACACAAGCAGATACAGACACACAGATACAAACACTACCACACATGCATATACACAGACACAGTGTACATATAAGTGTATTGGCTGCAGTGCACACACAGACACAAGCTACATCCCCAGAATGCACACAGACACATACTACATCCCCAGCACACACACAGACACACAATTCATCCCCCGCACACACAGACACACTACATCCCCAACACACACACACAGACACACACTTGTCCCCAGCACGCCCACATAGAGACACTACCATTGCACACCCACATAGGTACACTACCTATTGTTTGTCTTGTTTTTTTGGGGGGGGCACATTTCATACTTGGATCCAGGCAGCACAATGTCTTGGGCCGGATCTGGTGGAGATTAATACCACTGCACATGCACTACACTAGAGCTGGTTTTAGTTCTACTAAATGTGAGTAAGACTACATACGTTCTCCCAAGTATAGCACTTAATTATTGTGACAAGTTGCATTATTGGAGTTTCTCAGTTTTTTGTATATGCCCATACGGATTCCAAGCATTTTTGTGACCAGGCACTCCTACTAAGAAGAGATTTTTCCACAAAAGCTTACAAGTTTATAGCTCAGTCATGCAAACATTGAAATTTGCCGCAAAGTAAAGCACTTGCTTAATCATCATCTTATGATCGGAAAGCTTTCTGTCTGCCTTCGCTTATTTAAATTTCCATGAGGTTATCACCATACACTAAAGAATGAATTGTTTATCCCAATTATTATTATAATTGCTATTACTTGTGTAATATATAAATTTTTGTTTCTAATGTATGTAACTTGATATTTTTGTGTCTACACAAATTTATTTTTTTTACTCTCTTCCCGTTGACATTGACATGATAAAAGGGTCCGAGTCTAGTATTCCGAGTCCTGTAAATATGATAATTTTAGATAGCTACCCTGGAATTATGCTGATTTAGGCGATTATACTCTTGACACTAAAAGCAGTTTCCAGCAGAATTTCAGGGAAAGCAATGTCTTACATGCAAGTTGCCATAAACTACAGGAACACTTTGTTACATGTATCATCATCTCCATTATATATTGCTTTAGTGTTTTAGCAACAGAGTCACAGTAAGGTGATCTACATCCCAGGACACCTATCAGAGAAATTCCAGTTTCTTACAAAGTAGAATGACTTCAAATTGGCTGCCAATATACAGCATCCCTGTGGCCAAGAGGAAGCCAAATTGACGTTATGCTGGCTTCCTATTTAGAGAATGTTACAATCTCTACAACACATAAGAGATTTCAGTAACTATGAAGGAGCTATTTCCTTAACTGATATTATGTTGTAACCAAAACACAATATAAGGGAACGGTTGAATTTTTGGAACATACATTTCTCCTAATTTGGTCTACTCTTAATAAACCAGAACAGTCCACCCACCTATTACACTAGAGCAAGTCCTGCTCTAGAAAAATGCAAATACATTTTCATTTGTACACATTCTAGCTATCCGTACATACATAACCATTGGAATATTTTGTCTTTTGTCTTTCAGTGAAATGAAGCACACAAACCACAGTTTCCCAATATATAAAGAACACTGCTATAAATTAAACCAATGCTAGAATAAAAATAAAGACATGCAGGATGGCTGATTCTTAACCCCCGACTCTCCTGTTACCCATTCACCTTGTTTATTATATAGTTGCATGCAATGTGCATGCTACCTCTCTTCCAAATTTTGTCATTTGCTACATTAATTTATTTAGTAAAAACGGTTCTTTGTACTCACTTTATAGGTCTTTTCACTGGAGTGCAACAAATTCATCTTTTTCGTTAGCCAATTCAAGATGCAGCCTGAAGCTTGAAGGTTTCATTTGCACTGTTGGTCTTTCATCAGGCAAGGCTGAGGGGTTATTAAGAAACTTTGGCTAGCCCTACGCTGTAGCCGCCATTTGCTGACACTGTTCGTTTCCATAAGTTGAGCTTATAGGGTTGGAGGGAAATGGCTCCCAGTGTTAACAGCCTTGAAATTAATTCTGGGTTATTAATGGAATCTCTTAGAACTGGTATTAGAACCAGGAAGTACCAGACTATCAGACACCTCCGAAGTTGGTGGAAACAATAAAAGTGAAACAGAACACTTTATATATTGTGTATTTTGCGTTCATGCTTGGAGTGAGACATGCAATGATCACTGAAGAACTTTGTAATTCAGAATGCTCAATATCCAACTTGGATTCATGCCTAACTGGCCAATGGAAATTACTCCTCCACCAGTTGGAAAATGATTGAAGCAGAGAATGTGCAAACATCACCCTAGGAAATACAGACACAGACACGTTGTCTCACTGAAAAAAAGTGGCATATATAAAAATTACGGCCTGAGCATTAGATATGAAAAAGAAGAAAAAAACTGTAAAATGTAATAAACTGGTCCAAAAATCTGATGAAAATTAGACATATAGAGGTCAGTGACAACTGGGCTGGCACAGCCATAAGGTGGCACAGTCGCAATCTCCAGGTGACTGGAGGAGAAGAGCGCTCAACACTCCTCCACCTGCCAGTCACTTAATGTAGCATGGCCTGTAGAGGTTCTCCTGGGAGAATCTTGCTGGGAGCAAAGAACAGCTTCCTGTCAGACTGGGTAGTGGATACAGAAGATCCTCTACCGCGGTCTGTGCAGCCTTGCTACAAGGAGTTGTGCTGGAGAGAAGAGATGGTAGGGGAGAGCAGAAGATAAGAGACCTCCAATGGATGGGGAAGTGTAAGAAACAAGGTTTGACAAATTTTAAGTTAAAAAAGTATTTAAAGAACACTAACCCTTGTCTAAACTCTAAGCCTTACAAAAAATTTATGTAATATAAAAGATGTATAGTGCGGAATCATTTATTTAGGTTACTGTATGATGTCTCCAGAAATCATTAATAGCACTGGGGATAGTGGAAGCAAACAAATATCAATGCAGTTTTTGGGAGCAAGAGAGAGAGTAGAGGGGGTAACGCTAAATAGTTAATGAGGAAAAGGAGAGAGGTACTCTGTCCAGTGGCTGAATGTAAAATAAAAAATAACTTTTATTATTAAAACAGGCTAGGATAATAGCCAAGTCTAAATCAGTGAATAGAGAAACGAACCAAAAAGAAGGAGAAAGGATAAAGATATACCAAGTAACACAGAGATAGTAAACAGCAAATACTAGCTAGTGTGTACATTGACAATTACTATGCCTTCAAGGGCACCTATCGTCTGATTGCTAGCCTTTGCCTTTGAGTGCACCTAAAGTAAATACTAGAAACTGCTGCACTAGCCAGTAGTCTAAAAACTAAAATCTAGAGGCCGGTAATCTAAATGGTAAACCAGAGTGTCTAGGATATGAATGCCCAATCTAGAGGTTCACTGTTAGAACTGGACTAAAAACCTAATTTGCATACTGCAGGGTCAGGTAGGTAAGTCAAGTGGCGTGATAACGCATGGAGGTCTGGTAGAAAGTCAGCTGCAGGATGAGGCTTAGGGTAGGAGCCCCGATGCGCGCTTTGCCGGTAAGCGGCTCTTCAAGTTTGTTTTTTTCTCTTCACATTTTTTTATATTATTAGTCAATTAATTATCATTATAACAACAAAAAAACAAAAAAACAAGGGAAAACAGACCTGCATTGATCATAAGATAGGATAGTGCACTATAAACAGAAAAGCAAGTCCAGAGAATAAGCAAAGAAAAGCCCCATCAATCTGGAGGCGACCAGAAAGCCTCTAAGGCCATGTAAAACCAGTAATAGTGAGAGTTGCATAACAAGACAGACAGTGTACGAGTTCAATCTGATATGTTGAATGGATACTTCCGGTACAACATGTGCAGGGATGTATCTGAGTGAATACAAAGGGCAGTATGAGCATTACAAAAAATATGCATATGAGAACACAAGCATTGCCAAAGAGCAGCTCCTGGGTTCTCATTCATAGACACCAACAATTTGTGATTGAAAAAAACACCAGTGTAGAAAGGTCTAAGCATGTATTCTTCTATGAGGTGAGCAAGCTTTATTCAATCATTTATTCTTAATTCTTCCTAACACAGACGTTAAAAGGTGTGGTAAATATATAATTTAAGCCTCACTATTGACTTCACATAATAGCATAAATCTTTTGTTGAGACCTTTATATATTGTGTATTTTGCATTCATGCTTGGAGTGAGACATGCAATGATCACTGAAGAACTTTGTAATTCAGAATGCTCAATATCCAACTTGGATTCATGCCTAACTGGCCAATGGAAATTACTCCTCCACCAGTTGGAAAATGATTGAAGCAGGGAATGTGCAAACATCACCCTAGGAAATACAGACACAGACACGCAACAGCTGGAATTTCCCAGGCATACCTTGATATTCTCACATGCACTTACAAAAGTGAAAGGATAGCAACTGCTCAGAGCTTATGTCCATTCTTTTGTTTAAATAAAAAACAAAAACTGATATTGCACAACCATTCTATGCACATCTCATGAGGATACTGTTTGTCACTTGATACATGTGAGACCCACAGCTATAATGAGTTTCTAGCTATTTCAATCCTTTGTTCTGGGTTTTAGATTCTCTGTCCATGACCCTCTGGAGTCATTTTCTTCCATACTTTACACCAGAGTTCAACGCCAGAGTTGAACTGAGCAATCAATGGTTTTCTAGAACACAACAGAGTGGTAAAATAACTGACAAACTCAGCTACATTAAAACACCTATGCCCTGTGCAAATATGCACTGCATTGATATATGTATTACTGGGAAATAATAGTCAGTAAATAGTTGGCATATTATTCTAAAATATGTCTATGTTGATTGTATTCTACAAAGAAGAAAGCTGAAGCATAGAACAGTGTTGCAATGGATGTGATCTACTTGAATTTTGCCAGAGCATTTGATACGGTTCCACACAATAGGTTAGTCTTCAAACTAAAAGAAATTGGTCTAGATGAAACTTCTTGTTCTTGGGTAAAACACTGACTTAAAGATAGAGTGCAGAGAGTTGTCATTAATGATACATTTTCAAGCTGGACAAAAGTGGCAAGTGGTAACAACTCGGGGTTCTGTTCTCGGAACGCTTCTATTGAACATATTTATAAATTATCTTGAAATAGGCATTGAAAATCATGTTTCATTGTTTGCCAATGATACAAAAGTCTGTAGAGAGGGATTTGGATAGATTGGGGTACCGGGCACTCAAATTACAGATTAAATTTAATGTAGATAAATGCAAAGATAAAGACAAAGTTATGCACTTTGGGGCAAAGATTGCACAAGCGACTTACACCCTAAACAGTAGTGAATTAAGGATAACAACACACAAAAAGGCTAAAGAATTGTTAAAGACAACAAACTAGGCAACAATGTGCAATGTCAATCAGCACTTGCTAAGGCCAAAAAGGTTTCGTTATGTATAACAACTGACATTAATTTTAACATGAAAATATAAGTTTGCCTCTTTATAAATTAATGGTAATATCACACCTTGAATATGCTGTGCAATTTTGGGCACCTGTTCTAAAGAAGGATATTATGGCACTAGAAACAGTGAATTCATTAAAGGAATGGAACATTTTAGTTATGCAAAAAGGTTAACTAATTTAAATCTGTTTAGTTTAGAAAATACAGCACATCAGAGGGGATTTGATAGCAATATACAAACATGTTTTGGGGCCAATACAAACCACTGTCAGGAAATCTATTCATAGGACAAGGTCACGCAATTAGACTGGAAGAAAGGAAATTTTGTCTAAGGTAAAGGAAAGGTTTCAATAAGGATGTGTAATTGTCTGCCTGAAGAGATGGTTTTATTAGAGTCTGTACAGATGTTTAAACATCAACTGGATGAATACTTGCAAAAACACAATATTCAGGAATATAATTTTTATTATAATTCCATGATGCAAGGAAAGATTTGACTGCTATTCTGGGGTTTTTGTTGTGAAATTGAAAAGCACTTCCAACTGGATTGTTTGCATTCTTTTGGACTAAAAGCAAAATCAGATGTGAGAAAGGCTGAATTTGATGGACAAATGTAACTATGCAACTATTACTGCTGGACTCAACTACATTATATTTACTCTTCTTGTTTCAAAAATGTTGTGCACAAACTGCTATAGGACGCTCACAACAGCAAATGGTTTGTGTAAACAAACTGCAATATGTGAGCAGAGTAGAGTAATTTGTATTTCCCATGATTTGTGTGTGGCAATGTGTATGTGTGTGTATCTGGCAGTACATATCTGTTTGATAATCTTTGTGTGTCTGGAAGTGTGCATTTATATTTGTATTCACATGTGTGTGTCTGCAAATGTGTGTTTGAGTTTATTTAGGAGTACATATGTGTAGCTGTGAATCTGTGTCTTTGAGTGTGTATCTGGGATTATATGCCAAGAAGGCCCGCAAAATGTTTACTTTAAGGGACACTCTCTTTATCATCTCCTCTAGTGGCTGTCTACTAGACAGCCACTAGAGGGCACTTCTGTGTTTATAGCACACATTCCATGTGCTATAGCGTCGCTGGACGTCCTCACGCTATGTGAGGACCTCTAGCGTCGCTGAAATCCCCATAGGAAAGCATTGAAAGCTCCTCCCCCGCCGGCGGCCGCGCATGCAATAGGTCTCCCCGCTGGATGACGTCGGTGGGGAAGGAGCGTGGACGGACCCTGATCGAGCGCCAAGGGGGTTTAACCCCTTCAGCAACTTGGGATGGGGGGTGGGAGGGAAAGGGGACCTGCAGTGCCAGGAAAACGATTTGTTTTCCTGGCACTGGAGAGTCCATTTAAAGGGTTCAAAGCTTACACAGAAGAAATAACAACCCTAACTAAGCAGAGTTACACTCAGCTGGTGAGCCATGATCGCAAATATGACAGATTTTCATTGATTTCCGAGAATACCTCTTTTAATCAGCTACAGTGGTTTCACTGCCATCAAGTAAGTCAACCTGAGAGACGGGGAACTCAGAATTTTAATTATGTTTAAAAGCTAGTCTTTGTTTAGACTAGAAAAGGGCATATTAGATGGGAATACGATAGCATTATACATTTTTTCCTAATCTTTTTATTACAGGTAGGCATGATTAATAAAAGCGAGCAACCATGAAAGTACACGAGTGCACTGATGTCAAGAAGTAAAGTTTGTTATTGTTTCATAACATGGCAGTTCCTTCTCACTCCAGTCCTGCTGGCATGCATAAACAAGAGCAGAACCAAACCACAAAGTGTAGATTATTAGATTCCACCCAAGAAAGAAGGTAAAACCGAACAGGTTACATCCAGAGTAACATAGGCTAAAAAGAGATGCGTACTATGGTCATTGCTGCCGCCCAGGAGTAATGGGAGTTTGAGCGCAGGACTTATTTCTTTGTAAAAAGAGATGCCTCCATCAAGTTCAGCCTTTCTCACATCTGTTTTTGCTGTTGATCCAAAAGAAGGCAAAAAAAACAATTTGAAGTGCTTCCAATTTTGCAACAAACTAGGGGAAAATTCCTTCTTGACCCCAGAATGGCAGTCAGATGTATCCTTGGATCAAGAGGCTGTTACCCCACATATTAAGAATAACATTCTTGCAACAGTAATAAGTAGAGATTTTCCCTCTTATGTGAACATATCCTGTTTTTTTTTTACAAATAGAAGACGAAATGAGGCCCACCTGAATGTCAAGGAGAACTAGGTCACTAAGAACCCATACCAGCTGCCCAGGTGGGCAGCAGCACATCAATTAATTTTTGCATCTTAATGGATGCATTTGAGAAAGTTACTGCCCTGGGTCAGTCCTACTTTGTATCAAAAGAGTGGGGTAAAATATGCCCTATGAAGCAAATGAACGGATATTTATCAATATGATGCAAACGGCACAAACATTAAGATCTCTCAAGTCCCTGTCCTAAGTTACCAGACTCTTTTAGCCTGGTGAATTAGTACATCCTGTTGCTCGCAATAGGTGACCAGTGATAGGGCGAAAGCGTCAGACGATTCTATCAGCCATTAAAAGGTGCCAAATGCTTCTCAGAGAGGATGGGTGCATGGGGAGTATATTGGGTTTTAAACCATTTGAAATTAGTTTAACACTTCGTGCTTCAAAAGAACTTCATTGAGATAAGGCTGTATTGGGGGGTAGAAGGTCCCTTTAAAAAAATAACATTTCACACACAGCAAGAGCAAGTTAAAAAAATAAGGTAACTTTATTAAATGCTAGCTAAATCAAACTTTTTTTTTATCATAGTACTATTAAAAGAACAATCCATGCACCATAACAAGTTAATGGGAATTAAGTTGTTATGGTGCCCATAGTGTTTCTTTAAGAATAAGGTAAGTGATGTGGAGTTAGGTGCAACTATGTATGTACTCCAACTGTATGGTGTGTGGAGAGAGATTAATTTAAAGGTGAGATAGCATGGGAAACATTGCCTACCTAAGAGTGGGATGGTGGGATGGGTTTTTTTACACGTTGGACCAGAGAGTGACAATACTAGAATGATGGAACCTATTATTAGTTATTTCTTTCCACCTTTCTGGTTCTCCATGCATGGTGATGAGAAGATGTTTTTTTCCCCCCATACGTTTCTAATGGGCGTGATAAAGTAATCAATGTGCCAATAGGATCATCATCAGAGCTTTTTTCTCACCCAGCAATGGGAATAAATCTGCTATCGGGTGGTAGGGAATGAGCAACAGAACACACTTAATACAGTCATAGGAAACAAAGAGTAATACATGGTGTTAAACTTCAATGTTGTTTAACAGAGTATAGTTGCTATAAAATGTTGACTTCAGGGTTGTAAGGTATGCAAGGGACTTTTCCATGTTCATTTTATCCGGTGCACACCTGAGGTATGCTTTTTATTTATTTTTTTATAAGCGTCTCAAATTAAAACAGTTATATGATCACCCTATATTTAACACATGCAGAGAACAAGGTTGTCTTTTTTAATCCTATAATGACAAGCGTCAAGTTGTCTCCCGAGGGGAACTTTCCATTCTACGTTAACGTGAGTTTCTTCACATACCTGCTCCTCACTCAGAGCAAAACAGTATTCTAGAGCATCCTAAATAAATAATGATCAAAAAAATAACAATAATAAAGAAAATTATACGAAGCCTAGGTACAGATAAACAACATCAGAAACTTTATAGAAACCACAGGCTTTTGCTTAGTCTGGACTGCTTTCAATCTTCTGATTCACTGTGATGACAAACAAGTTTCAAGTCACAAGATTCCAGTAAAATGACTCATCTCAGAATGATTTCCACACTCATGAAGGTTGTTGTTTTTGCTTGCCCTTTTTGGCTTAGTGCTCACTCAGACAGGCTTCTTCTCTCTGGCTTTAAAGCATTGTCTACTTCAGATTAGTGTATTATTTCTGGTAGACTTTGTTGCGTCAACGAGTAAACAAGGGCTATTGTGTTCATCTTATAACTTCTCAGCTATCATTAGAACCAGTCAGTCACATAATCATTTCATTTGTTGGCCAATATACGTTAAATGGAAAATATTTGTATGTATGTATAGATAAAAAGGAACTGTGAGACAGATCAATCATCAGGGGATGTCCTGTAACCAGAACTCAAACCAGAATAGAGCTGTAAAGAGAATTTTGTGGAACAGGAGAACTGGGCATAGCACAGTGTAATCTCCTGTTCTGACTGTGACTTAAAAGGACATTTCCGGAGACAAACCTGAAATCGTGGGTGGCATCCATAAGGCGCTCTTATCTCTAACTTGTGAGTGCAACCGAAAAATTCGCGTTTTCTTTATATCATGCAATATTGTAGTATGTTATATCTCTGTTGGTAGGTACATCAGTAGGATCCCTACAATTTTGTGCACTATACATTCCTTTTACCATTGTCTTCATATCCACATCTTGTGCTTCTTCTAAACTAGATTGTGGAACATTCAGCCCACTCCTTTCAGCTACAACGTATGACTTTACCATCCACTCATTGTTTCACTGTGCTTCTTCAGAATTCTGGAATTGTGTATTTCAGAGGAGACATAATTTTAATGTAGCTCCAAAATAACCCAGTGCAGAATCCATTGGGCGCCATTTCTACCCTCATCCTTCAGTCACTTTTTCACTATACAGGCTGTTTTTCATCTAGTCTCCACAGCTCACATGTCAAATGATTACTTGATGTATGTAAAAACAGGGGTGCCCATAGAGTGTTGTAGCTGCTGTTGTTCTCATTGGTTTATGTACATCATATAAGAAGCGCCATCATATTCACAAATATTTTTGCAACTTTTCTCCACAATTAATATTCCGTTACAAATATTGTTGATCATGTTTTCAAGAACAGATGCTATAGCAGAGGTGGAAAGAATAGTATCAACTTCACTTTGTACTAATATTGATATTAATATCTGTTGGTCTGTGAGACAACATGAGCACAAACAAGCAATTCTTTCAGCCTTCCACATTTGCTATATCATGTTCTATAGTCCTAAGTTTTTAAGCCATTTGGACTGCAAAAATCTGAACATTGTTCACAGTAAGTAACTACAAGCCTGTATTTGGTCCAGATTTTAAATAATTTTAAACCAAACACTAAATGCATCTGGCCAAATGGTACCCATTCTTACAGAGTTACCTTTAGCAAAAATGCATCTACAGGGAAAGCACACAATATGGCTTTTGCTAGATTTGCCTTAAGAGGCAAAAAAGCTGAGTTTTGCTGGTTTTAAATTTTATAGTGGCACTTTGTGTACATTACATGCTTCTACTTCTACTTTATATTTTGCAAGCTTCTACTGAACAATTTCAGAAAATGATAAGAGAAACGGGTTTCAAGAATGTATTTGCAAAATGCATAAAACTACACATGCAAACTGACACCTATGTTAACAGAGAAAGAATATTAAAATGCACATTGTGGTATTTAAAATAATTTAGAGTATAGCTCCAGTAAATACTTCAACTGTGCTCCAAACATTTTTATATCCATGTCACATTTATCATCCGGCAGAGCATATTTCTGCTCATGCCATCACCCTAGAAATCACAAATACAGGCTACATTGTAACACTAGCCTTAAAAACACAATTCTGATATTTGGAATATCCAAACCCATGAAAGGGACGTGGCTCAGGTAGTAATTCCAAATGACTGTTTAATGGCTAATACATATGTGATATTCTTCATAAAGTATTTTAACTACAAAAACACATTCCAAGCAGGGAAAACAGATATTGTTCTCCAAGGGCATTTCAACACCTCCAAGCACTGTAAGCATGTAGTAAGTTCAAAACAGGTTTCCCCTTCCATTTTTTTTATTTTTTTTTAATTTCAATACAGCGCTGTGGGCACTCATGTAACACATGAGTGGTTTGGACCATGCTGATGAATCCTATTTTATATGCCACAATTTAAGGTTAATATTAATCTTGTAATAGCAGTGCTTCTCATTATATAGAGCTTTGGATATGTCCACCATGTGAGAAGTGAAGAAGGCAAGAAGCATTGTGCATTGTGCTAGATTGCAAAGAATTCCTCTATCACAAGGTCATGTGAAAAAGCACACAATGTGAAAAAGCACACAGAAAGCAAATAGTGATGCTTGGCTTTATTAAGTCACCCAAGCACAGCAATGACAATCTATACAGAGGACTGTAGCAGCTAAGTCACCATTACTAGACCACTCTAGTAATCTAGATCCCTCGTCCTTCTCCCCAATTTTTTTTTATTATTTAAAATATTATTTATGTGTTCATACTCAAAATGATTAATGAACTAAAGACATAATAAAAATCAATTCCAAAATTATTAACTTATTAATCAAAAAGTTGATCGATAAACAAAACCAAAAATATATTAACCATAAACAAAAAAACAAACAAAAAATTGAACAATAAAATGAAGAAGGAAAAAAATCATGGTTCATTGAACTTTCTTTCTTTCTTACTTAATAATATGATAGATTATAATAGATCCTGATAATCTCCACTTAAAGATGTAACTCTCCCTACAGTTCTATCCTAGTGGACAAAACCATATTGTTTCCTCCTTCATCCATAAAAATAGTGACTTATATTAAAGGGGCAGTATAGTTTCAGGAAAACCGCTTAGAACCCCTTCAGCTACTCACCCTTTTCCCCCGCCGGGCTCCCTTACCTCTCCTCCCCCGCCGACGTCAGCATCCTTGTCTGACGTCACCGCTGCGTGCATTCAAAGTGTCCGTAGGAAAGCATTTTTCAATGCTTTCCTATGGACGCTCTGCGTGATTGAAGCATGATATGCCTCAATCACTGCCGATGCGCCTCTAGTGGCTGTCCGGAAGACAGCCACTAGAGGCTGGCTTAACCCCAGATGTAAACATAGCAGTTTCTCAGAAACTGCTATGTTTACATCAGGCAGGGATAACCCTAGAGGGACCTGACAACCAGACCTCTTCATTGAGCTGAAGTGGTCTGGGTGACTATAGTGTCCCCTTAAGTGAAATTATTTTTTTTTGCATACCCATATGGAATCTCCACTAAGCAGATTTCTATCTTATACTCTGATGTGTCTGACTAGTCTATTAAATCCTTAGATTTAAAAGCAAATAGTGATGCTTGGCTTTATTAAGTCACCCAAGCACTGCAATGACAATCTATATAAAGGACTGTAGCAGTCACCATTACTAGACCACTTTGAAAAGAGATTTCTCATCCCTCTCCCCAATTTTTTTATTATTTAAAATATTATTTATATGTTCATACTCACTGAAAAGAGATTCCCTCATCCCTCTCAAATTATAAGAACAGGGAGATATCTCAGAAAGAAGCAAAAGAGTTTTCACTTGTAGCTAGAAAAATCTTACACAACCCAATTTATTTATGATGAAATTTAAGACATATAATTTGATAAATATATGAAGGTAAAAATAATTATCCCACAGGTATTCATTAGATTTGGAGCCTCGTTTCGGACTGAACTACAAATTGGTAGAAATCTGAAGAATTTCCAAAGAGCCAAATGTCAGAATCTTGAAGGTACCAACCCATACAAAACTGAACATGCTCGATTTGCACCAGTAAAAGAAGGAGATGGATTTGTTCCTTGGAAGGAGCAGGCAAAAATGCATCTTAGTTTTCTATAATGGACATTAGGCCTGCAAAATAATATGACATACAATACAAATTCCCCAAGCTCCTCCTGCAATGCATTTTACTGTGTGGGAGGTTGTTAGTGAGCAGATGTGATGTGATCACTTCCACTTCCTTTCGAGCCTAACAGAGAGACACTGGAAAAGTTGGGACAGTACTGAGTTGTTCAATCTCTTTAACTGTCCCTGCAGATCTGCTATTATGGCTGGCTGGGCTGCAGACCAACTGGCCAAGGCTCTTGGTACTTGGTATCTCTTCACTCCATACTATTTAAGCTCAAAACTGCACATTATAAGTGTTAAAACAATCAGCCCCTAGTGGACAGGTGCCTGTAGAAAAATGTAATACTTGAACATACCTCCACGGCAATGTTTAGGAACAGCAGCATTTTCACCACTCATCAAAACAACAAAGCCATTGGCAGCTCTGACTGTGGCATGCCAGGTTGACATTGCCACAGGTGGCTCTTGACAAGGAAATAGTGCTCTGTTGTTAATGGGAGATCCAATTGTATAAACACACGGCCTAAATTAAAAAACAAAAGAAGCATCAGTGAAATATAAAACGGCAACATTTTTATTTTAATGCCATTCATCTAGCTATAGTAAAAGCGAGGGCTATTAGGATAGAAAAGAAAGACAGAAGGCTTTGTGCCCACAATTTGGTCTTTCCATACTAAATAGGGACACTTGGGAGGCATGATCTTGACTGTAAAAAATGGTCCATACAAAGTACCACTTGTGACACAAGGTTAAGGCTCCAAATGTATTTGTCAAGGAACATGTAGACATAACAATCAGTTATCTGGCTGTTTCTTTATGAAATGTCTGACTTATCAAAGCCATAATGTAGGCAGTGGTTCAGAACTATTAAATCAGAACCAAAAACTGTACCTCTCCGCTATTTAAAGAGGCACTGTCACACACATCCCCCTGAAGAATTTATATCTCAAAGAATCTTCGTGAAATACTAATTGCACTGAAATTCCAACCCAGTCAAGAGATATACTGAGACAAAGTAGGGACTATTTGAGTGCCTGCAGGAACAGCGGGAAAGGCGTTCCTGCAGGACTCGAGTCCTGTATGCATAGCTCTCTTAAGGTCTGGCCACAGCATTTCAATAAGGTTGAGGTCTGGACTTTGACTGGGCCATTGCAAAACCTTGATTCTTTTATTTTTCAGCCATTCTGTTGTAGATTTGCTGGTGTGCTTGGGATCATTGTCCTGTTGCATGACCCAATATCAGCCAAACTTGTGCTGTTGGATAGATGGCCTCACATTTTTATTTTGTATTTTTGCAGTGCATTAGGTTATAACAGGCAGGCTTGAGGTACCCCAGCAGCAATCCTCAAGCATAGCATCACACATTTCACTTGGGGTAGTAGAGAGGACATGCACAATTTTATAATAGGAACAAGAATTGGCATTCCGCATGGGTACATTCTGTTAATATACTGATGTGTAGCTAGTAACATCACAAAATAACATGCTAGGTTAGGCTTGTGTGTCACTAGAAAGGTCATAAAATAACAAGCTAAATAGACTGCTGTGTGGCTAGAGACGTCATGAAATAACATGGTAGGATAGGCTTATGTGTCGCTAGAAATGTCATGGCATAACATGCTAGTTATACTGTGCTAGGTAGGACATACGAGTTAGGTTTACCACTGGGTCCCCCCACTCTAGAGCCTTTATTTTCAGCTACAAGGGTAACCCACTTAATGTTGCCCCGTCCCCCTCAGCACTTCAGATGGTATAACGAGAGGAAAGAAAAAAAAGTCATGGCTGCGACTTAGTATATAGCTAGGCACATAACGATGAATAATGGTACAGGGTTATAAGGTGATGGTAATCGCCTTTTAACAGACTGCAGGGTGCAGTTGTCTAAGTCTTGCACAGTGAGTCCATCCTAAGCCAATGCCAGTACTTGGAGGTCGGTAGGGACACCGGTGGAGTGTTGCCACACAGGCGTAGAGAGAGGCCTCCCTCCTGTACCAGGCCATGATTAGGGCCTGCATCATGGTTCCACGGACTTGGGATCTCATGGCAGAGTCCAGATCCTTCCCGTAACGGGAGTAGCCAACGCTCCTGGTGTTACTTCGCCACCTGCAGCATTGGGGCTTCAGCCTCTGTGGGTGATACCGGGGAAGTGTTCCCAGTTTGGATGGGCCTTTAAAGATCGTCGTACGCTTGTGCTTATTCGGTGTGCCTGGAAGGGGTCTGCTCATACCCTGTTCTCCTCCACCATGCTCCTTCCCACTGCTCCGAGCCGCACCACCAGAAGGTGAACCTCTATTTGCATTCAGAAGCAGTCGAAGGCTGCATCGATGCGTTGCGTGAGGCTGTCTGTTGTGTGCAGGTGGGCTGGTGCGGGCTGTGGGAGCGCACGCTCAGTGTGCTTGGTGGCCATTTTGGAAGCTTGTGCTGCAGTCAGCACTCGTGATGAGCAGGCTGCTGGTAGCCGAGCAGGGCACACGGAGTGGATCAGTGGGGACCAGGATAACCCCTGCTGGTCCAGGTGGGGGGAGGGGGGAGTGGTAGTGGTATATGGGGACCACCCGATCATCTTGTGAGCCAGGAGAGCGGCCGTCTCCCCACGGCTCTCACACAAGTATGCCACAAGCCTCATGGCAGGCATTTCATGAACAGAGGCCCTCGGGACAGGCACCCCTAGGTGCAGCGTCGCCTCGCGAACATGATGATTGCTGGCAGTGGGCATTACAGGTAAGTGGACAAGGAATAGTCCCCAATAATCAGGTAGAGAAGTGAGAGCTGTTGCTGGACACATCTGATCCACATAGCAGTCAAGTTCCACCCCCGATGGCCTCACATTTGACTCTAGAATACTTTGGTATACAGAGGAGATCATGGTCAACTCAATGACTGCAAGGTTCCTAGGTACTAATGCTGCAAAACAAGCCCAAATCATTACCTCTCCACCACCATACTTGACCGTTAGTATGATGAGTTTGTGCTGATATGCAGTGTTTGGTTTGTGCCAAACTTGACTCTTTGCATTATGGCCAAACATCTCCACTTTGGTCTTGTGGTTTGTTCCTATGCAACTTTGCAAACCTAAGCCATGCTGCCCTGTTTTGTTTTTTTTTAGAGAGAATAGGCTTTCTCCTGACAACCCTTCCAAACAAACCATACTTTTGTTTGGAAGGGTTTTTTTCTAATTGTACTGTCAAACATTTAACATGCTACTGAGGCCTGTAGAGTCTGAGATGTAGCGCTTTGGTTTTTTGTTTTTTAAATTTCTCTGAACATTGCATGGTCTGATCTGGGATGAATTAGCTGGACATCCACTCCTGGCAAAATTGGCAACTGTCTTGAATGCTTTCCACTTTTGAATGATGGATTTACATTGTAAGAGGCCTTACAATTCCTCCCAGTTTAATGGGCAGCTACAATTGCTTCACTAAGATCATTGCTGATGACTTTCCTCCAGGGCATTGTACTAACATACATCTCAATCCTCCAGAACAGCAATCGGCTAAAACTTTGGCTTTTACATAGTTGATCACACTTGCTGATGAGTAATTTATCAAGGGCATTTGATTAGCAGCACCTGTCTTCTGCTTAGCCTTTTACTTGGAAGTAATAAAGGTATAGTTTTTCAAACATAGCTTTTCCATTTTGGCTTTATTTTTGTTAAATAAATCATGACATGGTGTTGTTGTTCATCTGTGGTTGAATTTACCCAATGTTAAGAACTTCCAAGAAACAGATGATTCTCATTATGTCCTGAGGCTGTTCTATATATAAATATATATATATATATATATATATATATATATATATATATACATAAAAATGAATCCTGCACAGGGTAACTAGATAACTGGACAACATTCATTCATTCAGTGACCACTACAGGGACCACATCAACTGCGGATTTCAGCTTCATGCTCCCGGTTTATAAAGTTGAGTGATAAAGATATATACATACCCTTTTCACTCTATTTTCTGAATGGGGAGATAGTGGGGAGTTCTTTCAAAATCATCGGCACCAGTTCTTGATTGAAGCCTCGGACAAAGAAAGCACTAGAGTGGCAGAGCAATCTGGCACCTTCTTCCAAAGTTTGGAGTGAAGCCGTTCATTAATCTATTAAGGTAAGAAGGACCTTCTTGCAACATAACATCTTTATTGAGATAAAGCTGTGATGGTGCGCGGAGTATCCATTTAAACTTGAACATAAGGTAAAGAGCTTAGAATGCACAGTAAATGCTACTCAAACTTACACAGTGATATGTAATGCCACTGTGAACACTGTCATTGAAGTCAATTGAAGCACTTCTAGCACACTTTGGACAAGGTTTTAAATTGTCATCAATAAGGATTGAAGATGTGTGAGATCACGTCATTATTGTACAGCGCTACGGAATTTGCGGGAGTGATTTAAATAATAATAATTATATGATTTCATGTTCCACATCAGTGCTTCTTTCATGTGTTTTTATAAGAGAGCAGTGATTGACTTTTTTTCCTTATGGATTAAGTGTACATATCAAAAAGGGTCAAATGCAGGCTGGAATAACCTCAGAGCTTCAAAAAAATATATAGAAATCAGTTTAATGTATTAACATCATTTATTAGAAAAGGAGTTATTACTTTCACAAAGTTATTGGAATAATTCAGATATTTAGCACTGAGTTATGAGGGGAATTGCAAAACAGTCCAAAAACATGCTTATGCAGATACTTCCTGTTACTTAATTTTAAATTTAATAGGCATCACACTAATTCTTCCTCACATGCAGTCAAATACAGACAGGCAAAATGTAAATCATGCCATGTGAGGAAACATTTCTCAGATCACCATAATCTCACACTCCTTATTAAAAACATGTCCCAACTATGTTAGCTTAAAAAAAAAAAAAAAAAAAAAAACAGGAAATTGTAAACGTTTATTACAGTAAGCCAAGGCTGAATGCGGGTCTGCCTAGGGTTTCCAGGGCAGAGAATGGCTCTCTGTAGGAAGTGGCCTCTCTACACCCTTTGGCTGACACCTATTAATAGTGGTTCTCTGCCAGCATTGGGTTAATCCCAATTTGTTTGTTGTTGTATTTGCCCTTATAGGGGATCAAAAGTGGTTTCAGAACATTTAGAAAGTTTCCAGAAACAATGTTATGTGTTAAAATACATTTGACCCAAATTTCTCAATTGGTTGCAGTTCTGAAATCATCTTTAAATGCTTTCAATCATTATGCTCAGCTAAGCAGGTATTTCCAGTCACGTGTATGATCCATACACATTACAAGCGTAACAATTCTATGCCAATTTCTATTCTCAGATAAGGTATGCACACCAGGTTTTAAGAGAGTTGAGGGCTGGTAAGGGTTGGGGGGGGGGGGTAATTGGTGCCCAGGACCCAGTATACAGCAGTTGTGGGCCACAGGCACACAGCACAATTTTTGTAGTGATTAAAAGTTGAGACAGGTGCATGTTGATAACTGTATGCATTGTATGGCAGAATGGGAAGTAACTGTGGTGGATCTTTACTAGCCCTGCAAGGTTTGCATTTTTTGATTTGGTTGGTTGGCCACCATCTTAATCTTCTCCAGGTGTTGACTGACCCAGTAACAATTTTCCCTTTAGACTACAGTATCTGGGGCTAACAGACTCTCAGTATGAATGCTGTCAATGAATGCGTTTGTTAATGGTTGCAGGTTGAGAGGAGACAATGCTTAAAGCATCATTCACACCTGTGCTCAGCGGTGACAACTGAGTTGAAGAAAACAGAGACTGCAAGCTCTCTGTGAATTCTCCCATGCTGGGGAGTTTACACTGATGAAGTTTGCAGGGACACCACACACTTCAATGTCAAAGATATAGAATATATATATATATATATATATATATATATATATACACACACACATATCACCACATGAGTAGTGCCAGCCACACATGTCTGTAAGTAAATGAATGATGGTTAAAGTGAATAGGCATCTTCTTGCACTAAGTGCAACATATACTTACTGCATCTTATTGCACATGCCAGAGAAAATGACCTTTGGCTTTTCAAGATCTTCAAAATGGTGCAAGGATTTTTGTCTACACAGGCTACAGGCTGTCATACAGACACAATCATACAGAGACATACAAACAGTCATAAAGACAGATATAAAGAGACATACATACACAGACATATAGTTATACAGAAAATATCCAAGGGGACAAAGACCTTGTATAAGGTCGAAACGTTGCTCTGTCACTTTATTTTGATCCAATAAATCTGCTTGTTATTTAAACATTGAGAATGCCTGAAGATTTTAATTTATATAGTTATACAGAGACATACAGACATAAAAATACATACAGATGGGGGGGTGGGGCCTGACCTTCAAGGGAGCAAGACTTGCAAAACTAGAGCTCCTACACTAACCTACGAAAACAGGGTATTAAACCCGTTTAACCGACCAAAGCGACCTAAGCTAAGCGTTCCCTAAGGCAGGGGATCCTCGGGCAAGCAACCTGTGCACTTAAAAAAATACCAGGGAGTCCTTTTGCGGCCTACCGGGAGCGGGGCGGAGGAGAAGCGGCCGGTCTTCCCGCGCTGGGCTTCCTGATTGGGTCCACTGACACCCCTACCCCTCCCCCCCCGGACCAGTGGGGGATATCCCGGTCCCCTCAGAACTGACCAAGCACGCCTATGGACACTCACCAAGCGAGAATACTGTGGTGACCGGCTCCGGGATCCCAAAATGGCGGACGTCCACCATTGCGACACACGCGCTGAGAGTGCCCACCAGGATGATCCCCACGGTATGTCACCGAAGCCTTGCAATGGCTCGACCACACTTTTGCCTGATTCTGGCTCAAGCTCCAGCGACGCATCACGACTAGGCACAGGAAAAGAGCAAGACATAGCGGACGACCGGAGGCGCAGGGGCCTACTCAGGGCGCATCAAAGGAGACAGCAAGCAAGCATCCAAATGGCTGCCCTCCCAGGCTGAGAGCCATCGTCTACAAGGACGGAAGACGAGCAGAAAGCAGAAGCGCACAGCACCTACACCCTCCGTCCACCCCACTGCAGGGACAGGCTTGGACACTGGAAGTACCCGAGTCAGTGGAACAAAGATGCCGGCTCTCATCCAGACCTGGGCCTGGAGGGGTACCTGACCCTGGAATGAAGCTATCTCTGGTCGGTCAACGAATATGCCACCCAAGGGCATTGGCTGAAGCTTAAGGGCACTCACCCAGAGGCACTGGTCAGAGACACCTGGACTCGAACTGCACTCACCTTGCAATTGATCATTTGTGTACTCGTAAGGTAGACCAGCTTATTATAGTTACATCCTCAACCCGAGGTTAAAACTCTCTTCTGCCTAATCAGACCATGCCAGGAACTCTATACCAATTCTAACAAGCCTAGTACTAGTATTCACCACTAGTCCTAGCCAGAAAGCCTTGTTTGTCTTCTATGCATGGTTCTATGTGCAATGTTATAACCCTAAAAATGTGCATGTTCAAACTAATTGCCACTTAAAATGTTAGCTCTGTTTTATGCTATTTGTGCTTCCTGCTGTTGTGGCAAGACGCAATTGTATGTTTATCTCTGCACAGCAAAAATAAAAAATAAAAAACAACAAAGACAAAAAAAGACATACAGATAGGCATACGGAGACATATATACACAGTCATACAGACACATACAGACAGTCATACAGATACAGGCACTCATAAATGAAGTCACAAGTACATATTTACATATCTGGCCTGTGCAATCAGGTCCTGGGAAGCAAGCTGTTTAGCTCTAATCTGTGGGTACCAGTGGCAGGACTAAAGTAGAGAGGGCCCTGGTGCAAGAATGTTCCACATCTCCACTGGTACTCCCATCTCAATCTGTCATACAACTCCAGCAATGCATTGGCAGCTGGGGCTCTATTAATTTCTCATGCTTGTAGGATTGAATTTAGTACTGAGCAGTGTTTGTGTTTCTGAATGTAAGCATGTTTTAGTATAGAGTATGTTTGTGTGAATGTAGGGGTGGGTTTGTGTGTAGTGCTGAGGTTTGAATGCAAGCATGCATTTATGTGTAGTGTTGGTTTTTAAATGCAGCGGTGTGTTTATATATAATTTTGGTGTTTAATACAGAAATGTGTTTGTATGTAGTGTTGACGTTTGAATGCAGGTATGTGTTTGCAGGGGCGTATTAGCCGCGAGGCAAACAAGGCATTTGCCTTGGGTGGCATTTTTCAGGGGGCGGCAAAAAACGCCGCCCCCCAAATGCCCAGGGCAAATGCCTAGTTAGCCTTGCGGCTTACTGACATCCCGAGCGGGCGGGCGGCGAGGGAGCACTTCCTATGAGCTGACTGCTCAGCTCCCTCGCGCGCCGCAGAGTGAGGCTGGGAGCCGGAAGATGACGTCATATTCCGGCTCCCAGCCTCACTCTGCAGCCAGCGCGCGAGGGAGCTGAGCAGTCAGCTCATAGGAAGTGCTCCCTCGCCAGCCGCCCGCACATCAGCCAGAGCCGCCCAGCCTGACCGGCAGCCACTGGACCACCAGGGAGAGAGAGACCTCCCCCCCAGCACTCCCAAAGGTAAGGAGGTTGGGGGGATTTAAATTAAAAAGTTAGTCCGGGGCAAACAAGGCATTTGCCTTGGGCGGCATTTTTTAGGGGGCGGCAAAAAACGCCGCCCCCCAAATGCCCAGGGCAAATGCCTAGTTAGCCTTGCGGCTAACTGACATCCCAGGCGGTCGGGCGGGCGGCTGGCGAGGGAGCACTTCCTATGAGCTGTCTGCTCAGCTCCCTCGCGCGCCGGCTGCAGAGTGAGGCTGGGAGCCGGAAGATGACGTCATCTTCCGGCTCCCAGTCTCACTCTGCAGCCGGCAGACACAAACACACACACAGTCAGACATACACACAGTCAGACACACACACCGATTAACTTTTTTTTTAAATTTAAATCCCCCCCCAACCTCCTTACCTTTGGGAGTGCTGGGGGGGGGGATTTAAATTTAAAAAAAAAGTTAATCGGTGTGTGTGTCTGACTGTGTGTGTGTCTGACTGTGTGTGTGTTTGTGTCTGTGTGTGTGTGTGTGTCTGACTGTGTATGTGTCTGACTGTGTGTGTGTGTTTGTGCCTGACTGTGTGTGTGTGCCTGACTGTGTCTGTGTGTGTGTGTGTGTCTGACTGTGTGTGTGTGTGTGTGTATGACTGTGTGTGTGTTTGTGTCTGTGTGTGTGTTTGTGTCTGACTGTGTGTGTGTATGACTGTTTGTGTGTATGACTGTGTGTGTGTTTGTGTGTGTGTTTGTGTCTGACTGTGTGAGTGTGTGTCTGACTGTGTGTGTGTGTGTATGTGTATGTTTCTGACTGTGTGTGTGTATGTGTCTGACTGTGTGTGTGTGTTTGTGTATTTAGAAGGTGGGGCGGGGGGAAGGGTTGGGTGGGGGTGGCGCGGGGGGAGGGGGGTGCCTGAGTTTTGTCCTGCCTAGGGCAGCACAAAACCAGGATACACCACTGGATGTATGATCTATTCTTCCCAGTGCTCAGAGAAGGCCATGCAGGAAGACAGAAACTGCATGGTGGACTGAGACTTGACGCAGCAGGTGCGGCGTGATGTTGGCACCTGCAGGCTAGAAACTGTGCACCATGCAGAGGAGAACAGGAAGGAGTATCCACCACTAGAGATCAGGGACCCTGGTCAGTTAATTGTGTTATTGAGTGCATTTTTTCATTATGGGTGTCATTGGGGCCTCATGGTCAAGAGCTGCCTTTTCATGGAAGTTAATTAGACAGTTAATGATAAAAAAAAAATAAGAAAAGTAAAATCTATATATCTAAGATTTTGATACAGGCTGTATTAACAGTTGCTTACCTATTATTCAAAGACCTTCTGTATCCACTCTACGGCACTTAGTTCTGTAACATTATATTGTAACATTCCAGGGAATGAAGGAATATCACCATATGCAACAAATAAAATATTTACTCTATTTCCAAATGCATAATAAATCCTGTCATTCAGCCCTTGTACCATAGCGAGAAATCCTTTTGCACCTTACATTATCCTAAAGTAGTTGATAATCTGACAGAATATTTTGGTAGTTGTCCCAAAAGTGCAGAAAATAGAAAACGTTGGTTATGACACATCCCATACAAAAAGTATCATGGGATTTAACCTGGAACCTTTCTAATGCTGCTGAAATCGTTAAGTGGTAAGCTGACTTACAATGATGAGAGTGCTACTTCAACAACATCTGAAACGCCTCAGGTTGGTCTTAATATAGAAGTTTAAAACGAGAACTGAATATAGGTCAAGAGTTGAATGTGAAATATAAAATAAGTCATAATGACACCTTCATAATTAGCGAGGAAGTATTAGATATCTCTGTGTCACTAAATAAAGGAATATCCTCAAGGAGAGAGTTAAGTTGGACATACATTTCCTGTACGACTAGTCACTTAAATCCTTCATTTGAGTGGAGGGGTTTGGCAGACAAGAGCCTTTGATCCCAGCTTATTGGATGTAATCCTGTTAGAGGCCAATGTGCTATAAATCTGACCTTCTTTGCTGTGATCCAGATTTTAAGAAAGGCATAAAAAGGATGCCTGGCATATTTACGGTGTCTTAATGGCAACTGAATCCGCTCAGATTACACTTCTCATACTTGACTATTTGACAGTAGCTGATACATTATTTTTTTTTACAGGTACCAACCTTCCACTCTGGTCTTTGGTCCACTTCACTGACCGTCCCTCTGCAGTTGTTTTGTACCATATTCGTATAACAGAGGGGAAGTTTGTGGGAACTTTTACTCCTGCTTTGCTGATCTGCAGACTCCATGTGTCCAAGATAAATGTGAGATCACCACATCCAGGTGCCTGGCTACACTGTGTGTAGTAGAACAGCTGTTCCTTCCAGTGGCTGGCAGGTAGAGCCACAAGATCAGATAATAGGCTTATCAGATGTTCTGATTCCCCATGTGGCCAGGCAGAACTCACACATTTTTCAGTATGTGGCACAGCAGTCACATCCACCTCTTCGACCTTAAATACAGATAAATCACAGCAATCCAGCACCAGAACAAAATCCCCGCTCCCATGATTCCCTCTGTCACAGCAGTTCTCGGAACTAGTAATCCCAGAAGCCTGTTTCTTGTTGCCATGGTTATCACACTTTCCAGAAGTATCGCTTTCACCTATAACACTGGTGGCACAATCTTTATTCACGGTGTTTAAAGAACAGGATGTGAAAGTTGACACATTACATGAAGTTTTTTGGGGTACACAAGTTGAGCAGGTTTTGGATGGCTTTAACAAGCAGGGGTCTTCAGTAACTCTTTTACATTTATTAATGGGTTCAAGGAACAAAACAATGCTACCTGTGATAGTTTGACTGTCAAAGCATACATCAAAGTCGAGTGCATAATGTTTTACAAGAATGTGGCTTGTGTTAGCCATAAGAGGCAAATCATCTGCACAGTGCTCCATCCTTGATGCAGCAAAATTCTCCTTCCAGCAAATTACAGGATGCACGGGAAACTTATCCTTGTACTGCAAAGTAAAAACAATATGAATTAAATGCAATACTGTAACATGGAAAAATGAAATTCAATATGGTTATATGTGATATAAAACTATAATGTTAACTAAAGTGCAGTTTTACAGTTCATATCAAACACCACATTTACTTCATAAACTGTGTATGGCAACATGTTATGGAACATATATCAAAACATTCTAATTTAGAGAGAATACTGATTGCACGGTCTGCCAATTGAGCTGCCATAATGTGCCAATTTAATGCATCAAAAACAGATTGCGATGATGTGCTATTTGTATGGATCTAAAACTGCCATGGTGTGCCAATTGTATAAATCTAAAATGGATTGCCATGGTGTGCCAATTTTGTGCACCTAACACTGATTGCCATGATGTGCCAAGATTATTGATTTTTAAAATATGCATTACAAGTGAGTGGGCCCATAAAAGTTTGGGAAGTCCTGTCCCAAGCCATTTGACTCTCCTCCCAGTTCATGTTAAATCAGTCCTTTTTTAGCACTGAACATGGTACAGTTTGACTTTCGCAGGAGAGAAGGAAAGACCATTTTCAAGGAGAGACAATGTTGGTTTTCTGTGTTTCTTCAACAGAAAAGTGATGAGTCTTCTGGACTCAGGCTGACAAATGTGCACAGTGGGGGAAGAAGATATTTCATTGAATTTCCTTTTCCAGATCAAGTATTCTTTAACAGCCAATCAGATTCCATTGAATGTTTGCCAGTCCCTGATATGGTGATTACTAAGGAATATAATGTTTTCCCACTGGGAGAGATTCATTGGTCTGTTTTCTCTACAGACACCAGCTACTGGGGTTAGTGATCATATCTTCAGATCTACTGTGCACAAGGGATAAACACGGTCTTCCTCTGGTTAAAGCTACATTCAATCATTTAGATCTACCAGCTGTCATGAGAGGCCTGAAGTGGTCATCTAGGGCATACTCAGATTCACAATATGATCAGCATAATGGAACCTCTGATTTCAGAGGCTTAACAGAACCTTCAAATTTGCTACCTATTCATCTCTGGGAGGAGATTGTGTTTTTGAAGTCTGAGATTTGTAAATTATCTGGTAAACAAACTCAGGCCGGAACTGCTGCAAGGCCACTGCCGCAGAGACATACTAGGAATGGCAGATGGATTACTGTAGGATCTGGTAGACTTAGAGTTGTGGATAAAAAGGCATTTTGCACAGTCTATTACTCTACATAATTCATTTTCTGCACTTTCAGAGTGTAATGGTGTTATGGAGACAGGCACTGAGGGTAGTGGTGTTGTGGAGAGAGGCATTGAGGGTAGTTGTGTTGTGGAGACAGGCTCAGGCACTGAGGCTCGTGGTGTTGTGGAGACAGGCTCAGGCACTGAGGCTAGTTATGTTGTGGAGACAGGCTTGGAGACTATGGTGAGGCCTACTAGAAAACAATTGTTGTTGGGGGATTCCATCCTAAGAGGTGTGGAGATGGACAATGGTCTTGTGAGGTGTCTTCCCAGAGCTACTGCTCACAGAGACGGGAGACGTATCTGTAATATTGTTAAGCGAGCAAAGCAGGAAGGGGAATTGGATGTACTTGTCCATCTAGGGACAAATGACTTGGCTTGCAATGAGGTTTCAGAGGTTAAGGAAGTTTTTACTGTTTTTGCCAATGATATACGGCAGGTTGCTTCCACACGGTCATTCTCTGAAGTTCTGCCTGTGCATAACACTCAGAAATGATAGGCGGATGCGTATTAGGGACTTTAACTTGGAAAACAAAAATAGCTGTTTGTGCCAGGAGCACACATATTCTAAACTCCCTACTGGGATTGTCTCTAAAACAAGTTGTTGATGAGCCAACTCGTAAAAAGGCCATACTAGATTTAGTGTTAACAAATGAAGATTTGGTGTCAGATATTACTGTAGGTGAAAGTTTAGGATCTAGTGATCATCAGTCAGTGTGGTTTAATATAAGAACAGTTACTGAGTCACACCACACAAAAACAAAAGTTTTAGACTTTAGAAAAACAGACTTTTCTAAAATTAGAATATGTGTAAATGAGTCATTATCAGACTGGAGCAATTTAAATGGAGTCCAAGAGAAATGGGATTATTTAAAAGTTGCACTACTGAAGGCAACAGAAAATTGCATTAGGCTTGTCAGTAAAAGCAAAAAATTCAAGAAACCACTGTGGTACGCCGCAGATGTGGCCAAAATCGTAAAAAAACAAAAAGTTAGCATTTAGTAATTATAGAAAACCCAGAGCGAGGAAGACAGAATGATCTATAAGATTAGGCAGAAAGAGACTAAACAAGTTATAAGAGCTTCCAAATCACACACAGAAGAGAAAATAGCACAGTCAGTAAAAAAAGGGGTATGTAGAAAGGTATGTAGAAGAGGATAAAGGTCTAGCTGACTGCCTCAATTAATATTTTTGTTCGGTATTTACAGATGAAAATGAAGGAAAGGGACCTCAGTTAAGAAAAAGGACAAATGAGTCATTTATTAAACGTGAGTTTACAGAGGAAGAGGTTCTATTTCAACTGTCAAAAGTAAAGACAAATAAGTCAATGGGACCTGATGGAATACACCCAAAGCTATTAAAAGAGCTTAGTAATGTACAAGCAAAGCCATTAACAGATTTATTTAACCAATCATTGTTAACAGGAGTAGTCAGAGAAGATTGGAAGTTAGCGAATGTTGTGCCCATTCACAAGAAAGGTAATAGGGAGGAGTCGGGCAACAATAGGCCAGAAAGTCTTACTTCAGTAATGGGGAAAGTGATGGAAACCACGTTAAAGGATAGGATTGTTGAACATCTAAAAACACATGGATTTCAAGATCAGAGACAACATGGGTTTACTTCAGGGAGATCATGCCAAACTAATCTTATTGATTTTTTTTTAATTGGGTAACAAAAATTAAAAATCAGGGTGGTGCAGTAGACATTGCTTAACTAGATTTCAGTAAGGCTTTTGACACTGTAGCACAAAGAAGGCTTATCAATAAACTGCAATCTTTAAGTTTGGATTCCAATATTGTTGAATGGGTAAGGCAGTGGCTGAGTGACAGGCAACAGAGGGTTGTAGTCAATGGAGTATATTCGAAGCTTGGGCTTGTCACCAGTGGGGTACAGAATATTTGATAGAGTCCTAACCTCAACATCTGAGGAAAGGGATTTAGGGGTGATTATTTCTGATGACTTAAAGGTAGGCAGACAATGTAATAGAGCAGCAGGAAATCCTAGCAGAATGCTTAGTTGTATAGGGAGAGGTATTAGCAGTAGAAAGAGGGAAGTGCTCATGCCATTGTACAGAACACTGGTGAGACCTCACTTGGAGTATTGTACGTAGTACTGGAGACCGTATCTCCAGAAGGATATTGATACTTTAGAGAGAGTTCAGAGAAGGGCTACTAAACTGGTTCATGGATTGCAGGATAAAACTTACCAGAAAAGGTTAAAGGACCTTAATATGTATAGCTTTGAGGAAAGACGAGACAGGGGGGATATGATAGAAACATTTAAATACATAAAGGGAATCAACACAGTAAATGAGGAGACTATATTTAAAAGAAGAAAAACTACCACAACAAGAGGACATAGTCTTAAATTTGAGGGACAAAGGTTTAAAAATAATATCAGGAAGTATTACTTTACTGAGATGATAGTGGATGCATGGAATAGCCTTCCAGCTGAAGTGGTAGAGGTTAACATAGTAAAGGAGTAGTGATGTCGCGAACGCGAATTTCGGCACATGTTCGCGAACCCGCGAACCAGGCGAACCGCCATAGACTTCAATAGGCAGGCGAATTTTAAAACCCACAAGTTGTTTCAAGGGGACTAACACCTGGACTGTGGCATGCAAACTCCGATCCGCGGCTGCATCTTGCAGCCGCTTAGTAGATAACTCCCTAATACCGTGGGAATTAGGGAGTTATCTACTAAAAGGCTGAAAGACCTAAATTGGTCTTTCAGCCACATTTACTAATACTAAGTAAAAATTACTTAGTATTGGTAAATTCTGCCCCTACTCGCTATGCAGCGAGTAGGGGCATGTCTAGTAAGCAGTGAGCAGCCAGTGGGTGCTCACTGTAAAAAAAATAAAAAAAACCTATTGCCCCCACCCCTGTGAGATGGGTGGGGGCCATAAATTAAAATGGGGGGCCTCCCCCCTGGCCCCCACCCCTGAGCGGCGGGTGGTGGCCCTAAATACTAAAAAGGGGGGGGACCTACTGTCCTCCCCCCCCGGCCCCCACCCCTGGGCGGCGGGTGGGGGCCATAAAGATAATGAGGGGGGAGACCTACTGTCCTCCCCCCCGGCCCCCACCCCTGAGCGGCGGATGGGGGCCATAAAGATAATGAGGGGGGGGACCTACTGTCCTCCCCCCCCAGACCCCACCCCTGCGCAGTGGGTGGGGGCCCTAAATACTAAAAAGGGGGGGAACCTAATGTCCTCCCCCCCGGCCCCCACCCTGAGCGGTGGGTGGGGGCAAATAAATCACAATGGGGGGGGACCTAAGGTCCTTCCCCCTGGCCCCCACCCCTGAGCGGCGGGTGGGGGCCCTAAATACTAAAAAGGGGGGACCTAATGTCCTCCCCCCCGGCCCCCACCCCTGAGCGGCGGGTGGGGGCCCTAAAAAAAATGTCATCCCCCCCAGGTGACATGGGGTCCCCAAACCCCTAGTCACCCCCTCCTCCCCCCCGGCTCCCACCCCTGAGCGGTGGGTGGGGGCAAATAAATCACAATGGGGGGGACCTAAGGTCCTCCCCCTGGCCCCCACCCCTGAGCGGCGGGTGGGGGCCCTAAATACTAAAAAGGGGGGGGAGCCTAAGGTCCTCCCCCCCTCCACCCCTGAGCGGCGGGTGGGGGCCCCAAATACTAAAAGGGGGGGACCTAGGTCCTCCCCGTGCCCCCACCCATGAGCGCGGGTGGAGGCCCTAAATACTAAAGGGGGATCTAAAAGCCAAAAAAAAAGTGTTCCCAGGTGACTAGGGGTCCCCAAACCCCTAGTCACCCCCCCCCCAAAAATTAACACCCTACCTTCCCCCCCACCCTAAAAATAATGAAAAAAAAAAACTTACCATTCAATGTTTTCTTTCTTCTAAATCTTCTTTTTTCAGCCCCAAAAAAGGTGAAATAAAAAACCATAATAACCGACGCAATTTAAAAAAAGAAAAAAACGAGCGCAAAAAAAATAATCCATGTTCACCCGGCGAGGGCTCCGCGCAGACTGAGCTCTGCAGGGCGGGGGAAGGCTTATAAAGCCTTGCCCCGCCCTGCAATTAGGCTCAGAGCACTCTGATTGGTGGGTTTAAGCCATCCAATCAGAGTGCTCTGACAGGTAAATGAAGAGACTGACAGGTAAGTCTCTACATTTACCTGTCAGAGCACTCTGATTGGTTGGTTTGAAATCCACCAATCAGAGTGCTCTGTGTCATTTTACACAGCGTGGGAAAGTTCTTTGGAATTTTCCCACGCTGTGTAATTTGACTCATAACTCTCTGATTGGTGGATTATTATGGTTTTTTTATTTGGCCTTTTTTTGGGGCTGAAAAAAGAAGATTTAGAAGAAAGTATTTAGGGCCCCCACCCACCACTCAGGGGTGGGGGCCAGAAGTTCCCCCCTATTTTTTTTTTAGGGCCCCCACCCACCGCTCAGGGGTGGGGGCCGGGGGGAGGACAGTAGGTCCCCCCCCCATATCATTGAGTAAACTTTGACAACCCCCACCAACGAGTGGCGGGTGGGGGGGTTGTCAAAGCTTACTCAATGATATGGAATAGGGGGCGGACTGAACATCGCATATGTTCGCCCGCCGTGGCGAACGCGAACAAGCGATGTTCGCCAGGAACTATTCGCCAGCGAACTCTTCGGGACATCTCTATAAAGGAGTTTAAGCATGCGTTGGATAGGCATAAGGCTATCCTAACTATAAGATAAGGCCAGGGACTAATGAAAATATTTAAAAAATTGGGCAGACCAGATGGGCTGAATGGTTCTTATCTGTCGTCACATTCTATGTTTCTATGTTTGTATGTTTCTATAACAGAATACTATGATAAACTTCCTCAGACTTATGGTAGTAGGACCTGGGGATTGGTATCTATCAAATGAAGCCTTTCAGAAATGGGACATCCCTCAAGTAAATCTATTGTGGCTTACAGCAAGTATCTCAACAAGTTCAGACACCCCATCAGCCTTATAACAGTTCATCCTGGAGTATGCATTTCCACAACTGCTATGCCGTTTCCTCTCCTGGAATGCCATGAACATATGCCCATCATCTTAATAGCCTATATTAGCCTCACAGATCATCGGTTCCCCTTCTCCTAAGTCTAGGGTAAGTTTCTCCTCTACAGTTATGGATACCCCGCATTTTCAAATAAGGTAGCATTTCACTTCTATTCCCTTTTTCAAGAATGGAATTTTCTTTTCTTTGTCTCTCCCTAATCAGGTGGATAATATGATCTAATCCCTCTACTAAAGTCACACTGGTATGCCTACAATCTGGATTAATCATCTGCACAGTGCTCCATCCTTGGTGCAGCAAAATTCACCTTCCAGCAAATTACAGGATGCTGGGAAAAATTTACATTTGCAGCTGTCCTGCAAAGTAAAAACAATATGAATTAAATGCAATACTGTAATATGGAAAAATGACCTGAATTTCAATACTCTGAAGGGTTAAGTCTCAGCCCTTTAGACCCTCAATATTTTAAGAAGTCCTTTGTTATTGACATCCCCAAATTATTGCTGTATCCCTAAAACTTTATCCATTACTTCTCAGTGGGATCTGCCTTTGGCATATGTTTTGAAGACATCTCAGTTTGAGTCTTTAGATCCTAGTTCTCACCATCACAGTTCTTCTGGGACTTTGACTTCAGGCAGGCATGTATCAGAGCTCTGAGTATGATCTTCTAAGGATCTCCTGACTCTCTTCATATGCCATGTTATTTCAGATCTTTTCCTCAGTTTTGTTTCAAGGTGGTTTCGTTTTTTCATCTGAAATTGTGGCAATTGTGCTCCCAGCCTTGCATTTTTTTTTTATTAATGATGAAAGCATAGAAATGGAATTTTCCACATTTATCTTGGTGATATGGTTCTCGTGATTGTTGCTAGGGAACCGAATATGCAGTACAGGACATTCTTTACTCCTGCATTCGAAGAGGGAATCTTGAATACCAGATATATAGGAAGGCATACGGTCCAGAACAGAGATCCTGTAAGTAACATCAATGCTTCTCGCCAACTCCAAAGGTTCCATCTCCGACACCCTTCTCGTCCTGGTAGTCTCCGGAGGTGACTCCCTAGACAGGGGATACTATCAGGACTTCTCTCCCACACTCACCCCCCAGCAGCGCGGTCGACTCAACCACCCATGGCGACCGCTCATATTCATGCGAACAGCACCTCGGTGCTTGCAACGCCACTTACCCGATACAGAAGACAGAACTCCATGCATAAAATCGCCACCTCTGTTCGTGCGAACGCCACTCACTTATACTGAAGACAGAACTCCATTCGTACGGACGCCGGCTCCTGAACACAGAGAACGTCGCTGCTTCCACGTGCGACCACACAGAATGTAGAACTTCATGAGAATCAAAGGGCACACGCATGCCGACACAGAGCCTTTTAAAGATACAGGAGGTGGAGATCAGGGTGGAACCTCATTTAACATTTAACCTCACTTTCCCTATTTAAGTCGCACACAAACTTCACTCTTCGCTCAGATGTACTGTGCTCCTGATTATGTAAAGACCTTCAGAGACTGTCCTGTTGTATCCTGATTTTGACCCTTGCCTGTATCATTGCTTCTGAAACTGTGCCGCCTGTTCTGACCTTTGGCTTCCCCGACTACTCTCGTCTGATTCTTTGGTACTGCGAACTTGGTCCATTACCTTCAGCACCTATCTGCATCTTGGGCTACATCCACTAAACTGTGCTCCCAACACTGACACTCAAAGTGTGTAATGTATTTAATAAATTGCCTGTGCAACATGCAATATGTCGGATGAACAAAAATATTTTTAATGAGAAGAGCAGAACACATTGGTAAAATAATGAGGAGTTGTAGAAATCATTTGGTATCTGAACATTTCAGAAAGGTGCATAATAATGACAGTCTTCCAAAAGTTCATAGAAATCAATTTTTTTAAAAAGATAAAGATCAGTGGAGCATGCTAAGAGACTTGTTATACCAACAAATGTATTTGGTTTACACTATTAAAATTGTATATCCCCTTGGCCTTAAAGGAACACTCTGGGACCCTAACAACTTAATTGAAATTACGTTGTTATGGTGCCAGGATGTCCCTGGAACTTTGTTACCATAACGGATTCAAACATTCACAAATGTATTGAACTGCCTCTCTGTCCTTCTGCTTTCTGAAATTCTTCTGTAGCATTGGACAGGGGCAGCGCTGATTGTCTTAGAGCAGTATAAGTCAATTAGTATGTCCCCCACATAAAACCTGGTTGAAAAAGGTACATACATAGTGTTCCTGAAATGCAATGATGGCATGACAATTGGATTACCCAAATCCAATCCATACAATTATTCACGTCCTACCATCACTTCAACCCATCCCTCCTTACACCCACACTTTTGTCACACCCAGCCATCCTAAAGTGATCTGCACAAGCTAAGGATGCAAAACACAACATCTCCACCCCACAAACCACGTGGAATCCTGCTGAGAACCCACTTTGCTGGACCAAGTAGGATAACATCTCCCTCCTGCCAAAAGGTGAGCATGAGGGGAGGCAAATGAAAAACTTACCAACACACTCATCCTCCTTCCCCACCACATTCTGACACCCAACTCAAACTCCTCCTCAAACAGAATACAGCCATCACACACTCACAACAATCAACTAGCACACAAAGGCACACCCACACAAGTGTAGTCGCTACACACTAACATGTACATAACATTCAACCACCCACACATACCTTACTCACAGAACAAAGCCCAAAGCTCTATGAGGGGGACTCAGTCTGGCATCCTGCTTAGGGCCCTAGTCAGTCTTGAGCCAGCTCTAGCTGGCATACTTATTGATTGCTTTAATAAAAATACATGTATATATATATCCTAGGCACAAGAGTTACAAAAATATACAGTATGAAAAAAATACAGTATGCTCAAATGGTCTCATTGTTTACATGGTATTGAAATGTCACAAACTATTTAGTAAAAAAAAATAGGATTTATAAAACACTCATATATTAGTCTTTTTCAGATGACAAAATAAAAGGAGTAGCTCATTAAACTGGGAAAGAACCAGGGAATAGATCAACAAGTCCAACTGGAATAAAATAACCACCAAAGCAGGTATTTTTCAAGCTTGACTAACTTGGTCTATACTTGACAATTCCCATCTTAGTGAATAACACTGTCAGTGTACATCTTGCCAAGTGTTTGAAACAGCCATTCGTGTGGTCACACCTCTGTGGCCAATATAAGCGAGTGGCCTCTCTAACTGAGGTCTCCAGAGTTAAATAACTCTCTGAGTGACTCAGTAGCAGGAGAACAGTTTGTTATACAATAAGCAGAGTTTAGCTGAGGCCGGCTGTAATGTGGGTAAACAGATGTCAGTTTACTTCCCAACTGTGCTGATTTTGGCACGACTACCACAACTTAGCACTAGACACCCACAGCGTGTGTGTGTGTGTGTGTGTGATATATATATATATATATATATATATATATATCTCATCCTTGACTTCTGTCCGCCTATGATTTATGTGTGAAGACTATATGAATTCTTAATATACCGCAGTACGGTATCTATATAGAATAATCAACTTAAAAAGTACACCCCAAAACAGCCCTTCTAAAAGCTTCTGTTTCTGTTTGCTAGAATACCCGGTTGAGTATGTAAATAAGTAACATAAAAATTCAGGATTGCAATTTTGTAATGCTTATTTTGCAGCTGTCAGAAAGTTTTCCAGCACTATATAAAAACAAGTTCTATGCTGAAATGCCTGAAATGGTGAAACAGAGCCTGTCTATGGACTATCATTTGTTCTTGTAGACATGAACCAGTGTATTTGCATGCAAACACAAATACAAAATGCTAAGTAACATTATTAATGGATTACAAAGTTCAAAATGTGACTTTGCCATGCCAAATGTCCCTATTTATTATTAATATCGTCATGTATATAGCGCCAACAGATTCCATAGCGCTTTACAATAATAAAGGAGTGACAATCCCTATTTTGGAGTGGCAATCCCTATTTTGGAGCCAAATCCCAACGTCCCTCCTTTCTAGGAGCTCCATATTGTTTGTGTGTCTGTGTGTTGTTCTACAACAATAATACTCACAGTAATGTTTCTTTACACTACATTAAATGTTTTAGAAATCAGTCTGTGGACATAAGATACATTGTTCTTGTTCTTAAATTACATTTTAGTTTCATAAATTGTTATTAGTACGTCATTTATAAATTCTCAGAACTGTCAACCCCTAGCCACACCGCCAGTCACACCCCTAAAGTTAGGGTTGTCTTATTGAGATGTTGGGAGGTATGCTGTGACCTTTGTGTTCGTTAGCATATTTGTACGATATTCTGGGAAGTATGGGTGAAAACAAACCTTTCATTGCTGGTGTGTGTATTTTATTAATTAGGCAATAGGAGTAGGTGATGTGTAAAGTCCCACAAGGGGAAACCAACATCAGGAGAGCTCCACAGTATAAGAAATGAGGAAGGGAGGCCCTACCTTTAATCAATCTAAGGATAAAAAGGGATATGCAAGCAAAAAGTATAACTTGAAAAAAAGGGAGATCTAGTAAACGGTGCCCAGGGGATCAATTGTCTGGAGTACTAGATAGCATCTAAGTTCCAGGGGGGTATATCTAAAAAGGCTTGCAAAAGCTGCAGATCTCTTTTCTAAAACCTTAGCATGCCCTCCCCTTCTAAGCCAGCCTAGACTTTACTGCCCTGCGCCATTGCCTGCTTCTCTTTAGTCTATCTCAACCAAACTAAGAACCAGGAGATAACAGGACCAGTTGTCTGATTGACAGTCAGAGGGGTGTAACAAGGTACATTTAAACTTGCCACTTTCTATAGAAATCTGCACTTATTGTAAAATGAAGAAAACAAAAAGATACACTCTTCACATAAGACACTTTAGCAAGCTGAAGTGCTTAAGAGGTCTGGACTGTACCTTTAGGAAGAGGGTCTAACTTCTAATCACTGGTAGAAGGAAATATAAAAGTATATGATGCACACCATAGTCCTGTTGAATAAAATGGAATATTTCATTATTCCTTACAATACACAATCAATTTTTTTCTGTTTTTAAGGAAATGTGATACACATTTTGTAATATATTTCCATACAATTAGCAAAAATATGAATAGTGAAAACATAGTTACACTGAGTAAAATGCCCCTTTAAAGCTCAACACTTTTTAAGTAGGACTCTTTATTCTGTGCATAGTCAAATTAATATGAGGAACTCAGAGTAGTAAATTTATACCATCATACTAACTGCTGCTGCCAAGTGCTATAATGTTTAAACAAAGTGTAATACGACCACACAAGAAGAAACTCAACAAAATATTTTAAAAACAACCAGTCTAATTTTTTTCCTAGGACAGTCCAGACGAATAGCACCTATGCCCACTGTTTTGTCACACTATATGCCACAAATGTATCCAGATGCTTTTAATCATACATTGAATTACAGCACACATGCATGTACAAACTAGTGAACTAGTGACCAATCATAACTCCATAATGTCACAGAGTTGTCACATGGCAGCCCAAGATGTGGCCACCTAGGGACAGTGTCCCTAACCAGGCAATCCAAAAGTTGGCAAATACTTATTAAAGGAACACTATAGTCACGTATACAACTTTAGTTTAATGAAGCAGCTTTAGTGTATAGATTATGCTTTTCAGATTTTACTGCTCAATTCTCTGCCAACTGGGAGTTATATCACTATGTTTCTGTTTATGCAGCCCTTGTCACTTCTCCCCTGACTGATTGTCACAGCCTGCATCGAAAAAAAAAACTGGTTTCACTTTAAATCAGATGTAATTTACTTTTTACAATTGTATCTCTTTCTCTGTAAATTGAACTTTAATCACATACAGGAGGCTCTTTCAGGGTCTAGCAAGCTATTAACATAGCAAGTGATAAGAAAATCTAAATTAAACAGAACTTGCAATCAGGGCCGGCCTTAGGGGTGTGCGAGCTGTGCGGCTGCACAAGGCGACATGGGAGCAGGGGGCGCCCCGACAGCCGACACAGCTCACACATTGCCGGCTGGGATTAATAAAAAATAAATATATATATTTATTTATAGTGGCGGGGGCAGAGCTTACCGTACGGATGGGGCAGAGGTAAACTTGCCGGTTAACTGCAGAATGAAAAGCAGGAAAGAGTCCCTGCTTCCCCAACAACCAGTCTCCAGGAGCTGCACTGCCTCCATAATGAACAGAGGTAACTATGTGTGATTGTCTGCCTGGGTGTGACTGTCTGCCTATGTGTGACTGTGTGTGTGTGTCTATGTGACTGTCTGCCTGTGTGTGTGTGTGTGTGTGTGTGTGTGACTGCCTATGTGTGACTGTCTGCCTCTGTGTGTGTGTGTGACTGTCTGCTTGTGTGTTTGTGTATGGCTGTGTGTGTGTGACTGCCTGCCTCTGTGTGTGGCTGTCTGCATGTAAGTATGTGTGTGTAAGTCAGACTGTATGTGTGGCTGTGTGTGTGTGTGTGTCTGTCTTCCTGTAATTGTGCGTGAGTGTGTTTATCTGCCTGTAACTGTATGTGTGTTTCTTTGACTATCTGCCTGCGACTGTGAGCATGTGGTGTATTTGACAAGTGTATATGTATAACTGTGCATCTGACTGTGGGATTTTGTGCACACAACTCTGCAAAAATATACACCTGCATTCACACATAGGCTTAAATGCTTATTTTTATCTGAATTAAATACCCATCACACACAGCCAATAAATCCAGCACAAATATCACATACCACCAATACACGTATATCACACACAGTTAATACACCCATTACAAATATCACACACAGCCAACATATAGCACACCTATCACACACAGCCATCACACCTATCACATACACAGACAACACAAACATTACATCATATTATAGTGAGATGTATTACAGTGGAGCTCTGGTATATAAAATGCACTTCTGGCCTATACTTTTCTTGGCTGCAGACCATAAGTAACTGTCTTCCTAGCTCAGGATTATCAAAACACTGCCGCAGATTACCAGGACACTGCAAGTCCCTAAGCTTGCGAGACAGTTATGCATGTTCTGTACCCAGTGGAGGGGCAGACTAGATTCAGATCAGCATGCCCCTCTCCCAACTAGGTAACAACAGGAAAGAAGGAATGAATATTTGTTTTTAAATCATTATTAATTTAATAAATCCCCTATACAATCACTTCACTCCTATAAACACACACTATACATGGATGATGGGGGGGGAGCGATGTGAAGATTTTTTGCACAGGGTGCCTAAAGGCCTAAGGCTGGCCCTGCTTGCAATAAAGGAAAGATAAACTTTAGATGGCTCTTTACAGGAAGTGTTTAGGAAGGCTGTGCAAGTCACATGCAGGGAGGTGTGAATAGGGATCATAAACAAAGTGATTTAACTCCTAAATGGCAGAGAATTGAGCTGTGAGACTGCAGGGACATGATCTATACACCAAAATGGCTTCATTAAGCTAAAGTTGTTTTGTTGACTATAGTGTCCGTTTAAAACAGGCAATCAGAATGTTAGCAAGTACATATTAAAACAGAAATTATTATTATGACTTATTACATTGTAATCAAACACAAAAAAATACAATTACAAATATGTTTCTCTGTGGTTCAGTTACATATTCCTTCACAATAAATATTTAGTTCATAAAAGCAAAGCTTTGCTTAGTCATGTCAAGTGTATTATTCCTTTTAGAGAATTATATATTAATGCCTGCAGTGCAATCCAGCTCAAGGGATTTATCTTCTTTTTGTACTACGGCGGCTCTCAAATCACCACTTCTAGTAAATTATGAGAAAATGAGTCAATTTACTAGAAGTGCATTTTAAGAATCCCTTTGAGATAGCTCAAGAATATTTTTCAAGTTTATAGTTAAATACTTAAGGTATATCATTAGATCTGAATAGCAGAAAACCCATTAACATTCTACATAATAACTTAAGGATAGCAAACAAAAGGTCTTCCCTATGGAAAAGAGAAACTTGCAAATGTCCACAAAGTCCACAAAAAACTAAATGGCATCTGCCCATCCAGCATTTTGAGCATGTGACTCTCGTTGAAGTTCTGTGTACTTTTCAAAACCAAAAAAGTTACTAATGTACTTTGCTGTCTGCTATGTTTACAACCATTATAAATGTTATCATTAGTGCACAGTTGTGTATATTTAAAGGATTGAGGGTCAGGGAGTTAAACAAAGACTTAAAGATGTCAACACTTTTCATTATATTCACACCATAAAATTGTTATTTAAGAGCATTTGAAAATAACAGCATAAAACAGACCAATAGCAGTTTCTTTCATGCAAATTTCATTGTATGCTGCTTCTGCTCTTTGAACTGTTACATTTCCTGTGTATTTTTATCGTTTTTGTCACGGTTATATTGTGCCCTTGTTTCCTTACAGGACAACCATCATATAACGAGTCAGAGACAGACAACTTCCTATAATCTACTTTAATAAAATATGTCTGACATTAAAACAACTGTTTGCAGTTTTCACTAAAACCAAAGTACTTCTGTTTACACCAAAGCACTTTTACCTTGCCAGATTGTCTATCATCCTGTTCAAGAACCGATCAGACATTGCTCTGTCAACCATCATATGTTTTCAGTTATTTTTCTTGGCTTGGCCATACTTAGTGATTTCCATCATACTTGTGTATTAGTCATTCATTTTAGAAACCGTGTATAAGTACACATAGAATACATCTATCACTAGCCCAATTACGTTAAACCGATCTAGGAACATCTTATCTACATCACATGGAATAATACCACCAGAGCTTTTAAAAATATAACTATCGCATAAACTTGAAACCTTGTGCCAAGTCCCCTTCTACAGCATAAACTTTTTTAGGAACCCTAGTGAATATAGTATTCATCTGCAGCCAATTTGTCCTAGGGTCATGAATCAATTGCACGAAACAAGATAAATAGAGTTATTCATGTTATAATATCACCATGTAGGAGCCCATAAGGATTCCGTGGTAGTGAGGAACATTTTAGGTGTTCTTCACCCACGTAGATGGGTCTCTGAACCAATTATGTATAAGGCAGAACTTTGCTTGGAAACCGTATAAAAAAAAAAAAAGAGAGAGAGAGAGATGTTGGTATTTTTCATCAGCATCTATGTTTCTTTTGCTTCCATGATAAACTACTCAATATAAATGTGAAAATTGTAACATAATGAAAATATGATTTACCTGTACACATCTAAATTGAATCATCAAAGAAAATTCACACAAATACAGAGTGGCTTGGATCTGATTTTGTCCGGATAGACAAAATTCTGGTAAAATGCCTACATTTTGACCGGAATAGCAATAGAGCGTCATCCCTCTGTGCCTCGAACCCTCTGCAGTTCTTTTGTTTTTAAATTACTTAACTTTTAAGGATTTATAAAGCCCTATAGTGCACTATAAAGAAAATAAAACAAGATAGGAAAAGGGATAGAGTAACACAATAATTTCAGGTACTATTAGTCCGCAGGCAGGGGCTAAAGGCTAGAGTCAGAGAGTAAAAAAAAAAAAAAAATCTTGATTCTGTACCATGTATATTTAAAAAAAAGTTGAATAAAAATAAAAAGGCTATGCAGGCCAATGTGACCCCCATATTAGTATAACAGAGGTTTAAATCTTCTTTAGGTCCACATGCTGCAAGTGGGGGCATAGCTGCTGAATAGTGAGCAGGAATATTCCCTGGCAAGATAGAGACCAAATTGTTATGGAACCTGGAGCGTACTTTTAATTATTTCTATATTTGTTGTTTTTTCTTTTCTTAATAAATAAATAGTGAGCATTGAGTTAGAAGCAGCTTTGCCAAGACTGTATACCTTAAAGATCTTTTTTAGTTATTTGAGGTAATGCTTTATAAATGTAACACTGACTTATCTTTTACATGTATATGTAAATACTATACGATACTAATTTAAAAAAAACAAAAACATTTATTTTAGTAAAATTAGAGCTAACTTCATAGTATTCTGTGAATATTTTATTACTTTCTCAGGAATGCCCGGTTTCCTAATTTTGCTAACAATTGCTAATGTTACTCCAAAACAACAGTGAACTGAAGTGGTCATGGTGCTTAAAGTCGGTATGTGCAGCTTTTCAGTAATAACATAAAAAATACATTTTGCTGCCAGAAGTGTAGCTCCACCTCTTGCAGCATAATTAGCTGCCTGTAGCAAGAATTTCGTTCTCTGACGGCAGTTATGGTCGCTGTCAGCACAGATAAAATGCTGGCGATGACCAATGGTGGAAAGCAACTCCCGCCTGTGCCGTGCAAGTCTTTAGTCAGCCCTGACTGACATCTCTGCTCCTGCATGGTGTGAGAATTAGGTCTGGGCTGCAGGGAGAACATGACTTTGCGGTGGGATCGCAGCTAAGCTGTGTTTCATTATATTTTTTGGAGGGAAATTTCTATGCCAGCAAGGGTTACTACAACAACAAAAAAAAAACTATGTTTTACTAAAACACTATTTTCTGGTTGCACCCTTAAACACATTGGGGTTTTTTAGCCAATGCAGGGATAGTTGAGAATAACAAATTTTAGGCCAAATGTGAGAAAGATCTCTAACTCTGTTAATTTTCCACTTTTGCCTAGCATTTCTAATTCCCGTCTCACTATTTCACCAGTTTCATCAATAAGCCCCATTTTGTTTAAATATTTAAATTTGAGTAGTTTAAAGTATCATTTTCAAGACGAGTCTAGTTAACCAAGTATAATCATTGCAGTTGTTTAAATTATTAATGTGCCAAGTAGGGTGTGTGAATTAAAACTGCAATAAAAAAGGGCAAGGATAAACTCTATCAAAACTTTTCTAACAAAAAAAAAAAAAAAATCAGTGCAAAATGACAGGAAAATTGCTCATGATACTTTACTGATGTTAAATACACAACATAATCTTCGGTGGTCTGCGGTGGTATAAAAGAAAAAATGGGGAGGGGTTGTGCCAATTACAACATCGCAGTGTTGACCAAGAAATGAGAACACAGAACATAGTATATTAAATAATGTTATCCCACTTCCTCTAAATAACTCTTGCTATTAGATGTATCTACAGATTATTGAATTTCATTTGGCTTTAATTGAAACCATACAGCAAATGAGATAACACTACTAGAAGATTAAAGGAGAATAAAGATTCCAAAATACTATGGTACGGTTCTTCAAAAACGTAACACATATTCCATCTGCCCTCTAGTGTTCATGGTTTATATGACCCACGTTTATGGAACTATTTATTAAATACTAAAAAAAAAAAAACGAACCTCGCTAGGGGAGCTTATTGTTGTGCTTAGGGATAAATGGTGATAACCCAGAAATAAACGCATTAAACACCCAATGTCAGATATGCCAAAAGGCACATAAGACAAAAGTAAATCCCTTTGAATGAAAAGAAAAATAATAAATCATTTTATTCAAGATAATAAAAATAAGGGACTCTCAAAAGTTTCATCAATTAAAAAGCTGACAAAGCTTAAAGGCTAGATGTAGGGGTGGAAAAAAGCAGAAACCCGCAATTTTAAGTCAAGACACGGAGGCTCATATTGCTTAACCCTTTCTTGACTGTCAGCCAATAGCAGCAAAGAACACAAATAGAACATATACAGTGAGAAGCCAGCCAAACCCCATCCAAGTCCCAGTATAACAGCAAACACCGCTTCTAAAGCTTCCTCTTTCTTTGCTGCTCCACAGTCAAGATAAGTACCAGAATGTTTACTCTTAGCATTATCTGTCTTTAAAATGCTTTGGTTATTTTCATAGTTTATTCTATCATGGTCTTCTACTTTATTATACTTAATTGAAGTTAGAACTTTGCCTACAGATATATACCAAAAAATAAATTTAAAAAAATGAAATTTAAAACTTGTTTTTATTGTTATATTTAAAAGAGGGATCTATAAGTATCACACAGTGAAAGGAAGGTTATATATAATTGATTGACCCTAAAGGAAAAAAATAATAAAAAACAAACAAACAAAAAAAATATATATAAATATATAGATAGATAGATATAGATAGAAGGATAGATTGATAGAATACCTTGTAGGAAAGCACTCACAGGACTTGATATTCAAAAATTATTTTTGCGGCAATAAAGAAGCACTATTTTATATATATATATATATATATATATATATATATATATATATATATGTTCTTATATTCTAGTTTACAACCGTTGTAGTGTCAGTCAGCCAAACTAACAGTGGAGATTAGCAATAAATGTGTCTCATAGTTGCTACTTTCAAAACATGCAAAATGTAGCAAGGGAAAATATACAATCAGGGACAGTGACAGAAACAACTGGTTGAACTAGAGCAGGGGTAGGCAACCTACGGCACTAGTGCCATGCACGGCACTTGAGGTGTCTTTGCACGGCACTCAAGGCTGCTAGAGCCAAACAGGCTCTGTCCTATCAGGAGTCCCCAGTCAAACTTCAGATATCTGCTAATATGAAGAGGTGGTGAAGGACAATCCTCAATTTATGCATTGTAGCACATAGAGGAAGTGATCTTCGATCACTTCCTCCCAGCACTTGTGAATGGGAATCCACACAGTAGTAGAGCAGCTCGCAGTTGCTGTTGCAGCTCCTGTCCTTGACCTGTACTTGGCTGGCCTGGTCCCGACTGGAACCCAGGGAAGCCGCCCACGCTGCTAGATATACACAGAAATGCAGAATAACCCTTCCCTCATACAAATAATACGGACAGCCCACACACAAACATACACACAATCCGCACAAACGCAACACCAGTAACAATCCACATACATGCACACAACCCCACATGCAGCCTCTCCCAATACCCCAAACAGCCCCCACACACTACCAAATACACAATGTGACATATCCATCCACACACACAATTCCACAAGCAGCCCCCATACACAGCCCACATTCATATGTATCATACACAATACCACAATCTACTTATGAACATATACAATATAATAGCTCATATACGCACAAATACAACGATACAAAGCAATTACAGTAAAAATAACACAACCAGAATACGGCAGCATACACACCTTTAAAAAAAATAGGGCCGGCATGCTACGGGACATCACAATCCTATATCGGCACAGTGCTGCTAAAAGGTTGCCTACCCCTGAACTAGAGTATCAGCAGGAAAAATATATATTAGTCAAGGGATAGGCAACCTTTGGCACCCCAGATGTTGTGGACTACATCCCCCATAATGCTCTTACACCCATAATGCTGGCAAAGCATCATGGGAGGTGTAGTCCAAAACAACTGGAGTGCCGAAGGTTGCCTATGCCTGTATTAGTCCATAAGGTATTATGCTGAATGTTATGGAGCATGAGTACTCCACTGTGCCTTTATGGGCACATAATTGGTAGCAGGTAAGCTTAATGATTTTTGTTAGTGTACTTAACTGTGCCTTTGTGGGCATCTAATTGGTAGCAGGTTCTGATAATGTAGCCTATGTGTCTGGCTGTCTTTGGAGTAAATGGATATTAATGTTGTGCCTTCACTGGCACCTATTAACTGTTGATTATAAGTGTTTCAGACTCAGTACTATTATGCTACCCTAAGTACAAAATCCATGCCTAAAGGCAAGATAGCTTGAGGTGTAACTAGGTAATTCTGTCGAGAGTACTAAACTGTGCCTTTGTGTGCACCTAATTTATAGCACATCAAGACTGACAATCTAAATGTTTAAAAGTTAAAGTAAAGACAAGATAGCTTGAGGTTTAACATAGGAATTCTATCGAGAGTACTAAGCTATGCCTTCATGGGCACCTAATATAAAGTTCTGACTGCCAAGCCTTCGTATCTAGCTGTCCAAGGGTTAGAGTTCCTAAGCTGTGCCTTCAAGGGCACCTATTCGCTGTGAATTCCGATATTATACACTATCTGCTAATCTAGAGTTAGACTTATCAGCTATTTGGAGATCTTTTTTCTTGTGTATCACTTCTAGGGCTACTTTTCTTCCAAATGGATTCATATCCTTTGCCCATTCGAACCTTTAAACAAAGGTCTATCTTTTGTACCTACACCAACATGGGATAAATTCGAATGGGCAAAGGATATTATACATTCAAATGTCTCCTGAAAGTTCACAAAGATATTAGGGACCCCCCAGGAAGACCTATAATCTCTAAAAATAAACATCTAGTAGAAAAACCCAGAACTCTTCCATCATATTTACAGGATACAAATGATACTCTGATTATACTTGATGAACTTCAAGTCCCCCCATACACACTCTTAGGAATCCTTGATGTGGTATCACTCTACAGCAATATACCACACAGTAATGGAATTCAAGCCTGTAGATACTTTTTAGATATCACCACCTACAGTTGTTTTAAAAAAGAGATTTCATACAAGATGTACTTCTTTTTATTCTCTCTCACAATTATTTCATCTTTAATGAGATATTATTTACAGCTAATGGGCACAGCTATGGGCATGGCCTCTGCACCCAGCTATGCCAATCTATTCCTAGGGTGGTGGGAACAATGTATTGTTGAGGCTCCATCAGTGGCGTACATACCAGGGTCGCAGGGGTCGCGGCTGCGACCGGGCCCAGCCCACCAGGGGGCCCGGCCGCCCCTGCGACCCGGTATGTAGCCACAGGGCCAGCCTCTTCCCCTGGGGGGCCCAGGAGCCAACCACCCCAGGGCCCCCCTGAGGCTGGCCCTGCTGACCCCAGGCAGGCGCGCGAGGGAGCACTCAGTGCTTCCTCTTCAGCTACCTCGCGCACCGCACTGATACCGGAGCCGGAAGATGACGTCATCTTCCGGCTCCGGCATCCCTACGCGGCGCGCGAGGGAGCTGAAGAGGAAGCACTGAGTGCTCCCTCGCGCGCCCACCTGCCTGACCGGCCACCCGCCTGCCTGGGGTCAGCAGGGCCACTGGACCCCAGGGAATCCCCCCAGCACTCCAAAAGGTAAGGAGGCTGGGGGGATTAAATAATAAATAAAAAAAATAGTGTTAGTGTTTGAGTGTGTGTGTGAGTGTTAGAGTGAGTGTTAGTGTGTGTGAGTGTTAGAGTGAGTGTTAGTGTGTGTGTCTGCTAGTGAGTGTGAGTGTGTGTGTCTGCTAGTGAGTGTGTTACTGTGTGTGTCTGCTAGTGAGTGTGTTACTGTGTGTGTCTTACAGAGTGTGTGTGTTAGTGAGTCTGTTTGATGTCTGTTAGTGAGTGTGTGTTTGTCAATGAGAGTATGTTTTGTAAGTGAGTGTGTATGTATGTCTGTCGCTGAGTGTGTCTCTGTCAGTAAATGTGTGTGTCTGGTAGCTAGTGTGTATGCGTCTGTAAGTGAGAGTGTGTGTGTCTTCAGCACTTACCTTTCTCCAGCGCCGGACTCCCTTGGCGCTGGGGATCCCTCAGCCTCTCAGCTCCGAATGCGACCGCGCACGCATTCAAACCGCCCATAGGAAAGCATTACTCAATGCTTTCCTATGGACGTTCAGTGTGCTCCTCTAGTGGCTGTCAGTGAGACAGCCACTAGAGACTGGATTAACCCTCAGTGAAACATAGCAGTTTCTCTGAAACTGCTATGTTTTCAGCTGCAGGGTTAAAACTAGAGGGACCTGACACCCAGGTTTCTCTGAAACTGCTATGTTTATGAAAAAATGGGTTAACCCTAGCTGGACCTGGCACCCAGACCACTTAATTAAGCTGAAGTGGTCTGGGTGCCTAGAGTGGTCCTTTAAGTGTGTGTGCATCTGCATGCACTGGCGTACATACCGCGGTCGCAGGGGTCGCAGCCCTGTAACCCCTGCGACCAGGTGCCCACCGCCATGTGTTGCGGTCCGGCCCGCGCGCGCGGGGGGCCCACGGATCAATTTTCGCACCGGGGCCCCAGGGGTCATGTGTACGCCACTGGGCTCCATCATACCAACAAGATCACCAGTTTATCTTAAAGTGGTACAGATACATAGACGAAATTCTGCTTCTATGGACAAGTTTGAACAACTAGTGCATACTTTGAACATCAACTGAAATGATCTTTCTTGATTTGAAAATACTGCTAGGAGAAGATGGAGCAATTCACACTCAACTACACAGAAAATCCACTTCTACAAATAGCCTCCTACATTGGTAAAGCCACCACCCCCACAAACTAAAAGCCTCCATCCCATACAGGCAATATCTGAGAACACAGAAACTGCTCAGAAAACAACACTTTTCTTGAAGCATGCAACAATATACGCTCGAGAGTTAAAGCCTTGGGATACCCAAACAGAGTACTTAAATAAGCATGCCTCCAAAATAGGTCAGAGACTTTGAGAGCCAATCCAGATCCAGACTTGAGAAATAATCAGATGTATTGCCACCTATGATTCAGATTGGAACCACATGACTGACATCATGAAAACCAACTGGCCAATACTAAATGCCTTTTGTAACTGTCTCTTTAAGTGACAAATTGCCCTGCTTCCCTGTATTATGGAGAAGCCTAATTGCCAGCCTCCTTCCTCATGACTATGGACCTGAGGTGTATGGCCCTTTAAGAACAGTATTTGGGCATGATGGATTTTTGTGTTGCTGCTGGCCCTTTAAGAACCATCTTGGGACATATTGAGACTTTGTGGAACAATGCCCCTTTAAGACTGTGTCCCCAGTCCCCTAAAATACTTTATTCATGGCTTCTTTACACTTGGTTCAGTAAATGGGGTTACTGAACCAAGTACCACACAGGTGGACCACCCAGAAGTGGAAGTGTGCAGGCAATTTACCTCCCAGGCTGGGAGCCTACTGCAGGTAAATTGCCGACTGCTGGGTGGCCGCAGTTCGTGCAACCAACACGTGGTGGCGGCCATCTTTGTTCATTCGAACGAGGTCAGCGGTATGTGTAGCCAAATTCATGGAACTGAAATCGGCTACACATTTAGACAAACATCGCTGACCCCTACCCTCTCCTACACTAAGTTTGAAGCCGCAGAGACTAAGGCAGTTTGAACTCACTGCTATATTAAGCTGAATGCACGAACGGCCTCGTTTGTGCATTCGAATGGGACTTAGTCATTTTTCTGCATAAAATTGACCAGCCGCACAGCCCAAATCTATGGAACTGTTTTGGGCAGGAAAATGTGCTTGCGGTCGGTCATAAAGGACTTCCAGCTAACTTTTTATCCACTGGAGGGATTTGTATGATTTTTGGTTATGTTTATATTTAAAGTATGCTGATTCTGAATATGTAATTTATGAAGATTGGACGTATATTTTTAAAGTTACAGTGTATGTATAAAAAGTGTATTTTTCCTGCCTGTGATAATTACTTTAACCCATTGTGTTCAGTAATTATATCACTGGCACGGGGAGGATTTGTGTGTTATTGATGGGTGTGTTTTTACTGTATGTTACACCCTGTGGGCGGTCCTGTATGTGTAAGACCTCCATAAAAGAAGGCCCTTTGGTGCCAATTAAACAGAATGACTTGACCTTCTAACTTCCAGCCTCAACTCATGTTTGTAGGGGACAGTTATAATCACTACAGGGATTGCTATGCTCTTCATACTCCCTTAGCTACTGAGCTCTTGTAAGAGCTCTTGTGCCTGATCCTGCTTCACCTACTGGAACCTGGAGCCTGGTCGTAGGTCCAGGCTGGATAGCAGATGGCAAGATACCAGCCCAGCAATGGTGGTTCGTGGAGTCTGCAGTGTTTATGGTCCTTTGGTGAGCGCTAGGAGCATCCTTTCTACGTGAATAGTGTGAATACACTAATTGGTCATTAAGGGGTTAACCGATCGGAACTCCCTGTCCGGATATAAAAATCACTCAGGAGTCCACCTTCGTTTAATTCCCCCTGAAGAGCCTGCCTGGCGAAACGCACGTCGGGGCTCAGCTCAGATGCTCACATACGTCAGCTTCCTCTACACAGTAATTTCCCCCTCGACGGCACTTTACTGCTTTAGTGGATGATTTTGATAGGAGATTTGAGTACAGCCGCTCTGTTTCTGAGTCAGTATTACCTGATTAGGATTACCTTACCCACGTTTTGAGCTATATTGCCTTTATCTGATAAGTCTAACTCTAGGATAGCAGATCGTGTATAATATCAGAAATCACAGCGAATAGGTGCCCTTGAAGGCACAGCTTAGGAACTCTTTAACCATTGGACAGCTAGATACTAAGGCTTGGCAGTCAGGACTTTATATTAGGTCCCCATGAAGGCACAGCTTAGTACCCCTCTTCAGTTTCTAGCTCCCCTCCGTCAGTAGTTGGCTCTATGTCTCACCCTGATGAGGCTCAGTCCCTGGCATTGCAACGCTCAGTCACTGACGCCATTATGGCAGCTATGGGCTCTATGTCCTCTGCCCTCTCTCAGACCATCGACCAGGCCTTACTCTCGCACCCACTGGATGCAGAAGGTTCGGGTCCACCAACGCAACAGCCCCCTTCTGGTTCAGACCCTTCAGGGGATGCACCCAAGAAGGCTACTGCCAAATCCAGGCACTTAACTCCCTCTGCCTCCAGAACCCCTATGACTGCTGAACCCAAGGTTCCCCATGATAGTGTGTCTGCATCACGCAAAAGAGCCTTTCCACGCCAAGCAGAATGGGCGTGGTGATGGAAATGTGCTAGAGCACAACCTGAGAGCGACTCCAACTCAGAAATCGGGTCAATTGAGTAGGCTGGTGCGGAGTCCTTGAGTGACTCTGATGATGAATCCTTTGGGCAGGGCCTTGACCTTTTGACATCTGCTCAGTCAGGGGTGGCAGTGAGTGGTTCTTGAAGTTACTCTCCAGCTACAGTGGGCTCCACTCTCCTGGATCCGTCTGGAGAAACTATGTTCGACCCGGATGATATCCATCACCCAAGGTCGGCTCAGTGGACCATGTGGCTCCCAGTGGACCATGTGGCACGTTACCTGGAGAACTGGGTAAGGCGCCCCTTCAGCAAGGCAGTCCGGCGTAAGCTCAGGGCTGAATGTCCAAGGCTTTGGTGCACAATTAAGTCTGTGAGACACTGGTTGCTGACCCTAAAATGACCTTCCTTACCAAATTGGGATGGAACCCTATCAGGAGGCGAGAGGCCGGTCCACCTTCTTCCCTTCACGTGGAAGACTATGGCGGTCCAGAGGCTTCAAAGGGAACTCCGGTTCCAGACGCCCTTATGGTAAGCTTACATCTACCTAATTTTCTTCTCAGGTTTGTGTAGGGGGCAGACTCCGTAATTTTCCAGCTTGGTCAGCCATCACCTCCGATGTTTGGGTTCTGGCCACCATTCAGGGTTTCCACATAGAGTTGGTCAGTACTCCTTGCTACATCCCTCCACCTCGCCTGATCTCATTTTCCCTACGAGATCGCGAGTTGATAGACATAGAATTGTTGGTCCTTTATGAGAAAGGGGCGATTGAACTAGCACGCACGTCCCCTGCCGGGGTCCTCAGCAACATTTTCTTGGTGGAAAAGAAAGGCGAGCAGATGTCCCCTGTTATTAATCTCCGTCCCCTCAATGAATTGGTGCGCTATCGCCACTTCAAGATGGAGGGCATTGACCTTCTGCGGGATCTACTCCTTCGCGATGACTGGATGGTGAAACTGGATCTAAAGGACGGGTACTTGACGGTCTCAGTGGCCAAGACGTCCAGAGACTTATTGCATTTCCTGTGGAAAGACAACACTTGGCGCTTTACATGTCTTCCTTTTGGGCTCTCTTCTGCACCTTCACAAAACTGCTGCGCCCGGCCATGGCTTGGTTACGCAGTCAGGCCGTGCGTCTGATCGTCTTCTTGGACGATATCCTGATCATGGCACAGGATTGCTCAGACCTCCTCTCTCATCTTGGTTTTCTCCTCAGCTGGGAGAAGTCCTGCCTGACTCCATCGAGATGCATGGAGTTTCTCGATTTCACCCTAGACTCCAGAGCAGAGTCACTGAGCCTTCCAACGTCCAAGATTTGGAGCATCTGCAAGGAGTTATGCCGCACTCTGGTGCGGTCTCAGATCATGCTACGCCATCTGGCACGGATCATTGGCCTGCTGGCATCCCCAATCCAAGCGGTGTTCCTGGTTCCTCTTCATTACCGTGCCCTCCAGCGACTGAAGATTGCACACCTCTGCAACGGCGTCTCCTACGCGGACATGGTCTTTCTGGACACCGAGACCTGAGACGAATTGACTTGGTGGATCCACAACCTCTCTGCTTGGAATGGCAAGGCCATCTTCAGTTCCGAACAGGAGTTCACCATGCACTCGGACGCGAGTCTCCACGGCTGGGGTGCCCATTGCAACGGTGTGACTACAGGGGGATGTTGGTCGGAGGACGAATCCCGACTCCACATCAATGGTCTGCAGCGACTCAGAGGTAGTCTTGGACTTATGCTTGGCCAGGGATTTGGTGGTCCAGACAGAGTCACTCCCGGGACTCCACAACATTCACACGGACTGGAGTTCATGCTATCTTTAGGACAGCAGCGACTGGAGAGTGGAGGTGGGGGTGTTCTCTGCTATCTCTGGGGTCCTTTTTGCCATCGACCTATTTGCATCCCGTCTCAACAGCCAAATTTCACGGTTCTACAGCTGGCGCCCGGCTGCTGAAGCAGTGGACGCTTTCCTGCAAGACTGGAATGGCAATCAGGGCCAGTGCAAGGATTCTTGCCGCCCTAGGCAACAATCCATTTTGCCGCCCCCTCATGAATGCAACTACATTCCCTCAGGTGTTTATTCACTAAACTTTGAATTACAGTGACGAGACATTTAAGGAAAGAGACGCATTGAAGAGGCATTAAAGGGAAACTATAATGCAAGGAAAACTTCTACCTCTGTCAAACGCACCTCCCTTGTGGTGCAGGAGGGTTTAAAACCCCTTCTGTCACTTACCTGGGTCCAGCACCAATGTACTGGCTTGGGTCCACCTTTGCTCCTCAATGGCCGCGCTCGCAGTGGTATTTGCATGACGCTAGGTTTTGCGTGACACTTGACGTCTCCATGCATAGCCACTAGAGGAGTTAACCCTGAACGGTAATTATTGCAGTTTCTTAAAAATTGCAATAATTACCTTTGCAGTGTCACTTACACAATCTCACTAATACACACACTTACACATTCTAACTAACTTACACACTCTAACACATACACATTCTCACTGACCTACACATTGTCACTTGCACACTGTCACTTGCACACTCTCACTGACATACACAGTGTCACTTACACACTCAGCCACATACACACACTCTCACTGACATACACAGTGTCACACACACTCACCAATATACACATGGTCAATTACACACTCTTATTAACACCACACACAGTGCCACTTGCACACTCACACCCACACCCACCAATATACACATGGTCAATTACACACTCTTATTAACACCACACACAGTGCCACTTGCACACTCACACACACACACCCAAAGTCACTTGCACACTCTCAATAATACAAACACACACCCAGTCACTTGCACACTCTAACTAATACACACACAGTCACTTGCACACTCTCACTAACACACACACACACACCCAGAGTCACTTGAACACTCTAACAAACACACACACACACAGAATCACTTGCACACTCTCACAAACACACATTGTCACTTATACACTCTCATTAACACACACACTGTCACTAAAATACAAGCTCACACCACTTTACATAATGTCACACTTTATTTACACACACAAACACAGTCATTTAACACAATCCCCCATTTACAAACATGCACACAACAAGGAATCCCCCTTAGCAATACCCGGGTGCTGTGAAGAGGAGAAGAGGTCCAGGCTGCAGGATGTTGCTCTTCTTTCTCCGGGGGGAGCAGGAGAAACGTGCACTGTGAGCACAGGCTGCTTCCTGTTCCTCTCAGAGTACTTCCTGTGTTCACAGCCAGGGGGCAGCCGGGATACCAGGTCACATCCCGGCTTCCCCCTGCCTGCAGGAAGCAGAGTGCTCTGCTCGGGTGCTGGGGATACAGCACATTTAGCTCCCAAAGCAGGTAATTTACAGTAGAGGGAGCCCAGCAGCTGAATGGCTGCACTGGGGGTGGCTAAGGAGCCACTCACCCAGCACAGCATCCCCAGACAGCAGCAGGGCAGCCCACCGGGAAAAGACCCCGTGGGCACCCCCTAGAGGCCAGCACCCCTAATGGTAGCGCCAGCCCTGACGGCAAAATGCCTCCATTTGCCATGATCCCTCAAGCCCGCTTGGCGAGCTTGGGCTAGCTGGTGCCTGGCTTAGAACATGGATCCCGTTTCGGCACCTGTGACGGCAATCTTTCAATTCCTTACATCGTTGTTTGAGGCTGGCCGTGCGTATCGCACAATTTATTTGTACAGGTCGGCTATTTCTTCGGCTCATGATAGTTTTGACGGTTGTCCCGCAGGCCAATACCCCTTAGTGCACCGATTGCTTCGGGGATCCTAACTGTCATGCCATCCTAGGCTTCGTTACTCCTCCACTTGGGATGTCACCTGTGTGTTGTCTCTTTTCCGTTCCTGGTCTCCTAACACAGACCTATCCTTACGACAATTGTCAGCCAAGTTGGTCACACAAACATACACACAATCCGCACAAACGCAACACCAGTAACAATCCACATACATGCACACAACCCCACATGCAGCCTCTCCCAATACCCCAAACAGCCCCCACACACTACCAAATACACAATGTGACATATCCATCCACACACACAATTCCACAAGCAGCCCCCATACACAGCCCACATTCATATGTATCATACACAATACCACAATCTACTTATGAACATATACAATATAATAGCTCATATACGCACAAATACAACGATACAAAGCAATTACAGTAAAAATAACACAACCAGAATACGGCAGCATACACACCTTTAAAAAAAATAGGGCCGGCATGCTACGGGACATCACAATCCTATATCGGCACAGTGCTGCTAAAAGGTTGCCTACCCCTGAACTAGAGTATCAGCAGGAAAAATATATATTAGTCAAGGGATAGGCAACCTTTGGCACCCCAGATGTTGTGGACTACATCCCCCATAATGCTCTTACACCCATAATGCTGGCAAAGCATCATGGGAGGTGTAGTCCAAAACAACTGGAGTGCCGAAGGTTGCCTATGCCTGTATTAGTCCATAAGGTATTATGCTGAATGTTATGGAGCATGAGTACTCCACTGTGCCTTTATGGGCACATAATTGGTAGCAGGTAAGCTTAATGATTTTTGTTAGTGTACTTAACTGTGCCTTTGTGGGCATCTAATTGGTAGCAGGTTCTGATAATGTAGCCTATGTGTCTGGCTGTCTTTGGAGTAAATGGATATTAATGTTGTGCCTTCACTGGCACCTATTAACTGTTGATTATAAGTGTTTCAGACTCAGTACTATTATGCTACCCTAAGTACAAAATCCATGCCTAAAGGCAAGATAGCTTGAGGTGTAACTAGGTAATTCTGTCGAGAGTACTAAACTGTGCCTTTGTGTGCACCTAATTTATAGCACATCAAGACTGACAATCTAAATGTTTAAAAGTTAAAGTAAAGACAAGATAGCTTGAGGTTTAACATAGGAATTCTATCGAGAGTACTAAGCTATGCCTTCATGGGCACCTAATATAAAGTTCTGACTGCCAAGCCTTCGTATCTAGCTGTCCAAGGGTTAGAGTTCCTAAGCTGTGCCTTCAAGGGCACCTATTCGCTGTGAATTCCGATATTATACACTATCTGCTAATCTAGAGTTAGACTTATCAGCTATTTGGAGATCTTTTTTCTTGTGTATCACTTCTAGGGCTACTTTTCTTCCAAATGGATTCATATCCTTTGCCCATTCGAACCTTTAAACAAAGGTCTATCTTTTGTACCTACACCAACATGGGATAAATTCGAATGGGCAAAGGATATTATACATTCAAATGTCTCCTGAAAGTTCACAAAGATATTAGGGACCCCCCAGGAAGACCTATAATCTCTAAAAATAAACATCTAGTAGAAAAACCCAGAACTCTTCCATCATATTTACAGGATACAAATGATACTCTGATTATACTTGATGAACTTCAAGTCCCCCCATACACACTCTTAGGAATCCTTGATGTGGTATCACTCTACAGCAATATACCACACAGTAATGGAATTCAAGCCTGTAGATACTTTTTAGATATCACCACCTACAGTTGTTTTAAAAAAGAGATTTCATACAAGATGTACTTCTTTTTATTCTCTCTCACAATTATTTCATCTTTAATGAGATATTATTTACAGCTAATGGGCACAGCTATGGGCATGGCCTCTGCACCCAGCTATGCCAATCTATTCCTAGGGTGGTGGGAACAATGTATTGTTGAGGCTCCATCAGTGGCGTACATACCAGGGTCGCAGGGGTCGCGGCTGCGACCGGGCCCAGCCCACCAGGGGGCCCGGCCGCCCCTGCGACCCGGTATGTAGCCACAGGGCCAGCCTCTTCCCCTGGGGGGCCCAGGAGCCAACCACCCCAGGGCCCCCCTGAGGCTGGCCCTGCTGACCCCAGGCAGGCGCGCGAGGGAGCACTCAGTGCTTCCTCTTCAGCTACCTCGCGCACCGCACTGATACCGGAGCCGGAAGATGACGTCATCTTCCGGCTCCGGCATCCCTACGCGGCGCGCGAGGGAGCTGAAGAGGAAGCACTGAGTGCTCCCTCGCGCGCCCACCTGCCTGACCGGCCACCCGCCTGCCTGGGGTCAGCAGGGCCACTGGACCCCAGGGAATCCCCCCAGCACTCCAAAAGGTAAGGAGGCTGGGGGGATTAAATAAAAAAAAAAAAAAAAATAGTGTTAGTGTTTGAGTGTGTGTGTGAGTGTTAGAGTGAGTGTTAGTGTGTGTGTCTGCTAGTGAGTGTGAGTGTGTGTGTCTGCTAGTGTGTTACTGTGTGTGTCTTACTGTGTGTGTCTTACAGAGTGTGTGTGTTAGTGAGTCTGTTTGATGTCTGTTAGTGAGTGTGTGTTTGTCAATGAGAGTGTATGTTTTGTAAGTGAGTGTGTATGTATGTCTGTCGCTGACTGTGTCTCTGTCAGTAAATGTGTGTGTCTGTTAGCTAGTGTGTATGCGTCTGTAAGTGTGTGTGTCTTCAGCACTTACCTTTCTCCAGCGCCGGACTCCCTTGGCGCTGGGGATCCCTCAACCTCTCAGCTCCGAATGCGACCGCGCACGCATTCAAACCGCCCATAGGAAAGCATTACTCAATGCTTTCCTATGGACGTTCAGTGTGCTCCTCTAGCGGCTGTCAGTGAGACAGCCACTAGAGGCTGGATTAACCCTCAGTGAAACATAGCAGTTTCTCTGAAACTGCTATGTTTTCAGCTGCAGGGTTAAAACTAGAGGGACCTGACACCCAGGTTTCTCTGAAACTGCTATGTTTATGAAAAAATGGGTTAACCCTAGCTGGACCTGGCACCCAGACCACTTAATTAAGCTGAAGTGGTCTGGGTGCCTAGAGTGGTCCTTTAAGTGTGTGTGCATCTGCATGCACTGGCGTACATACCGCGGTCGCAGGGGTCGCAGCCCTGTAACCCCTGCGACCAGGTGCCCACCGCCATGTGTTGCGGTCCGGCCCGCGCGCGCGGGGGGCCCACGGATCAATTTTCGCACCGGGGCCCCAGGGGTCATGTGTACGCCACTGGGCTCCATCATACCAACAAGATCACCAGTTTATCTTAAAGTGGTACAGATACATAGACGAAATTCTGCTTCTATGGACAAGTTTGAACAACTAGTGCATACTTTGAACATCAACTGAAATGATCTTTCTTGATTTGAAAATACTGCTAGGAGAAGATGGAGCAATTCACACTCAACTACACAGAAAATCCACTTCTACAAATAGCCTCCTACATTGGTAAAGCCACCACCCCCACAAACTAAAAGCCTCCATCCCATACAGGCAATATCTGAGAACACAGAAACTGCTCAGAAAACAACACTTTTCTTGAAGCATGCAACAATATACGCTCGAGAGTTAAAGCCTTGGGATACCCAAACAGAGTACTTAAATAAGCATGCCTCCAAAATAGGTCAGAGACTTTGAGAGCCAATCCAGATCCAGACTTGAGAAATAATCAGATGTATTGCCACCTATGATTCAGATTGGAACCACATGACTGACATCATGAAAACCAACTGGCCAATACTAAATGCCTTTTGTAACTGTCTCTTTAAGTGACAAATTGCCCTGCTTCCCTGTATTATGGAGAAGCCTAATTGCCAGCCTCCTTCCTCATGACTATGGACCTGAGGTGTATGGCCCTTTAAGAACAGTATTTGGGCATGATGGATTTTTGTGTTGCTGCTGGCCCTTTAAGAACCATCTTGGGACATATTGAGACTTTGTGGAACAATGCCCCTTTAAGACTGTGTCCCCAGTCCCCTAAAATACTTTATTCATGGCTTCTTTACACTTGGTTCAGTAAATGGGGTTACTGAACCAAGTACCACACAGGTGGACCACCCAGAAGTGGAAGTGTGCAGGCAATTTACCTCCCAGGCTGGGAGCCTACTGCAGGTAAATTGCCGACTGCTGGGTGGCCGCAGTTCGTGCAACCAACACGTGGTGGCGGCCATCTTTGTTCATTCGAACGAGGTCAGCGGTATGTGTAGCCAAATTCATGGAACTGAAATCGGCTACACATTTAGACAAACATCGCTGACCCCTACCCTCTCCTACACTAAGTTTGAAGCCGCAGAGACTAAGGCAGTTTGAACTCACTGCTATATTAAGCTGAATGCACGAACGGCCTCGTTTGTGCATTCGAATGGGACTTAGTCATTTTTCTGCATAAAATTGACCAGCCGCACAGCCCAAATCTATGGAACTGTTTTGGGCAGGAAAATGTGCTTGCGGTCGGTCATAAAGGACTTCCAGCTAACTTTTTATCCACTGGAGGGATTTGTATGATTTTTGGTTATGTTTATATTTAAAGTATGCTGATTCTGAATATGTAATTTATGAAGATTGGACGTATATTTTTAAAGTTACAGTGTATGTATAAAAAGTGTATTTTTCCTGCCTGTGATAATTACTTTAACCCATTGTGTTCAGTAATTATATCACTGGCACGGGGAGGATTTGTGTGTTATTGATGGGTGTGTTTTTACTGTATGTTACACCCTGTGGGCGGTCCTGTATGTGTAAGACCTCCATAAAAGAAGGCCCTTTGGTGCCAATTAAACAGAATGACTTGACCTTCTAACTTCCAGCCTCAACTCATGTTTGTAGGGGACAGTTATAATCACTACAGGGATTGCTATGCTCTTCATACTCCCTTAGCTACTGAGCTCTTGTAAGAGCTCTTGTGCCTGATCCTGCTTCACCTACTGGAACCTGGAGCCTGGTCGTAGGTCCAGGCTGGATAGCAGATGGCAAGATACCAGCCCAGCAATGGTGGTTCGTGGAGTCTGCAGTGTTTATGGTCCTTTGGTGAGCGCTAGGAGCATCCTTTCTACGTGAATAGTGTGAATACACTAATTGGTCATTAAGGGGTTAACCGATCGGAACTCCCTGTCCGGATATAAAAATCACTCAGGAGTCCACCTTCGTTTAATTCCCCCTGAAGAGCCTGCCTGGCGAAACGCACGTCGGGGCTCAGCTCAGATGCTCACATACGTCAGCTTCCTCTACACAGTAATTTCCCCCTCGACGGCACTTTACTGCTTTAGTGGATGATTTTGATAGGAGATTTGAGTACAGCCGCTCTGTTTCTGAGTCAGTATTACCTGATTAGGATTACCTTACCCACGTTTTGAGCTATATTGCCTTTATCTGATAAGTCTAACTCTAGGATAGCAGATCGTGTATAATATCAGAAATCACAGCGAATAGGTGCCCTTGAAGGCACAGCTTAGGAACTCTTTAACCATTGGACAGCTAGATACTAAGGCTTGGCAGTCAGGACTTTATATTAGGTCCCCATGAAGGCACAGCTTAGTACCCCTCTTCAGTTTCTAGCTCCCCTCCGTCAGTAGTTGGCTCTATGTCTCACCCTGATGAGGCTCAGTCCCTGGCATTGCAACGCTCAGTCACTGACGCCATTATGGCAGCTATGGGCTCTATGTCCTCTGCCCTCTCTCAGACCATCGACCAGGCCTTACTCTCGCACCCACTGGATGCAGAAGGTTCGGGTCCACCAACGCAACAGCCCCCTTCTGGTTCAGACCCTTCAGGGGATGCACCCAAGAAGGCTACTGCCAAATCCAGGCACTTAACTCCCTCTGCCTCCAGAACCCCTATGACTGCTGAACCCAAGGTTCCCCATGATAGTGTGTCTGCATCACGCAAAAGAGCCTTTCCACGCCAAGCAGAATGGGCGTGGTGATGGAAATGTGCTAGAGCACAACCTGAGAGCGACTCCAACTCAGAAATCGGGTCAATTGAGTAGGCTGGTGCGGAGTCCTTGAGTGACTCTGATGATGAATCCTTTGGGCAGGGCCTTGACCTTTTGACATCTGCTCAGTCAGGGGTGGCAGTGAGTGGTTCTTGAAGTTACTCTCCAGCTACAGTGGGCTCCACTCTCCTGGATCCGTCTGGAGAAACTATGTTCGACCCGGATGATATCCATCACCCAAGGTCGGCTCAGTGGACCATGTGGCTCCCAGTGGACCATGTGGCACGTTACCTGGAGAACTGGGTAAGGCGCCCCTTCAGCAAGGCAGTCCGGCGTAAGCTCAGGGCTGAATGTCCAAGGCTTTGGTGCACAATTAAGTCTGTGAGACACTGGTTGCTGACCCTAAAATGACCTTCCTTACCAAATTGGGATGGAACCCTATCAGGAGGCGAGAGGCCGGTCCACCTTCTTCCCTTCACGTGGAAGACTATGGCGGTCCAGAGGCTTCAAAGGGAACTCCGGTTCCAGACGCCCTTATGGTAAGCTTACATCTACCTAATTTTCTTCTCAGGTTTGTGTAGGGGGCAGACTCCGTAATTTTCCAGCTTGGTCAGCCATCACCTCCGATGTTTGGGTTCTGGCCACCATTCAGGGTTTCCACATAGAGTTGGTCAGTACTCCTTGCTACATCCCTCCACCTCGCCTGATCTCATTTTCCCTACGAGATCGCGAGTTGATAGACATAGAATTGTTGGTCCTTTATGAGAAAGGGGCGATTGAACTAGCACGCACGTCCCCTGCCGGGGTCCTCAGCAACATTTTCTTGGTGGAAAAGAAAGGCGAGCAGATGTCCCCTGTTATTAATCTCCGTCCCCTCAATGAATTGGTGCGCTATCGCCACTTCAAGATGGAGGGCATTGACCTTCTGCGGGATCTACTCCTTCGCGATGACTGGATGGTGAAACTGGATCTAAAGGACGGGTACTTGACGGTCTCAGTGGCCAAGACGTCCAGAGACTTATTGCATTTCCTGTGGAAAGACAACACTTGGCGCTTTACATGTCTTCCTTTTGGGCTCTCTTCTGCACCTTCACAAAACTGCTGCGCCCGGCCATGGCTTGGTTACGCAGTCAGGCCGTGCGTCTGATCGTCTTCTTGGACGATATCCTGATCATGGCACAGGATTGCTCAGACCTCCTCTCTCATCTTGGTTTTCTCCTCAGCTGGGAGAAGTCCTGCCTGACTCCATCGAGATGCATGGAGTTTCTCGATTTCACCCTAGACTCCAGAGCAGAGTCACTGAGCCTTCCAACGTCCAAGATTTGGAGCATCTGCAAGGAGTTATGCCGCACTCTGGTGCGGTCTCAGATCATGCTACGCCATCTGGCACGGATCATTGGCCTGCTGGCATCCCCAATCCAAGCGGTGTTCCTGGTTCCTCTTCATTACCGTGCCCTCCAGCGACTGAAGATTGCACACCTCTGCAACGGCGTCTCCTACGCGGACATGGTCTTTCTGGACACCGAGACCTGAGACGAATTGACTTGGTGGATCCACAACCTCTCTGCTTGGAATGGCAAGGCCATCTTCAGTTCCGAACAGGAGTTCACCATGCACTCGGACGCGAGTCTCCACGGCTGGGGTGCCCATTGCAACGGTGTGACTACAGGGGGATGTTGGTCGGAGGACGAATCCCGACTCCACATCAATGGTCTGCAGCGACTCAGAGGTAGTCTTGGACTTATGCTTGGCCAGGGATTTGGTGGTCCAGACAGAGTCACTCCCGGGACTCCACAACATTCACACGGACTGGAGTTCATGCTATCTTTAGGACAGCAGCGACTGGAGAGTGGAGGTGGGGGTGTTCTCTGCTATCTCTGGGGTCCTTTTTGCCATCGACCTATTTGCATCCCGTCTCAACAGCCAAATTTCACGGTTCTACAGCTGGCGCCCGGCTGCTGAAGCAGTGGACGCTTTCCTGCAAGACTGGAATGGCAATCAGGGCCAGTGCAAGGATTCTTGCCGCCCTAGGCAACAATCCATTTTGCCGCCCCCTCATGAATGCAACTACATTCCCTCAGGTGTTTATTCACTAAACTTTGAATTACAGTGACGAGACATTTAAGGAAAGAGACGCATTGAAGAGGCATTAAAGGGAAACTATAATGCAAGGAAAACTTCTACCTCTGTCAAACGCACCTCCCTTGTGGTGCAGGAGGGTTTAAAACCCCTTCTGTCACTTACCTGGGTCCAGCACCAATGTACTGGCTTGGGTCCACCTTTGCTCCTCAATGGCCGCGCTCGCAGTGGTATTTGCATGACGCTAGGTTTTGCGTGACACTTGACGTCTCCATGCATAGCCACTAGAGGAGTTAACCCTGAACGGTAATTATTGCAGTTTCTTAAAAATTGCAATAATTACCTTTGCAGTGTCACTTACACAATCTCACTAATACACACACTTACACATTCTAACTAACTTACACACTCTAACACATACACATTCTCACTGACCTACACATTGTCACTTGCACACTGTCACTTGCACACTCTCACTGACATACACAGTGTCACTTACACACTCAGCCACATACACACACTCTCACTGACATACACAGTGTCACACACACTCACCAATATACACATGGTCAATTACACACTCTTATTAACACCACACACAGTGCCACTTGCACACTCACACCCACACCCACCAATATACACATGGTCAATTACACACTCTTATTAACACCACACACAGTGCCACTTGCACACTCACACACACACACCCAAAGTCACTTGCACACTCTCAATAATACAAACACACACCCAGTCACTTGCACACTCTAACTAATACACACACAGTCACTTGCACACTCTCACTAACACACACACACACACCCAGAGTCACTTGAACACTCTAACAAACACACACACACACAGAATCACTTGCACACTCTCACAAACACACATTGTCACTTATACACTCTCATTAACACACACACTGTCACTAAAATACAAGCTCACACCACTTTACATAATGTCACACTTTATTTACACACACAAACACAGTCATTTAACACAATCCCCCATTTACAAACATGCACACAACAAGGAATCCCCCTTAGCAATACCCGGGTGCTGTGAAGAGGAGAAGAGGTCCAGGCTGCAGGATGTTGCTCTTCTTTCTCCGGGGGGAGCAGGAGAAACGTGCACTGTGAGCACAGGCTGCTTCCTGTTCCTCTCAGAGTACTTCCTGTGTTCACAGCCAGGGGGCAGCCGGGATACCAGGTCACATCCCGGCTTCCCCCTGCCTGCAGGAAGCAGAGTGCTCTGCTCGGGTGCTGGGGATACAGCACATTTAGCTCCCAAAGCAGGTAATTTACAGTAGAGGGAGCCCAGCAGCTGAATGGCTGCACTGGGGGTGGCTAAGGAGCCACTCACCCAGCACAGCATCCCCAGACAGCAGCAGGGCAGCCCACCGGGAAAAGACCCCGTGGGCACCCCCTAGAGGCCAGCACCCCTAATGGTAGCGCCAGCCCTGACGGCAAAATGCCTCCATTTGCCATGATCCCTCAAGCCCGCTTGGCGAGCTTGGGCTAGCTGGTGCCTGGCTTAGAACATGGATCCCGTTTCGGCACCTGTGACGGCAATCTTTCAATTCCTTACATCGTTGTTTGAGGCTGGCCGTGCGTATCGCACAATTTATTTGTACAGGTCGGCTATTTCTTCGGCTCATGATAGTTTTGACGGTTGTCCCGCAGGCCAATACCCCTTAGTGCACCGATTGCTTCGGGGATCCTAACTGTCATGCCATCCTAGGCTTCGTTACTCCTCCACTTGGGATGTCACCTGTGTGTTGTCTCTTTTCCGTTCCTGGTCTCCTAACACAGACCTATCCTTACGACAATTGTCAGCCAAGTTGGTCAGAAATTTAAAATTCTTGATAAACCAAAACAAACATTAAACGAACAAATGTGGAGCAAATCAAAAAAATTATTGTGGATTAATTTGTTTTCTTAAGGATAGAAAATTAGGGAGTTATCTATTAAAGGACCACTCTAGGCACCCAGGCCACTTCAGCTTAATGAAGTGGTCTGGGTGCCAGGTCCCTCTAGGATTAACCCTTTTTTTTATAAACAGAGAAACTGCTATGTTTATAATAGGGTTAATCCAGCCTCCAAATCCTCTAGTGGCTGTCTCATTGACAGCCGCTAGAGGCGCTTGCGTGATTCTCACTGTGAAAATCACTGTGAGAAGACGCAAGCGTCCATAGGAAAGCATTATGAATGCTTTCCTATGAGACTGGTTGAATGCACGCGCAGCTCTTGCCACGCGTGCGCATTCAGCCGAAAGGGAGGAGAGGAGGCGGAGAGGAGGAGGAGAGCTCCCCGCCCGGCGTGGGAAAAAAGGTAAGTTTTAACCCTTTCCTCTCCCCAGAGCCGGGCGGGAGGGGGACCCTGAGGGTGGGGGCACCCTCAGGGCACTATAATGCCAGGAAAATGAGTATGTTTTCCTGGCACTATAGTGGTCCTTTAAGCAACTAAAACAGCCATATTAAAAGAACACTATAGAGTCAGGAACACAAACATGTATTCCAGACCCTAGAGTGTTAAAAACACATGTTAGCCCCTGCCAATCTCAAAAGGTAATAAAACTCCCATAAGAAAACATTGGAGTCACTGAGATCATCAATTCTGATGATCTCACCCAAGGAGGAGGGGCAGAACCAAACACCCACTGGCCAATCAGCATCTCCTCATGAAGATGCTTTGAATCACTGCATCTCTATAGGGAAAGTTCAGCATCAGTCAACCCAGAAAGCACCTCTAGTGGCCGTTTGACTGCCACTGGAGGTGTCCCTAGGGAGCAATGTAATCACTGCCTTTTCACTGAAAAGACAGAGTTTACAGCAAACTGTCTGTAGGGACTGACTATACTCACCAGAACAACTGCATTAAGCTGTTGTTGTTCTGGTGACAAAAGTGTCCCTTTAAGAAGAAGGGCTTTTTTTTAACTTTGCTTTTTCAGCTTTTGAGAAGATAACTTCCTAATTTGATATGTGGAATTGTCATAATTAATAGTACCAACTTATTGAATTATCTACTAAGCAACCGATTGAGCAAAATGTAGAATTTAGTAGATAGCTCCTTAACCTGATACATATATGTGGGATTATTATATTTAAAGGGACACTATAGTCACCTGAACAACTTCAGCTTAATGAGGTTGTTCAGGTGAGAACTATAGCTCCCTCAGCCTCTCTCATGTAAACACTGTATTTTCTGAGAAAATACAGTGTTTACATTAAAAGCTAGGAACACCTCCAGTTGCAGTCACTCAGAGTGAACCAGAGGGACTTCTGAGTTGATGGAAGCATAATATGCCTCCATCCACTCAGATTTGCTGTGCACCGAGCATCCTGTGATTCAGTATCTCCTCCCACTGCATGCAGACATTGAACTTTCCTCATGGAGGTTCATTGATTCAATTCATCTCTATGAGGAGATGCTGATTGGCCAGGGCTGTGTTTGAATCATGCTGGCTCTGCCCCGATCCGCCTCCTTGTCAGTCTCAGCCAATCCTATGGGGAAGCACTGTGATTGGATCAGGCTATCACATGTCAGCAGACTGCTTGTTTTTCCTGAGTCTAACAGCATGCAGATTTACAGCGTCTGGCTTGAAAACTGTAAGATTTTTACTATATTTATGGACGCATTAGGGGCCCAGGCGGGCTAGATGGTCGTGTTAACACTCTAGGGTCAGGAATACATGTAGTTGCACGGGTGACTATAGTGTCCCTTTAAGGATACCAAATTTGGGAGCTCTCATAAACAGCACCCACATTTAGCATCTTTTGGAAAAAAAGGAATAATGGCCCCTGAATTTGCTTTCGCTACCAAAATTTTGGTTTTACGGAATTTCGGACTAATAAAAATTGAAAACTGATCCTGGAAACGCTTAACATTGGCCCTACAATCTTTGCAGCAATGAAATCAGGAAGTCTTTCTACTGAACTTCTGAGTGACAGACAATATATGTGATCATAGACAGCAGTGTAAACACTGCTATCTAAGTGTGATGTGTAAAAGGCAGCATTTACACTTCTAAGCCTGGTTCTGGTGATTAGAGATTTCCTTTCACTGAACTAGAAATTGTAGCAAATCAAAAATTTCAATGAAAATATTTAGGCAAAGTAGTTGATCTGGAGAAATTTTCCAACTCGGGTATAGTTACTAGTTGGCTATTATAATCACAGTTTTGCCATTCATAATTGAATTTGTTACAATTCATAATTTAGTGACTAAACTCCTGTGTATGAAAGTTTTTAACAAAATATCTTTATTTGTATACCAACATTGAGCTTATGTAAATAAAGTAACTGTACAGCACTATCTTGTTATTGATACTTCAGATTACGTTTTTTAACAAGCAGAAGGTGAAATCAGATCTAAAAGAAATCAATATAAAACGTGGACAGTCCATTTGTTGCAAGCAGGATATACCCCTTTTCTATTTAAATATGTATTGTGTGCACTTTAACGTGCGTTCTTTATCCCAGGGAAAATAAAAGGAGTGTGTGTATAACTGATAATATTGTTGCCTAGTTACAGTACTACAGACAGTTCTCACTGGACACATCGTACAAGGCAGCTGCAGAGCATGCAAGTGATACTGTATTCATCCCCACACTCACCGACCATAGAGCATGCCTGCTGCTGCTAGCACTGAAACAGACTGATCCAGGAAACACATGCAGCTATAAACACAACTTCTGGCTTTCCATGCCACAGCACAGATAGCAATCATTTCACGGGAGCAGATTCCACACTTGCTCTTAAATTGACTTCAGCACTTTCACCATTATTAAAAACACAGAAAAAGCAGCATGTATATGAAAACTGTCAGACTAAAAAAGCTTTAAAAATGTTATCACATATTCTAATTACAAGAGAATTATTACTTACTGTTTGTTTCATACTCTCTCATCAGAGGCAATCCTTTTAGTTAACATGAAAAAAATGGTAAAAATAACTTAGTTGTTATTAAAAGTGTGGTTCACAGTTTTGCATCATTACGTATGCTTTTGGCCCAAACAGGTTTTGGATTTTTGATATTTTGGCTTAATACCATTTTAGAGTCAAGGATATTTTTTTCTTATTGTGTGACACAATTGAATCTCAGTTCAAAATGGATTTTCAAATTTTTTTTTTTTTTTTTTAAATCAAACGCAGATACAGAGATGTGTGACAGGTTGAATCATGTGGGCTTGTGCCTTTTTACAACCTATATTACTTTGTAAGTTTGTTGGAAAGTAACGTGACTAAAAGCAGTAAGCAAAACACCACAGCTATTTGAACTAGGCATACTAGGGCCTTTAATTCTTGAGAGCAGACTAATGTTACCAGTCAAGGTGTACGTGCATGCGTGTCCACTCTCCTTTTTGAGGGAACAAACACAAGGTTTTGTTTTGTGCATAGTTCCTCACGGCGCCAATGCCCTGTCATGAGGGACCCATGAGGTGGTCAGCTAATCACCTTTGGGCACCCCTGAAGCAGACACTTATTCAGCAAGGCAGAGTAGGCACCCACTTACCCTACATGGCAGGTGCCTACTCTGGCGATATATACCAGGCAATGGATGAAAAGGAGGCAGGCAGGTGGCAAAGGAGTGCTGACTTTTTCCAGTTCCTCTCTGCTCCCTTGTGCACCCTCTGTGATGATGCCGGGAGCTGCAATATAATGTCAATCCAGCAGGGGTGGCTCTAGACTTTGCGAGGCCTTAGGCGAAACTCAAACATGAGGCCCCCCACTAACACCATTAGTGGAAAAAAAAATTAGGGGTTGTTTTGTGTGTGCATAAGGAGCTGTACCTATATTGAATGGCGAGCTTGCAGCTTTGAATACCTAGATGTAATCTCTGTATTCATCTTCAGAGGCTTGCATTGTCGCACCTCCCTATGCCGCTGCGTTGTGAGCACTTTGACCATAGATATGGCATAATTTGCTGATCATTTATACATGATTGCTGGGAATGGTTGTATAGCCTGGCAGTCTTGTATACATAAGTGCCAGTGTGAAGGGGTTATTTGAAAAATGAACAATTGGTTGGGCTTTTAAAAAAAAAAAAAATAATAATAAAGTTACAGATTGGAAAACAATGTCATAGACATTTCCCCACATATTCTAAATTCCTTTACATGGAAAATTATCATATATGTGTTTCCCCATGTATTGTATATGTATGCATGCATTATATATATATATATATATATATATATATATATGTTGCTTGCAACTTAATCTTTGCATTGCCCATATCATACCAAAACCACATTGCAGACAGACACGAACACATTTAAACATTAATACACAAATACATATACACACTGATATATGCACATGCATACACACAAACACACACACACACACACAGATGCACAGAGACAGATATTGACTAATACAGACATACAGACACAATGTGTTTATCTGGCTGACTGTGTGTATTTCTGAATGTGTCTGGCATTGTCTGCCTGTGTATGTGCCTGAGAGTGCGTTTGACAGTGAGTATCCTTGTATGTGAATGTATGTTTCTGTGAACATGTGTATGTTTGTTTCTGGGACCATATGTGTGTGTGGTAGCTGATTGCTGTGTTTTGTGTATATGGGGGGCTGCCTGTGGCCTTTGTGCACTTTGTCTATGGTGAAGCTATGTTTTATAACTTTATGTGTATGATTATTGTCTTCAAGGGTGACTGTGACAGGGTGAAAAGTGGAAACTGTGCAGGGTGAGTTTGACAGGATCAGGGGGTGAATAAGATAGGGTTGGGGGTGAGTGTGAGAATGAGGGATGGCAACTGTGACATGGTTGGAGGAGGGAGTGTTACAGTGTGAGGGGAGGTAAGCGTGACAGGATTAAATTGTTTATATGACAAGGTGAATGTGGCCTGGTTAGGAAGGTGAGTATCATAGGGTTGGGGTGTATATGGCATTATTGAAGTGAGTGTAACAGGGCAATGGGAAGTGAATGTGACAGGATTAAGGGGGTTAATTGACAGGGTGAGTGTGGCAGAGTAATGGGGGGGGTGTTAATGCAACAGGGTGAGTGTGGCAGGGTTGGAAGAGGGAGTGTGACAGGAAGAGGAGTGGGGAGCGTGACGGTGAGTGAAGCAGGATTGGGGGGGAGTGTGGCAGTGTGAGGGGATGTAAGAGCAGTTTGAGTGGAGGGGTGAGTGACAGGATCAGGTGGGATTAAAGCAGTGGCATACACATGACCCATGGGGCCCCGGTGCGAAAATTGATCTGTGGGCCCCCCCCCCCGCGCTTACTCGGCGCGGGTCGGGGCCGCAACACATGGCGGCGGGCACCTGGTCGCAGGGGTTGCAGGGCTGCGACCCCGCGACCGCGGTATGCACACACTTAAAGGACCACTACAGACACCCAGATCACATCAGCTCAATGAAGTGGTCTGGGTGCCAGGTCCCTCTAGTTTTAACCCTGCAGCTGAAAACATAGCAGTTTCAGAGAAACGGCTATGTTTCACTGAGGGTTAATTCAGCCTCTGGTGGCTGTCTCATTGACAGCTGCTAGAGGAGCTTCCGCGATTCTCACTGTGAAAATCACAGTGAGAAGACACTGAACGTCCATAGGAAAGCATTGAGTAATGCTTTCCTATGGGCGGTTTAAATGCGCGCGCGTGCGCCTCTTGCCGCGCATGTGCATTCGGAGCTGAGAGGCAGACACTGGGGAGTCCGACGCTGGAGAAAGGTTAATGCTGAAGACACACTCTCACGAACAGACGCATCCACACTAGCTAACAGACACACACATTTACTGACAGAGACACACTCAGCGACAGACATACATACACACTCACTTACAAAATATACACTTTCACTGACAAACACACACTCACTAACAGACATCAAACACACTCAGTAACAGACACACACCCAATAACAGACACACTCACTGACATACACACACTAACACAAACACGGCAGGTCACTGGGTGGGCTGGCTGGGCGGGCTGGCTGTCTGGGCGGCTGGCGCGCAAGGGAGCACTTTCCCCTGTGTGCTTCCTAGTCAGCTCCCTCGCGCGCCGCACTGATGCCGGCGCCGGAAGATGACGTCATCTTCCGGCTCCGGTATCAGTGCGGTGCGCGAGGGAGCGGAGCAGGGCCAGCCTCGGGGGGGCCCTGAGGTGGCCGCCTCCTGGGCCCCCCAGGAGAAGAGGCTGGCCCTGTGGGTACATAACGGGTCGCAGGGGCGGCCGGGCCCCCTGGTGGGCCGGGCCCGGTCGCAGCCGCGACCCCTGCGACCCTGGTATGTACGCCACTGGATTAAAGTGAGTGTAGCAGGGTTAAATGGGTGATAGTTTGTGGGAGTGTGGTGACAGTGTGTGTGTGAGGAATGATGACAGGGTGTGTGGAGGGGGGTGACAGTGTGTCAGGGGGGTGACTTTGTCTGTGTGAGTGGAGGGGATGACAGAGGGTGAAATGGCAAGACAAAGAGTGAAGGAGGGAGGGTAACAGTGTGGAAGGGGCTGACAGATTGTGAAAGGGGGTAACAGAGTGTGAAAAGGGGTGACAGGTCACTGAGGGAGGGATGGGGTGACAGAGTTAGGGAGTTACAGGTGGCAGAGTGAAGGGGGCAGGGGGCTGAGGGAGGGGGTGACAGGTGCTAGTGTCAGGGCGAGAGGGGGTGACAGAGGGCAGAGTGAGGGAAGGAGGGGGTGACATGGGGTAAAGTGAGGGGGTGACAGGTGGCAGTGTCAGGGAGGGGGTGACAGGTGGCAGTGTGAGGAGGGAGGTGGTGACAGGAAGAGGAAGGAAGCTGAGGGATTGGGAGTGAGGGGCCACAGGGGCTTAAGTGAGGGGTGACAGGGGGCCGAGGAGGGGGTGACAGGACAGAGGAGGTGGGTGACAGGGGGCTGACTGAGGGAGGGGCTCACAGGGGGCAGAGTGAGGGGGTGACAGAGGGCAGAGTCAGGGAGGGAGGGGGTGACAGCGGGCTTAGTGAGAGGATGACAGCGGGCTTAGTGAGGGGTGACAGTGGGCTTGGTGAGGGGGCGACAGGGAACTTGGTGAGGGGGCGACAGGGAAGTTAGTGATGGTGACAGGGGGCTTAGTGAGGGGTGACAGGGGGCTTAGGTAGGGGGTGACAGTGAGGGAAGGAGGAGCAACAGGGCCGAGTGAGGTGACAGAGGGTGAGTGAGGGGAAGGAGGGGGTGATGGGGGCTCCAAAGTGGGAAGGGGTGACAGGGACTGGAGGAGGGGAAGTAGGGGGGACAGGGGGGCTGAGTGAGGGGTGACGGGGCTGAGTGAGGGAGAGGAGGGGGTGACAGGGGCTCAGTGAGGTTACAGGGGCAGAGTGAGGGTAGGAGGGGGTGACAGGGGCTTAGTGACAGGGGACAGAGTGAGGGAAGCTGGGTGTGACAGGGGCTCAGTGAGGGGGGTGACAGGGGACAGAGTGAGGGAAGGAGGGGGGTGACAAGGGGCTGAGTGAGGGGGTGACAGGGGACAGAGTGAGGGAAGGAGGGGGGGGTGACAATGGCAAGAGTGAGGGGGCGACGAGGGCCAGAGTGAGGGGTGACAGATGGCAGTGTCAGGAAGGGAGGGGGTCACAGGGGGCAGGGGGCTGAGGGAGGGGGCGACAGGGGGCAGTGTCAGGGAGGGAGGGGGTGAAAAGGGGGCTTAGTGAGGGGGTGACAGGGGGCAGAGTGAGGGGGTAACAAGAGGCTAAGGGAGGGGGTCAGGAAGGGAGGGAGCTTGCGAACCCCATTCTCTGGACCTTGTGCCTGGGTTGTCAGGCAGGTCCCTCATATTGTAATTAATAAAAAATTACTTACTTATGTAAAAATATTATACAGGTGATAATCAAAAAATTTGAATATCGTGCAAAAGTTCATTTATTTCAGTAATGCAACGTAAAAGGGGAAACTAATATATGAGATAGACGCATTACATGCAGAACTTGGTAATCCTAAATCCTGGTCTGTTAGGGGGTACTTGAGGACTGTGTTGGGAACCACTGTTTTAGGAGATGAAGATGCAATCTGATTTTGATTCAATGTATAGACTAACCCCTTAAGACCGGAGGGCGTACAATTACGCCCTATTTTAGGCAGCTCTAAACGCCGCCATTCGTAATTGTACGCCCTCCGGTTTTTGTTTACTTACCCGGTCGCCGGCGGACCCACGCCGGCGATCACGGTGGGGGGGACTCCCAGGGAGCCCCCCCGCGGCAAGTCCTCCTCCTCCGGTGCACCCTGGCCATGTGAGAGTGAGGTCCTTGCGAGGACCTCACAATCACATGGCCGGGATAGCT
>OW240916.1:151639262-151658308 GCA_933207985.1 Pelobates cultripes | reverse complement strand
ACCATTTATATAGAGCCAACAGATTCCATAGCGCTTTACAATATTATACGAGGGGGAATTTAACTATAAATAGGACAATTACAAGAAAACTTACAGGAAGGATAGGTTGATGAGGGCCCTGCTCAAAGGAGCTTACAGTCTATAAAGTATTTTTGTTTTTGCACTAGCACTTTAGAAAAACATATTTATGTTTGTTGAAAAGTTTATTTTATATGAAGCACTATACTATTACTATTGTGTGTATTTTAGTTATTTATATATATTTATTTAGAAAATGTTTGCATACCCTTAATTTTAATGAAAACATGGGTGAGCAGGAAAAACACATTCATATTCAGCTGTAGGTTATACCAGAATGGCACAATCATAAAATATGGTAACAAAGAAAACCATTAAATGACCCCTGTTCAGAAGTCTGCATGCCCTTAGTTCTTAATACTGTGTAATGCTCCCTTTAGCATCAATGATAGCATGCAGTCTTTTGTAATATTTGTCTATGAGCCCCCTAATTCTTGCAGGTGGGATAGTTGCCTATTCGTTTTGGCAAAATGCTTTCAGGTCATGCAAAGTCTTTGGTCATCTTCCATGAACGACACGTTTGAGATCTCCCTAGAGTAGAGATCAGGAGATTGTGATGGCCACTCCCGAATTTTCACCTTTTTCTGCTGTAACCACTGGAGGGTCAACTTGGCCTTGTGTTTAGGGTTATTGTCATGCTGGTCCAAGAGCATCCTATGCGTACTCTTAGTGCAGAAGAATGCAAATTGTCTGCCAAGATTCCCTGTGCCTTTAGAGCTCACACATACCCAAAACATCAGTGACCCACCACCATGCCTCCCTTCCCTATAGGCTTTGTTAACCCCTCTCCAAACATAACGCTTATGGTTGTGACCATAAAGCTCTATTTTGGTCTCGTCACTTCAAATTACAGTGTGCAAGAAGCTGTGAGGTATGTCATGGTGGTGTTGGGCATAATATCCCCAGGATTTTTTTTTTTATATACACATTTTTATTTTTGCAGTGCATAGAAATGGTACAAGCAGGCCTGAAGTGCCCCAAAAGCACTCCTCAGACGTTTCTTCTCGCTTAACATGCGGGACATATGAGTAACAAGCACAGTATTATAATAGCAGGCTAGGTTAGTTATATCATTAAGCATCAACATTAAGAGTGAGGTTATAATGTAAGCAGGCTTAATCAGTTATGTCGTTAAAGCATCAACATTACTAGTGAGTTTATATTGTAAACAGGCTTAGTTAGCTATGTTATTAAAGCATCAACATCAATACTAAAGGCATCAGAACATGGTGCCATTAATGCCCGAGGGTGCTGAAGTAGAATTTTTAGTATAAGGTCCTGCAGACAGTCAAGCACGATAGGCATAATATGGTAAACATACGAGAGCATTAACTTTGCTTGGACGCCATGGGTTTACTCACATGGATGCTGAGTAAAGTAATACGCATTAATGTAAAGCATTATACTGTTTGAAAACGTGTAAGTAACATGTAAGTAAACTAAAATAAAATAACCACTGGGCTGCGCCCCCATAACAAATTCGAACAGAGGGAGAATCTAGGTTAGTAGAGCTATTGCCTATGGTAGAGCAGCAGATCAAGTTGTCTCAAGCCCTTAAACTAAAGCTTGTCGCTAAGGGGCCTGCATAAGGCTGTTTAACCAATGCCTAACTGTGGCAGGCCGCCAACCTTGGAAGGCATGAGTCCACTGTTCCACATGCTTGGGCACCACCAGTCCCATGAGATGTGCTCCTGTGTCACGCCAGCAGGACAAAAACCATCCACAGGACCAGTATCCCTCGGTGCTCGTGGTCGGTGTAGCTTAGTGTGTGTCATGCCACCGTGCGGCCTGTGGGCCAGGACTCTGCCGCCGCTAGTGTGTCCCACAGAGGAACAACTGCAAGGTATTGAGGTGGGTTGTTGAAGTCGTTGTTTTGTCGGTGGGCCCCTCACAGGTCTTTCCCTTGCTTGTGCCTTAACAATACGCTGGGTAGGAGCTCTGTGTGGTTGTGTGCTTGAGGGCCTCTCTTTATGGGCTGAGGTTTATGTAGGTTGTGCCGCACGGGATGACCGGGCTTTTGGCGACTTGGCAGTGTTTGAGGCACTTGCTTCCACTTACCCACCTTTGGCACAATGTCAGGATTCTTGGGTTTTGTCATAGCTTTGCTGTGCTGCAGATACGGGTGGAGCGGTGCTGCTGTAGCTGATCTCTGTTTACTGCACTGGAGTTGGCCAGGTGGGATAGGAGTGTTGGATCTGGTGGCTATGCGGGTCCAAAAATCTCGGCATAACTTTTCAAAACTGGCTTCGAAGCCCTGTGCCCAGTCCAGGCTATCTAGATTTGCTTGTTGCCGTGAAAGCCTTCCGCATGGTGGTCATCTTTAATAAACCATGCGGTCTGAGACTCCGCTGATTGCAGGCTATTTTGGTAAGTGGGGACCGGGATATCCCCCACCGGTCCCGGGGAGGGGCAACGGGGTGTCTGTGGTTGTTCTTCAGGATGCGTAGTCCCCAGCAGGAGATTGGCTGCCTCTCCCAGCCGTCGGGCCCTCAGTCCTGGTAGGCCGCAAGGCCAGAAGGTAAAGCACGCTTTCAGGAGCTGGTAATTTGGGATCCGCAATATCCCTGTCGTTTAAGGTGCTTGTCAAGCAAAATTCTGATCCTTCTGACAGTTTTTTGTGTAGGTTTAGTCGATTTAAAGTTTGTGGTGGCAGGAGCGTCCTGTAAGCATGTCTGGCCAACTTGCAGATCAGGCCCTACCCCCCCCCAGGATTTTTTTGTGTGGTATTGGAGCAGTAAATGCTTCTTTCTGGTAACTCAACAATGCAGCTAACTTTTGTTCAAGTATCGTCACATTGTGCAACCACACCATCCATTTCCAGAACAGCTTGTATTTCTCCTGAAGTTACCTGTGGGTTTTTCTTTGTATCCCGAACAATTCTTCTGGCAGTTGTGGCTGAAATCTTTCTAGCTCTACCTGACCTTGGCTTGGTATCCACTTTTTAATAAGTGATTGAACAGTACTAACTGGCGTTTTCCTTTTCCATCTTTATAAAGTTCCATTTCCTTGTTACGCAGGTTTTTTGACAGTCCTTTTCTGCTACTCATGTCTCAGTATCTAGCCTACTCAGTGCATCCATGTGAGAGCTAACAAACTCATTTACTATGTATACACAGGGACTAATTGCAATTTAATAGGTGTGGAAAATAACCTTTAATTGACATTTTAACCTGTGTGTGTCACCTTGTATGTCTGTAACAAGGCCAAACATTCACAGGTATACAAATTCTTGATCGGGGCCATTTAGGTGATTTCTGTTAAAATTATGATTTAAAAAGGAACCAAACAACTATGTTATAATAAATGGCTTCATATGATCACTATCTTGAGATATAAATCCAGCCCTGAAATTATTTTATTAACCGTAAATGGTCATAGTTTTTTGTTTTGTTTGTTTTTGTCACCCACTATATATTCCAGTGAGTAACACACCAACTGAAATGGAATGTAACATAACTTAAAAACAATAGCAGTGTAACTGGTGTTTGGTGTTCTAGAAAAGCATATATCTGTCATATTGCTTATTGTGTGTCTTTCACTCAGGATGTTCTGCTTTTGTGCTGTGATGTGCAGAACTGTATTTCACATTTTATGTTTTATTTCCTGTAATAATATACAAAGTCATCTAACAAAAGGGAAACACAAGTTATATTTACTGGAAATATCAAATATCAATTCAGAACATGAAATAATAATATTTTCCCTTTCTGTGATATACTAAAAAACACAAACTTATAAAAGAATAGAATTAAAAGTATATTTGAATAGTTGCGACCCCAAATTCTACTTCCTCTGTCTGGGAGATTGCTCTGTTATTTTTAGAAATCTTTAAAATTCCTCGGATTTGGGACAATCATGTCACATAGTATAGGAGCCTGTGGTCTCAGTTTACTTTTGACACAGATGAAGTTGACTGTACAATATATGAGTATGAACAGAGTTCTTTTTATCATCTTACATTACTCGAACATTAACCCCTCAAGGACACATGACATGTGTGACATGTCATGATTCCCTTTTATTCCAGAAGTTTGCTCCTTAAGGGGTTAAATACAGGGTTATTCTCTAAAGTTAGAATTCCAAGAGAATTTCAGAATTAAGGCCAGAGTAGCAGAATTGAAAGCATAGTTGACTTAGAGGATTTTTCCAGTTTGGCTACTTTGGCCTTATATTTAAAATTTTCTTTGAATTCACCTTACATTCTCACTCTAGTAATTAACCCTGTAAGTCTATCATTCACTTACAACTCCAGGGTAGTACAATTATACTTTTTTATAACTTTTTTTTTGGCAACTACACTACTGTTGAGATTGGACTGGGTATTTACCCTCTGGGCGGTCTTTATATAAGACATCCCTTTTTGGGTGTTTTTTTTCTTCCTTTTTTCTACAATTTCCAGGGTTACCCCCTTTTACCAGTCCAGGTGACCTCTATACTCTGGAGGCTCAGCATTGGGATACGGGAGTGTCTTTTCCTCCCCTCCCACTTTCCAGCCTTTTGAGTTTCCTTTTTCTAGTACAATTATACGTATTCATGAAACACTAATTTATGCGCACTCTACAATGGGTAAAACAAGACAAGCATATAGGGTACCAAGAAAAAGTATGTGAACCCTTTAAAAATTACTGCATTTATGTATAAACGTGTCTTCATCTAAGTTAAACTAATCAACAAATACAATCTGTTTTAACTTAACATATATTATTGTATTGTTCTTGTACATATTGAATATATCACTCAAATATTCACAGTATAGTTTGGGAAAAGAGTGTGAAAACCTAGGCTAATGACATCAACAAAAGCTAATTCAGTTTTAAATTGTCAAATCTGGTTCCCAATTAAAACAAGATTGGAGGTGTGGGTTAGCGCTACTTCCAGTCTAGCCTGTAGCCGATAGTTGGAGTGCACTCCTGCTCGATGGGGAATATCCTTGTGGTGAGGGAGAATTTAAAGTGTCCCTTTCGTCTGTATACTTCCCGAATGCATCCACAAGTGTAGAACAGATACGTGCGTATAGATTGCTCTCCAGCTGTAACAGCGCATGTTCTGGAGACCAGAGTGGATGGGTATGGAATGGGTGGCTGTGATTGGTTGAGAGTGTCAGCTGACCTTTTTCAGCCAGTCCAGTGTCCATTGCATGTATGAATTGATATTGCTAGGTGGAAGTGTGTAATCTATGTCGTACTGCCATAGCTCCAGCAAGAGACAGGTCTGTGGGTCACCAGGGACCGTTATTTAGTGTTAAACTGCTCAAAAATCATTTAGCACTGCATGGAGAGGCAACTCAAAGGAATTAAATGCCAATACGATGAGATGACATGGTTATAGCATCTACTGTGTCCCTTTAAAATGTGTGGAGGTCTGCAAACACATTTATGTAACATGCATAGCAGAGGCGTAACTAGAAACCATGGGGCCCCGGTGCATAAATTGCCCTGGGCCCGCTCCCATACGTTTCCCATGTCCTCCCCCCCCCACCACCCCCACTTCCTCCTAGCTCTGATGTCATCTCAGGGGGCCGCGGCACTGGAAATTCATTGCATGGGCCACCAGATGGACCCCTTCAAGGCCGTGGTCACAGGGGTCCGCAGGTCAGCTGCGACCCCTGCGAAGTGGTAGTTCCGCCACTGATGCATAGGTTTCAAAACAAAAACAACACGGGACTGCTTCCTTTATTGCAGCCAAACAGGGAAGGAGTGCTTGCAGGTATTGTGAAATGTAACATGTGGCTAAATGTCACAAGATGTACCTGTTCTGAGCTCATGTGACTGGATGTACCTTAACCCATTGTATGTGTTAATTATTCTCTCTAACCTTCCAGCATATACAAACTATGAGAAATGTCAGTGTATTCTTCTTGGTAGAAGGCAAAGTACAGGGCCAGTGCAAGGATTTTTGGGTACAGAGGCAAAAATGCATTTTGTTCACCCCCAAAAAATCTTTTGTGTTTTGTACCCCCTCTTTTACATGTCTTACCCCTTTAGTGTCTTATCTTATCCCCTATTTGTCCCCATTGTGTGTTTTGCACTTCCTTTGGGTATCTCTTACAACTCCCCTTGCATCTCTTATCCCCCCTCTTTGTATGACTTTTACATCCTCCTGCATTTTGTGTCTTACTCCCCCCCATCCCCTTTGTGTCTTTTACTCTTCCCAACTCCTCTGTGTGTGTATCTTTCACCCCCAGCCCATCTGTCTCCCCCTCAGTCTGTCTGTGTGCCTCTTATTCCCCTTCTCCAGCCACTCTGTGTGTCTCCCCACACCCCCAGGCTCTCTGTGTCTTTTTCACGCCCCAGCAACACTGTGTATTCCGCCCCCAAGGCCTTTCTGTGTGTCTATTTCATCCCCAGCCCATCTGTGTGTCATTCTCCCCCCTCATGTCCCTCTGTATGTCTTTCTCCCCACTCACACCCCGCTGTGTGCCTCTTTCTCCCCCACCAGCCCCTTTGTGTGTCTCTTTCACCCCTTCCCCATTTCTTTGTAATCTCTTCCACGCTGCCCTTGTCCGTTAGATGTCTCCCATCTCTGTCCCTTAGTGGTCTCCTCTCCCCCACCATCCGGCACCTTATTAGTCTCTCCCTCCCCCCGTCCCTTAGTTGTCTCCCCTTAGTTGTTTCCTCTCCCTCCCTTCCCTGTCCCTTAGTGGTCCTCTCCCCTCTTTTCCCTGTTCCTTGGTGTACCCCTCCATCCCTTCTCTGTCCCTTCGTGGTCCTCTCCCCTCCCTGTTGCTTAGTGTTTCTCTCCCCTTCTCCCTCTGTTGCTTAGTGCCCCCCCCCTTTGGTGTTCCTCTCCCCTCCTTTCCCTGTCCCTTAGTGGTCCTCTCCCCTCCCTGTTACTTGCTGTTCCTCTTCCCTCCCTTCTCTGTCCCTTAGTGCAGCTCTCCTCTCCCTACCCTGTCCCTTAGTTGTCCCCCCCGTCCCTTAATCAACCCCTACCCCTCTTTTAGTGTTCCTCTCCCCTCCCTGTGACTTTGTGGTCCTTTACTACCCACCCCCTTAGTGTTCCTCCCCCTCCCTTCCCTGGTGTTCCACATTACCACTTTTGTAGTGTTGCCGAGTGGAAGCGGACCGCGGTACAGGAGCTTCTGTTTTCTGTACCCGGACTAAAATTAAGTGTTCTCTCGGTGAGCTCTTCCAGTCAGTCCGGCAGGGAACAGGAATCAGAAGCTCCTGGCCACGCTACACTGAGTGACTGGCAGGAGGGAGTGCTGTGCGCTTCCCTCCTTCCCGGTCACTTGTAACTTGCGCCCCCAGAGCCGGTATGTCCTAAGCCGGCCACCTGTGCCGCCTTATGGATGCACTTGCCCTGGCCTAAGTATAAATAAGTTATGGTGAGAGAAAAACAATAAAAACGTAGGTAAATTAAAATGTATATATCATGATACTTTTCTGTGCTCATTTGCATGCTGAATTGGGAATACTGGGAAAGTTGTGGAAACTTGATTCTTGGAAATATTTAGATGACATACAACAAAAATCTACATTTGGTTGAAATGCCATATAGAAAATAAAAATATGCGGAGGATTGGGCAATATGGCCCACATATGGTGGTATTGCCCAAGACTAACTTAATACTAGAAATCGATACACAACTTAATTGTTAAAGTGAACAGGAATATAGACAATTTCACATCTGATCTAGCTCTCTTTAAAAAATTCCCTGAATCCATCAGTAGAATCGATAGGATTATAGCAGGCCACATACTGATAGCTGCCACCACGTCTACCTAGATATTGGAAGTCTAAACATACACTCTCTATCAAGGAAGTACTGACACTAACATTAGAAAACAAAGCATACGAACTATCACATAGAAATAACACACACATTTTTGCACAATTAAAATACCACTGGTATCAATGGGAAACCGATGTCAAAAAAACACATAACCTGTAATAACTTGTAATGTTGTGTTATTCAACTCAAGTGCCTTGTACTTTAACATATTTACTGTTATAATGGATGGATGGCTTCCCCCCCCCCCCATCTCCCAGTTGTCACCCTTCCTTTCCCTTCCCTAATATATTGTTCTTTATTATTTGTAAATTCTGCAAAATGTTTTCAATAAAAATTATTTGAAAATAAAATAAAAATAGGGTGGTTGTTATTTTTGTTTTTTGAACAAACAAAACAAACAAAAAAACTGACTTGGAATATTTAGAACAATGGAGACAAATTGGAAATAATGTTAGACTTTTTTTTCTAACTCTGTTAGATTTGCAAGTAGGTGACTAGCACATTACAACTTAAAGGACCACTATAGTGCCAGGAAAACATACTCGCTTTCCTGGCACTAGGGTGAGGAAGGGGTTAAACACATACCTTTTCTCCATCACCGGGCTCCCTCGCCGGTGGGGACTCTCCGCCTCCTTTCCTCGTCATTGGTTGAATGCGTATGCGCGGCAAGAGCCGCGTGCGCATTCAGCCAGTCCATAGGAAAGCATTCTCAATGCTTTCCTATGGCCGCTGGCATCTTCTCACTGTGAAAATCACAGTGAGAAGCATGGAAGCGCCTCTAGTGGCTGTCAATGAGACTGGATTAAAACATAGCAGTTTCTCTGAAACTGCTATGTTTTCAGCTGCAGGGTTAATCCTAAATGGACCTGGAACCCAGATCACTTCATTAAGCTAAAGTGGTCTGGGTGCCTATAGTGGTCCTTTAACATTGAGTGAGCAAATTCTATAGTGTGCAATTTGAACTTTTACATAATTGTATATATTTTCCTTTCATTTCATATTTACTGTGTCATAGAACTCAAGGTAGATCCAGAGCTGTTGCAGAACTTTAAGTCCCATGCTGGTGAATTTAATCTAAAATACACTGAACAAAATTATAAACGGAACACTTTTGTATTTGCCCCCATTTTTCATGAGCTGAACTCAAAGATCTAAGACTTTTTCTATGTACACAAATTATTTTGCTGGTATACCATATGAAGGAAGGCTTGAGTGACAGGAAGTCTGATGACAATGCATCAGCAATGAAAATTGTGAAATTTAGTATAAGATATAAGATTCATAACATACTTTTGTTTTGGTAGCCAATGAATCAGTAACAATTTGTGCATTTACATGCATATCTGTATCTGTCTGGTCTTTTATATTTATGGAAGTGACTGCCTTTAGACTGGATTGTGTAATGTAGAAATTATAGTTAATTTGAAACAAATTGGGCAACATGTGATCTATGATCAACACTAATGTAACGGATCCCCTATACTCCGGCTGAGTATATCGGCTGTAGTTCTCCCAAATCCCCAGTATAGCAGTGATTATAGCTCCCAATTCCCCAAACATGAGCATAGACTTGATTAAGGGTAGAAAAAATGAGTTTAATCATGGCCAAATGGCCCACTTAAATACACAACAAGGATGCAATAAAACACACCCAGAACACTCCCACAAAATGTCCACAGATTCCTGTGTCATAGTGACTCGGCATAAAAACATAAAATATCAAAATACATAAAACATACATTCAAAACAAATAGGAGTGCCCAAGTTCTCCAAATAGCGCTCAGATCCATGCAGTGTAGGGGAAACGCCACCGTGTGGAAGTTTTGCCCAAAACAGTTCTAGGGCGTTTGGTGCTTTTGCTGGTCAACGTTTGGGAGCTCCTGCGGCCGCAATATATGGTGCTCCAGCTGGCTCCTAGGTAGAGTTTGTTCTAGTCTCCGGCACCTCCTGGCGGATTTCAAAGTGGTTTAAAACCGCTAACCAAGATGTCCAGGAACCGCACGGTCATCTCCTGACGAAAACAGTTCCATAACATTTGTGGCTAAGTCCCACTGAGGTGACCGGGAACCCACGACGGCCTCTCATCCCTGTGATCTAAGTGTGTGGAACACGGTTCCATCCACACCTCCCATGCCAGGCCAGGAGCTCATGGCAAACGTCCAGGGTAAAGAGCGTTTGTCACAACTAATAACATGATACCTGGAAACTATGATTGGCTGGTGTCCCTATGCTACAAGCAAAACATTTAAAATTAGGCAGAAAAAAGTTTCAAGTGTATCAAGTTACACCACTCACATATCCCATTTGTAGCTGCTGATCCAGAGGATTCTTCGCTCATATCAAATGGGATTGGATATCAGATATGCAAAAAAAACAAAAAAACAGATCTCATCCCCCAGTAGAAGTTTAGGGATTTCAGCTCTATATCTAGCTTAAATTCTATACATTGACTAAGTATGTGTTTAATTTTTCTTTAATTAAACTAAAGTGGTTATGGTGCATTAGTCACCCATTAAACTTGAGTTAGACCTATCAGGCCCAAAATGGTTCAACCATCAATGAAACCTAAAGGAAATAGAGTCTTGTAAATAATATATTTTATTTAAAATGATAATGATAATAAATACATCAATGTTTCAGTCACTACTCTGGACTTTAATCAGCATCCTGATTTAACTCCTTCATTGATGAGTATATATATTTAAATATATTATATATACATATACACTGCTCAAAAAAATAAAGGGAACACAAAAATAACACATCCTAGATCTGAATGAATTAAATATTCTTCTGAAATACTTTGTTCTTTACATAGTTGAATGTACTGACAACAAAATCACACAAAAATTAAAAAATGGAAATAAAATGTTTCAACTCACTACAGGCTGATCCAACTTTGATGTAATGTCCTTAAAACAAGTTAAAATAAGGCTCAGAAGTGTGTGTGGCCTGCACGTGCCTGTATGACCTCCCTACAACGCCTGTGCATGCTCATGATGAGGTGGAAGATGGTCTCCTGAGGAATCTCCTCCCAGACCTGGACTAAAGCATCTACCAACTCCTGGACAGTCTGTGGTGCAACGTGATGTTGGTGGATGGAGCGAGACATGATGTCCCAGATGTGCTCAATTGCATTCAGGTCTGGGGAACGGGCGGGCCAGTCCATAGCATCAATGCCTTCGTCTTGCAGGAACTGCTAACACACTCCAGCCACATGAGGTCTAGCATTGTCTTGCATTAGGAGGAACCCAGGGCCAATCTCACCAGCATATGGTCTCACAAGGGGTCAGAGGATCTCATCTCAGTACCTAATGGCAGTCAGGCTACCTCTGGCGAGCACATGGAGGGCTGTGTGGCCCCCCCAAAGAAATGACACCCCACACCATTACTGACCCACTGCCAAACCGGTCATGCTGGAGGATGTTGCAGGCAGCAGAACGTTCTCCACAGAGTCTCCAGACTCTGTCATGTCTGTCACATGTGCTCAGTGTGAACCTGCTTTCATCTGTGAAGAGCACAGGCCGCCAGTGGCGAATTTGCCAATCTTGGTGTTCTCTGGCAAATGCCAAACATCCTGCACGGTGTTGGGCTGCAAGCACAACCCCCACCTGTGGACGTTGGGCCCTCATGAAATCTGTTTTTGACCATTTGAGCAGACACATGCACATTTGTGGCCTGCTGGAGGTCATTTTGCAGGGCTCTGGCAGTGCTCCTCCTGTTCCTCCTTGCACAAAGGCAGAGGTAGCGGTTCTGCTGCTGGGTTGTTGCCCTCCTATGGACTCCTCCACGTCTCCTGATGTACTGGCCTGTCTCCTGGTAGTTCCTCCATGCTCTGGACACTACATTGACAGACACAGCAAACCTTCTTGCCACAGCTCGCATTGATGTGCCATCCTGGATGAGCTGCACTACATGATCCACTTGTGTGGGTTGTAGACTCCGTCTCATGCTACCACTAGAGTGAAAGCACCGCCAGCATTCAAAAGTGACCAAAACATCAGCCAGGAAGCATAGGAACTGAGAAGTGGACTGTGGTCACCACCTGCAGAACCACTCTTTTATTGGGGGTGTCTTGCTAATTGCCTTTAATTTCCATCTGTTGTCTATCCCATTTGCACAACAGCATGTGAAATTGATTGTCACTCAGTGTTGCTTCCTAAGTGGACAGTTTGATTTCACAGAAGTGTGATTGACTTGGAGTTACATTGGGTTGTTTAAGTGTTCCCTTTATTTTATTGAGCAATCTATATATAATGCCAAAATACCGATATTGCTTTAGACCTAAGGAAGAGAGGAAAAAACTCACGAAAGTTTGTCTTTGAAATAGTATGTTAGTCCAATAAAAAAGGTATTAAATACTGCAATACTCTGTTATTTTGGCATCTTGTCTACTGGACTAATACTGTAGCTTCTACCACAATACGGCTAATCCAATGTAAACTATATATAACCAGAGAGAGAGAAAGAGAGAGATTGGATTAGCCAATATATATATATATCTAGAGTGATGGCAAAAAACATGCTTCTGGTTGACAATTTATAACACACAGATATATATGTATCTGGCTGTGTGTGTGTGACAAGTGTAGTTGCATCTTCTATTTTAGAAACTGTTTTCCTGTCACTAAAGGTAGTATTACTTCACGTGGGTGTTTAGATTTTTGAAAGGGAAATGGACTTGCAAGAGATTGCATAAAAGATGCTGATGTTAATAGATTTATTGCATAGAAAATAAAAAGAAAGGCAATGTGTTTTTTCATGTGGCACTGGTGACGAAAATTGAGACAATTACATTTTGTGAAACCACAATCTGGATTGTACTTACTAAGTGATGATAAATTCCCTATCTGGGTAAATATTTCCATTACAATGAGGACTTTAATAACAAAACAAGTATAAAAGTCACACTCTTAAATGGAAAAAAATATTTGTTCTGTTAGAGGTTTTTAACTTTCGATCCAAGCTGGATCTTAGCATTTATGGCAGAGGCATTGTTTGCCAACGCAGAACTACTGCAATTTCCACAGCTGTTTTGGTAAATTGAAGCTGTACAGCGAAACTCCTCACTTCCATCTCACCATCACTGGCAGAAATGGTTAAAATAATATTGCAGTCAATACCTTTTTGTTTGATAATTCTGCAAATCAGGATAAATGGCTTAATTTTTTTTGGAGTTCTAAAACATAAAATTTACACCATACTCACCGATATTTTTGTTTCCCGAATATAGGCCATGGCAGCACTACAGATGGATATAGCTACCCCACTCCTCAATTGGACAGAAAACACCTTAGTTAAATAATAAAAGAGAGACTCCCTCCCCTGTCACTTCAGTTTTAGTTCAAAGCTACAAACAAAATTTTTAGAAAGGGTGGAGTTCTTCCATGTAGTTCTTCCATGGCCTATATTCGGGAAATGAAACTATCGTTAAGTATGATGTATATTTTCTGTTTTCCAGGATATATTCATGGCAGCACTACAGATGTGTTATACCCAAGCTGAAAGTTACAAGGGAGGGAAAGAAAACAAAAATTTAAAATTTAATGCAAACAAAACCCTTTATTTCCAAATCAATTATAAGGTGGGAGAAAGGACACGTCTACCAAAATCAGAGGTAGTTGATATGACCACATCCAGCCATAGTGCTGGATAAAGGTGTTAATTGAGGACCTTGTTGCTGCTAAACAAATGTGGCCCCGAGAAATATTGGCTGCAGCTGTCTATGAAGAGGCCAATGATCTTGTGGAATGAGATCAAAGACCTGACGGAACTGGGACACCAGAAGCTTCGGAAGCCTGAGAAATGGCTGAGATTATCCATCGTCCAATGGAAGAAGAAGAGGCAGCTTGAACCCTCTTGTATCCTCAAGGAATGATGAGCAAGCTAGATGATTTCCTTTTGATGGCACAGATTAAACTTTATCCCAGATCTAGACTGTGCAGTTGAATTCTTTCTGTCTGAACTCCTACAAGTTTGGAATTTGCATGCCCCGCTGCGTAAGGTGAGAGTAAAAGGGGCACATATTAATTAGATCACAGCTGACCTCATCCAAATGTACTAGTTTCGGGATTCATTGTGGTCAAAGTTCAAGTGGCTCTATGAGCGATCACTGTACATATAGACTGTACATATAGACAATGGCGAAATACATGCACAAAACAAACAAAATTGGCCAAGGACCAATATTTCTGTGAAAATCTGAACAATAACATATTAAACCCTAGAAACTTTTAGAAAGTCATAATTAATTACAAAAAAAACAAATATAAAGTGCGATGTGCACTCAGAATTTTTGACAAGAGCTTTTGTGAGCACAATCTTAGAGGCACAGCGCACTTTATATATATATATATATATATATATATATTTATTTTTTTTAGGATTGAGTGTTGGAGACCTAATACACTAATAAGGTGCTGCTTAAACAAAAAGTTTTTAAAATAAGGTGAAAAATTTATTTATTTTGTGCCATCTATAGCTTGTTCTATTGATATTTTGATAAATAAATTATAAATTCCCCCAATCCACTCCCAACCCTGCACTGTTAAAGTGGATAACGAAACCCTGCAACTTCCCTTAGATGTAGCAAATGCCTTTAACAATTATTTTTTTCAGATGCTCCACTACCCTGATTGCCAAGCTAATAAATGACACACATCCTGAAACTACAAATGTGGATCAGGCCCCTCTAAATTTGCAAAGACCCAATATAGACAAGTTAAATTTTAGACCTGCACCTATTAGTGTCATTAAGAAACGCATTAATAATCTAAAAATTAAAAACCAGTCTGGACCTGATCAAATACCAGCAATGCTGTTGAAGCTCGGTGCGCCGGCAATTGCTAAACCTGTCACAACCCTAATTAACAAATCCTTGGTGTCTGGATACATACCCAAACTTTGAGAGTAGAGTAGTGCCTATCCATAAAAGTCGTGACACAATACTTTGGTTTCTAACTATTGCCCAATATCATTGCTCCCAGTATTGTCAAAAATCTTAGAAAAATGTGTCCATACGCAACTATGTATTACTAACAATCTATCTGACCCATGATCAATCAGGTTTTCGCTCGAATCACTCCACTACAACTGCCCTCTTAAAAGTTTGCAATGAAATCCAAACTGGCATGGAACAAGGAGACCTAACTGGAGCTATTTTCCTTGATTTTGCAAAGGCCTTTGACACAGTAGACCACGACATTCTACTGCACAAACTCAAATACTCAGGTATTGGTTATTGTCCGCTAACCTGGGTTCGATCATATGTATCGGATCGCTCGCAATATGTGTCCATTTCAGACAGCGACTCCCTCTCTCTCCCAGTCACCTGTGGTGTTCCCCAAGGTACATAAACAAATCCTGCCTGTGACGGACCCGCTGGCACTCCGACCGAGTACCTCCGCCAATCGATGCTCCTAGTGCTTGCCGAGGACTTCAAGCACTCCAACCGACACCATCAGCACTGCAGACTTATCCCATCCCCCAAGCATGAGCCAAGGCTTCAAGAAAGGGTCAAGCAGGTCTGTTTTAATGAGCACACAAAGCAACAGCATTCACGCAGCAAAAACAACTCCTCCTCAGAGGAAAACAAACTGACAGTTAAATGGGTCAGACAGAGTTTGAAAATATGACAGTTATTAAGGGTTTAAACTGGTGTTCTAAGAAGGGAGGGGAATAAAACAGTCAAACTAAGTCCATAAAACAGGGGGTTTTCTTCACACTCTGCATCCAAAGTGCTTAGCAAAACTTCAGATCCTTTGTCAGAGCATTTAAAGGGCCAGAACCAGTCTAATAAAATCCACTATGCTCAAATAACATATTTCAAGGGCAAAATCTTCCAGGGGCCATAGTCCAGGGCAGGAGGCCTTAATAAACTTAATACATTGTATAACTCATTCTGCCGCTTTGTGCTACAATGTACTAACATGACCCACCATTGTGACATGCTAAAAGAACTGGCTGAAATCCAGACGCACCCTTCATCTTTCCAGCCTTTTGTTTAAGAGCTTTTCTGGGAAGCTCCCACCCTACCTGAGCAGAATGAGGATACTACTTTAGGACGAAAGGCAGGAATAGTACGAAGAATGACTCTGTCTTTTTCCAGAATTAGAAAGAGGGACTTGCAGGAAAGTGCCCCAAGCTCTGAGACTCTTCTTCCTGAAGTAATGCGATGAAAGAAGGCCAAAAAAGACTTTCAAATGAACAGAAAAGGGCATAAGGAGTCCCCCAGCATTAGAAAAATCTTCAGGAAACTCATTTGTGCTTCCAAATTCACTAAGAGACTGCAAGGATTTTTGCCGCCCTAGGCAAAAGAAAGATTTACTTACCGAACATCACAGTACTTACCAGCGCGAAGACTAATGCCAGTGCTGCACACAGTGTGTGTTTACATTAAAAGCCTGCGAGGGGACAAACTATAGACACCAGAACAACTTCATTAAGCTGCAGTGGTTCTGGGGACTATAGTGTCCCTTAAATGTGAGGTAAATTAGAGTTTAGTGTCACTAATAATATACTAGATTGCCTACTTACAACCAGATGGGGATGGTGATGGGCTCTGGCTGCAGTTTGGCTCCACTGGTCTGGTGTACAACAGGATCTCACGGAGGCTGTTTGCAACTGTGGTCACAAAATTCAATGTTCTGGGAGAGCGGAAGCAGCTCCATTTTTTTGGGGGCCCTCTTACATAGCTCAAGGGTCTGGGCCCCAGGGGCCTGGCCGGGGGTAGTATGCCATAAAGCCCACCATAAGGCCACCCTACATGTTCACCACCCATGAACTCACAGGGGTAGGGGAGGTGGCCGGGGGATGTGTTATGTGTTACTGTAGTGGATCTAATGTGTGTGCTTACGGAATGTAGTGTATAGGGATACCAGTTTGTGTAGGTGATGCAGTGTGTTTGTGTGTAGTGGAAGCAGTGTGTTTTTGTGTAAGGGATAGAAAGCGTTTGTGTATAAGGGATGTATTGTGTGTTTCTTGTTGTGTGTAAGGGATGCATTGTGTGAATCTGTGTTTGTATACATAAGGGATGCAAAGTGTGTTTCTGTGTATGTAAGGGATGCAGTGTGTGTGTCTGTAAGGGGTGCGTTGAGTGTGTGTAAGAGATGCATTGTGTTTCTGTGTGTGTGTAAGAGAAGCAGAGTGTGTTTGCATGTGTGTGTAAGGGATGCATTGTGTGTGTTCTGTGTATATGTGCAAAGGATGCATTGTCTTTATGTGTAAGGGTTGCATTGTGTGTTTCTCTGTAAGGGAAGCATGTTGTGTTTCTGTGTGTATAGGGATGCATAGTGTGTGCGTGTGGTGTGAAAGAGCTCCCTGTCTCCCTGTCCTATAGAGCTCTCCCTTCCATTTCTTAGTGATCTCCCCTGTCCCTTAGTGGTCTCTCCTCTCCCCCCCACCTCCCTTAGTGGTCTCCTTTTCTCCCCGACTTTCCATTAGTGGTCTCTCCTCTCCCCCCACCCTCCCCCAGTGGTCTATCCTCCACCCCCCTCCCTTAGCGGTCTCTCCACTGCCCCCTCCCTCCTTTAGTGGTCTCTCCCTCCCCTACTTTCTCATCTCCCACCCCTCGTGTTCTCCTCTTCTTCTCCCCCAGTGTTTTCCTCTTATTCCCCCCCCTCCCTGTGTTCTCCGCTTCTTCTCTCCCCTGTAATCTTGTCTTCTTCTCCCCTCCCCCCCGTAATCGCTTCTTCTCCCCGTAATCTTCTCTTCTTCTCCCCCCATCAATCTTCTCCCCCATCAATCATCTCCCCATCCTCCAAAATAAATCTTCTCCCCATCAATCATCCTCCCCTCCTCCCATCAATCATCTCCCCATCATCTCCCCATCATCATCCACCCCCCTCCCTCCCATGGAATCATCTCCCCCATCATCATCCTCCCCCCTCCCTCCCATCAGATCATCTCCCCATCATCATCACTTCATCATCATCCTGCCCCCTCCCTCATCAAATCATCTCCCCATTATCTCCCCTCCATCTCCCCCATCATCATCTCCCCCCCTCCTCCCATCCAGTAATCTCCCCCCTCCCCCCTCCCTCCCATCAAATCATCTCCCCCCCGGCCCCCCTCCCTCCCAGCAGCTTCTCCTCACCTCCCCTGCCCTGTAGCGTGGCCGAGCGTGGCCGAGCTCCTATCCGGTCCGCGACCCGGCGGACTGACAGGAAGTGCACACTCAGTGTGCACTTCCTGTCAGTCCGCCGGGTCGCGGACCGGAAAGGAGCTCGGCCACGCTACAGCAGGGCAGGGGAGGTGAGGCAGTGCGCAGCCGCCTGAGCGCTCTCTATAGAGCGCTCAGGCGGCTGCAGAATTTAAAGGGCCGGCGATGGGGGCGCAGGGCGCCCCCTCCTATATGGCGCCCTAGGCGGCTGCCTAGTTCGCCTTATAGGAAGCGCCGGCCCTGGTCAGGACCCAGAACAGCCACAGATAATGGGAAAGCCAAGGAACCCCAGAATTATACAGCAGTAGCCTAACTCAGAAATTATCACCACAATGGCACATCCAGCTACTAACCACAGGGTCATAGGTCCCCGGTTGCTGAGGGGAGAATCCTCCAGGCAGTCACCCTTGGTGAGGCGCCGTGTACTCACTAATTAGTGCCAGACTGCTAATCCAGCATGCTGCCTAATTGAAAGTGAGATTTACCTCAACCTGGAAGTGATTGCCTCCTGTTGCTTAGGATGTGTTACCCTGGAAACCCAAGAAATTGTAATTTACGCCAAAACATTTTTTTAAAGGTGATATATCCTGTGTGTGATGTATATCCACCACCAAAACATTATTTATTACTGTCACAATTTATATACATTATATGAGAACCAGATTATTCAAAATATCCTATTCTCCTGTGTTATAAGCAATCCGGCAGGCCAGGGTACAGAGCTCCAAAGGGAGCAGGCTGATAGTAAGTCTTAATATAACTCTCAACAAGAGGCCGTGCCGCTCAGGGTGGCAAAAATGACCATCGGCACCCTCCAGAGGCCGCACGAACACCCGGCAGAGGAGGCAGATAAAGAGACATGCCGGTGAGAGCCGCTGGAGCTGACTACCCCATCGTACTGACTGCCAAGCAGGAAAGGTGCCACAACAAGAGCAGGACGGGTCCGAACCACCGCAGATGCCAGACAGACGGCTGCTTCAAGACACAGGAAAGAGGTACTCACCTGCAGCACCTGGCAACCCGGCCTCCAGAAGTGGCATTTTTCACACACACTGTTCCTTTAAATTTTAAACC
>OW240916.1:151615481-151639162 GCA_933207985.1 Pelobates cultripes | reverse complement strand
ATGTTATGGTTGTGTTTATTGGGATAAAATAAGGAACTGAAGGGTGATGGCTACTCTTTAATAAGGACCAAACTTCTGGAATAAAAGGGAATCATGACATGTCACATATGTCATGTGTCCTTAAGGGGTTAATGTAAGGAAGCACTAGTAAACTGCATATTTGGTATCCCAGTTGGTTGCTTTAAGAACACATTCACTGTTTTTCTTAGAATAATTAGCAATATAGTATTTGTTTCCCTTTAACCCTTGAACACTTCTTCTATAGAATGATGCCTTAACACTTATTGAAAGGTATTGTAGTGATCATTGTTTTGAAAAAGTACACGTAATACTCTAGAGTAATGTCCAATTCTTAACATGAATCAGATAATGGGTAAATCCTAGGGATTTGCAGGACACAGATAAAACTCGATTACTTAGTTTAGAAAACTCCTAAATGCTTGGACAGAGGAGTTGATGGAGATGACCTAATCTGAGGAATGCAGAGCATGTTGGGAATCTTGGGACTTTGCCTTGTTAAGTAGTTTTGTTCTATTTCTAATGCTGTTTTGCCCTATTTCTAATGCTGTTCTTTTTATGGGATTCTTGGTCTGGTACTATTTAACCAACACATCAAATTTTATCTTAGTTCTTGAGATAAGTATCAAACATTCAAAATCCAGGTTCATTATAAACATACATACTGAAACAACACAATAAATAGTAGGTGGTGGTTTATCTTACATTGTAATATTTAGTCTTGAAAAGCAAGCTCTTCAGAAATAATACATAAACAAATATAAATGCCAGATTGTATTTTGATTGGTGGAGTAAATCACAGGTAAATCGACCTGATGCAATCGTCTGTTGTTTTTGCTGTGAAGACTTACACGTCTACATTTTGACAAGTTGCAAAAGTGTGTGCTTTACGAAATTCAAGCGTACATCTATTGCAATAGACAGAGAAATTATATAAATACATAAAGGACTAGTCAACCCTGACTAAAATTCAGAATCCTATATTTTTATAGGGTTTGGATGTGAAAAACACTGATTTTATTCTGGACACAAAAGCATGATTGTTGCAGATTCTCGCAGTTTGTCAATTTTCACTGGATTTTGTCCATGTGGAGAAAATCCAGTGTCTAGTGAATAACCCTGAGTGTGTTTGTGTACATGTAAACAGATTTAACCTAGAAGCTTTTTCAAAGCATCAAATATGCAAACAAGACTAAAAAACGTATGTGGAGAAATGAGCAGAAATACACTTGTAAGTGAAATTGTGATTATTATTATCATTTAGATATCCATAATATATTATGCAGCATGTTACAATTGTAGAAAGGGGATATTTATAGGTGAAGAAGGTTCTCACACAAGTTTGCAATCTATGAGATATACCTCCCAAATGATCCCTATGTAAGAGAGACATAAGCTCATTTGCACATGCTACAGCACAAGAGGTTTCTGCTCTGCTCCTGTCCTTCCGCCCCACCACCTGCACCCTCGATCCTATTCCCTCGCATCTCATCCGCACTTTGTCTCCCTCTGTTGCTCTTCCTCTCGCTAACATTTTCAATCTCTCCCTTTCCTCTGGCACATTTCCCTCTGCCTTCAAACATGCAACCGTAACCCCAATTCTGAAAAAGCCCAACCTTGATCCCAACTCCCATCCAACTACCGCCCTATCTCGCTACTGCCATTTGCCTCCAAGATCCTCGAGAGAGTTGTCTACGCCAGATTGACAGACTTTCTTGAATCCAACTCTCTGCTTGACCCCCTTCAGTCTGGATTCCGCGCTGGTCACTCTGTCGAAACTGCTGTGACCAAAGTATCCAACGATTTAATTGCTGCTAAATCTCGCGGCCAATACTCTATCCTAATCCTCCTTGATCTTTCTGCCGCTTTTGACACTTGATCATCAACAGCTTCTTCACATTCTTCGTAACTTTGGTCTACGGATACTGCTCTCTCCTGGTGCTCCTCCTACCTCTCCCAGCGCTCTTTCAGTGTTTCTTTCTTTGACTCTGCCTCTTCTCCCCAACCCCTCTCTGTCGGCGTCCCCCAAGGTTCTGTCCTCTGCCCCCTACTGTTCTCCATCTATACTGCCTCCCTTGGTAAACTCATCAGCTCCTTTGGCGTCCAATATCATTTATATGCAGATGACACGCAAATCTACCTGTCCTCCCCTGATCTCTCTCCGCCCACCTTGACTCGTGTTTCTGACTGCCTCTCTGCTATTTCCAACTGGATGGCTGCTCACTTCCTTAAACTCAACCTGTCCAAAACAGAACTTCTAGTTTTTCCTCCCTCAAGTGCTGCTACTCCTGTGTCTGTCTCCATCCAAGTCAACGGCGCTACTATCACCTCTACCTCCCAGGCTCGCTGCCTAGGGGTTCTTTTTGATTCTGATCTCTCTTTTACTCCCCATGTCCAATCAATAGCCAAATCCTGTCGCTTCCAACTCAAGAACATAGCGCGCATCCGCCCATATCTAACGCCGGACACGGCTAAGGTACTGGTTCATGCTGTTGTTCTCTCTCGCCTTGACTATTGCAATCCCCTTCTCACAGGTCTTACATGTTCCCAGCTTGCACCGCTGCAATCTATAATGAATGCGGCTGCGAGGCTTATTTTCCTGTCCGGTCGCACCTCCCACGCCTCCACGCTCTGTCAGTCCCTGCATTGGCTTCCAGTTAGATATAGGGCCCAATTCAAAATTCTGGCGCTTGCTTACAAATCCCTACATAATGCTGCTCCAACATACCTATCCTCCCTCATACACAAGTATGTCCCGTCGAGACCCCTGCGCTCAGCCCAAGACCTACGCCTATCCTCTGCCCGGATCCCCACCTCTGATGCTCGCCTTCAAGACTTCTCCAGGGCTGCACTTATTCTGTGGAACTCCCTTCCCTCCTCAATCAGACTTTCACCCAGCCTCCACTCCTTCAAAAAATCTTTGAAAACTCACTTCTTCATTAAAGTGTATCAATTAAACTAGCAGGTTTCTCATCCCCCACCCCATGACTCCGTTCCTGCACCTGTCAAAAATGACCTACCAAGCACTCCATAAACCCTTCTGTAACAAACTATTTAATTCCCCTACTTTAACCCTTTGTGTCACTATACCCCACTCCCTCTAGCATGTAAGCTCATCGAGCAGGGTCCTCAACCCCCTCTGTTCCTGTACCTCAGTGGTCTGATCTCAATTATGTGTCTGTTAGTCCACCCATTGTACAGCGCTACGGAATTTGTTGGCGCTATATAAATAATAAAATAATAATAATTCCCTGTTTGGGCATAAACCTATCTGTCCCTCTTTTCTATTCTAATGTCCCTCTTTTCTAGGAGTTCCATATTGTTAGTGTGTGTGTTGGAGTATATATCAGAGCTTCACTGCAATAATACTTAATGTAATGTGTATTCAAACCATAATAAATGTGTTTAAAAATCAGTCTGTGTAAATAATATACAATGTTCTAAATTATATTTTAGCATGAATTGTTATTAGTAAGTAAAATACAATTTCTCATAAAAGCCCTAACCCTGACTATACCAGTTCAAACCACTAAAATGAAACTGTCCCTCTCTGTCCATTTGAATTGTTGAGAGGTATAATAAACTCAGTTCATAATATAGCCTTCAATATGTCTTCAAATGGCAGCAGCAAAATCTCACTGGGACTCCAAATTAAACTTATGTTTACAAATAAACTTTTATTTTTCTGTGGTTTCAGCAAACAGCTGTAATGAAGAAATGTCACATGTCATATGTGCTGAGTGAATCCTCTTATTTTATCTCTGTTATAGGTGTTTGAATGTATATTTAAAAGGTGTATACGGTATCTCTTATAAAGTACATGTGTGCTCCTTCGAGAACTGTGTAGATCATTCTGTTTGTTTCAGCAACAGTCAGATTAAAAATATATACCCGCAGTAGGATGCCCATTTTCTATCCCCAGCATCATAAAAGGATAAAGAAAGTCTGGTAATTAAAAAAAAAAAAATTTTTTTTAAATTTATGGTCAGTATAGGAAATTTGTATTTTTGTTTTATAAACTGATTGAGCAGAGTGCACATTTAGTTTGTGTCAATCACAGGAGTCAAATAGTATTACATACATTTTACACAATAGATTGATATTACACGTAAGATAATGGACTACCCCCTTAAGCACAGAGCACTACAGTCTTGAGAAGGGGCTGACCCAGGTTAGACCACGAGTAACCCCCTAAAAGTCTACAAAATGGCCTTTATTATTATTAACCTCAAATCCCAAGTGCTTCGGGCTGGACAAGGACTCAAAGCTGTGCACAGTGACAGAGAGCTCAGCTCACACAGTCACGAACAACAGAACATCTCATCTGATTCCTCACGGAAGTGTTTGCAGAGTGCTGGAATTTTATTGAGGAACTGGATGAGATGATACTTTTTGATATATTGATTTTTTTTATATGATATATTCTTTTAACCCCTTAAGGACCAAACTGAAATAAAAGGGAATCATGACGTCACATATGTCATGTGTCCTTAAGGGGTTAAAGGGACACTATAGTCACCAGTGCAACTACATGTATTCCTGACCCTATAGTGTTAACACCACTATCTAGCCACCCTGGGCCCCTAATTCCTCCATAAATATAGTAAAACTCTTAAAGTATGTTATTTGCCTAAAAAAAAACAAAAAAAACAAGCAGTCTGCTGACATCATCAGAAGTGGTAGCCTGATCCAATAACAGTGCTTCCCCACAGGATTGGCTGAGACTGACAAAGAGGCAGATCAGGGGCAGAGCCAGCATGATTCAGCCCTGGCCAATTAACATCTCCTCATAGAGATTAATTGAATCAATGAATCTCTATGAGGAAAGTTCAGTGTCTGCATGCAGCGGGAGTGTCTGCATGCTGCCCTGTGCTCTGCTGACCGCAGATCTGAGTGGATGGAGGCATACTATGCCTCAATCAACTCGGAAGTCCCTCTGGGGAAGTCCTAGCTTTCAGTGTAAACACTGTATTTTCTCAGAAAATAGTGTTTACATGAGAAGCTGCAGTGAGCTATAGTTCTCACCTGAACAACCTCATTAAGCTGAAGTTGTTCAGGTGACTATAGTGTCCCTTTAAAATTATTTTTCAAAATGTTAAAATATCAAAGTTTATCCAAAAATATTAACTCATTTAAAAAGTGCATCCAAAAATGTTAAATCAAAACGTAGTCTGAAGCTGCAGTGCGTTCGCCGCAGCAAGTCTAATCTTCAGTATTGAGTATTGATTGTCTGCAGTGCACACAAATAGCGTGCTGCACATAGACAGCCAATGAAGACTCTTGTTGCTCCACTGTCATGTGTTTGAGGGATCAAAGGCAGCGTGGGAAGCATCTGGTTGGGCAGAGCAGAGCAGCACAGAGAAAGCAGGATTCTACAGGAGCTCAGGGGACAAGATCCACTGCAATGGCTCCTGTAGCTGTCTGTATTAATGTACTGCTCTGCTACTAATACAAAAGGTTAGTAGATTTTCTAATCTTCAACCCCCTTCCCTTCTTTTGATCATCTCCATGCGCCAGATTCATTATCAAAATTCCTTCCTTAAAGTTTTGGTTTTTTTAGTATTGAATCTGGTACAGGAAGACAGTCAGCGATGCATAATATATTAGCACTAAATAAATGCCAAAAATTTATATATTGTAAAAAAAAATATTTAATATTACATAATATTGAGAAAGAAATCATGCTATCAGGTGCAATGTTTCATTATGAGTTTAAACCCTTTGCTGCCAGAAGTCTAACTCCACCTCCAGCAGTGTCATTGGAGAATCATTAGTCAGCCAGGAACTAGAGGAATTGGAACTGGGCAGGCTAATGGCAATTTGGAAAAAATAACAAAGTGTAAATGTAAATATAAAATACACTATTTATTAACCAAACATAAACACCTATAAGAACAGTAAAAATAAGCTTTAAGAGTCCACTTTACGTGTTTTGCCTGTTCAAAGACTTCTTCAGAAGTGTAGTCTCATCATCATCAAGTATCGTTCATATAGGCAGTCTATCATTAAAAATTACTTCCTGGTGTGATAATTGGTGCTTGTTGTGAAAAACCACTGGAGAGGAGGAGATTTTATGAAAAAATTGGGAAGAAAGAAATGGAATGGGTCTATTATATGAATACACTACATCCAAATAGTTTAAATCTATATTTTGATCTATTTAATTTTTTATAAAATATTTTTTTTTTATAAAAGGTAAGGATTTTATATCTATTTATTGTTTTTATTTAAAATTCATTTAAAAAAAAATATTTTATATATATACTTTCTAGATATATAATACCACCCATTCCTAACCATCAGTCTCCCCTATGCTTAACTGGTTATCTGTGAAATGCACTGCTATGTATTTGATATTAATACTATTCTAAAGTGTATTGCTATTGACTGTATATCAATATTTCACATAAATACAGTCTCTTATTATATTTTAATATTGTAACTTCCTTAAGTCACCATTATCTATTTCTGTGTTTTTATATATATATATTATTTTATGTGTACACTCATTTTATATCTATCTATATTATTGGATAAACCCTGTGTATAAATGCAGTACTGATCTGTATATCGAATGTCACCATTTCATTACACTATCCTTCTTTCTATGTTCATATAAGCCTGATATACTTCTTTTCCCTTCCCACACTGCTATTCATCTGAGCCACTTGGACATCTATATCTACATATATCCTTAGGTGGGGATTGTTCCGTCCAGACTCTGATACAGCTGAGCTCTGATATAGCTCAAGCAAATGTGAGTGTAATCATTACAGATCACACGTCACTTATTGATTGTACACACTGTATTGATTGTACACACTGTATTGCACTATTATTATTTTTTGTTTCTCCCGAGGTTCAAAGTCTACATTAGCAATATATATTTGTGTACGTATATCACTTTATTCATATTCTTTGGGCGCGGTTTCTTTCCCTTTTTCTTTCTGTTCTACCACTCAGAAAGTTGGGAATCCTTGTATTAGTTGCTGCAGCCCGCCTTTATTCTGTATTAGTTTTTAGTGAGCGCCTATTACATCTTTTATCACTAATGGCAATTTGGTTCATATTTCTAAGACCTAGGAGAAACAGGGTCACAGTTCTACTCACTACACTACAGTATGCTGCAGTGTAATAATGCTTGGAATAATATGCCGTTACCATTTGTGTCACTAAACTCCCACTAGCATGTAAGCTCATTGAGCAGCGGCCTCAATCCCTCTGTTCCTGTGCATCCAACTTGTCTGGTTGTCTGTGTCTGTTAGTCCACCCCTTTTACAGCGCTGTGGAACATGGTGGCACTTTATAAATATAAATAATAATAATAATCATGCCCTGGTCTCAAAGTTGTTTACTAAGTTGACCAAGCAAAGACTTCCAGTGGAGAGCAGCCCTAATGAAGTTATAGAAAAGAGAAATCTGTCTATGGTCATGTCAAAACCCATTGCTTTTCTTGAAATGCCTAAAAACCCAAAATATCACATCTTAAGGAACAATACCAGAGGCACGTGCTAATTTAGAACCTTTAAATGCCATTGAGGTTCAGTCCCTCCGTTTTCTTGGGAGGTAGTAATGAGGCAAATAGTTGCTGTATACTAAAGAATATATGATGCACCCCAAAACGTTCTGCTATACAGTGGATCTTAATATCCTGCCTGCGGGCACACACCTTAGCAGCATTGACTTATAGAGCAAATGTACCATGAATGTCCTACAGCTTTTGTAATTTCAAAACATAGGCCTGTATATGGCTGTGCAGTGATATAGATCCAAATATTGATCTTCGTTATAGAGGGTGCCAAAGTATTATTACAAGTGCACTTGGAGAAGCATGAATTAGACACCACACATGTGTTGGTTATCAAAATAAGCCTCTGTCGTTTATTCTTCAGTTGTGTTTTTATACATTAAAAAGTAAGTGCTTACGTGCAAATACTCATAGGACAGTAGTAGGAAGGGAGTGAAATGGTGAAAGGAGTAGAGATAAGACATAGGGATGGACGTCATGTACATATAACAAATAAGTTTCGAGAAAGAGAAAGAACAGAATGATTTGAGAAGAGACATCTCAGGTGGGGACTATCTGCTCCTGGAACTAGACATATATGGTCTTAAGTGTCATTTTAAGCATCAAGCATTTCCTGAGTCCAAGTTAGCCAATTTTAATATAGGATATCATAATATGACACCTATAAGCGTGAGCCTTGAAAGCAAGATAAATTCTATCACAGCAGCTTTAACTGGTCACTGCAGAGATCTCCTTCAACACCACAATATCGATGGTAAATATGTTGTGGATATCAGACATTAGATCTAGAATGTCCCATTTGGTTGCCAGAGTGATTTTGTTTGGCAAGGGAGTAGGGAAGTCTTTCCTCTGACTACAAAGATTCTTCAGCATCAAAGCCCATGCTGAAGGATCAGTGTTGCTATATATGTTATAAATAATTGCAATTGAAATTTGTTGAGGCTGTCATCTAGTACCTTTGCGACTAGAGGAGTACTCTCAGATGACAGGCCTCGTTTGTGTTAGATTTCCTCCCACAATATCTCTGAAAGGCTAGATCTCTGTGTGAGTGTCTCTGCGCTCATTAAACCAGGGGTTCCCAAAACGTAGCACCCCAGATGTTGTAGAACTACAATTTCCATGATGCTTTACATGGCTTTTAGACTGCTTTAGAATATCAAAGCATCATGGAATCTACCTCTGGGGATCTACCTTTTGGGTACCCCTGCATTAAATGATCGCAACAGTGGTGACAGTGTTCTTTAAAGTTACACCTTAACATATGATAGTTTATCAATGTCCAGGGAAAAAAGTGAATGGTGTCCTTGTCCAACTAAAGAACATGAAAACAAATTAGAAAGTGTATAATACTTTTAGATGGTCGCTTTAAAAAACAACAACACACACTGCCAAAAATAGTTGAAATCATGCCAAAACTAATGCGGATAGAAAGCCTGCAGCTACAGAACAGAATTTCCTTTCATGCTTCATATCCCTGTCATATGCTATTATGTTTTGCAGAGCACAGCAAAGGGTAATAAAATAGTCACTAGACTGAGTTCTGCAATGAAAACTCCAAGCAGCAGAGTAAACAGGCTAGTTTGGTCTAATCTCTGGTTGGGGCTCACACTGATCACTTCCCCAAGTAGCAGCTTTACCAAATAATAAAGAGCCTGCGGGTGTACGGTAAGACTTTGTGTTTCTGAGGTCATTCATCACCTTGAGTACCCAGTTATATAGTAAGAAAGTAAGATGCTGAGTCACTGAGAAAAACAAGGTGTTGTTAGAATGGGTCACGAGTTGATTTTTAAAGATGATGTCTAAATACACATGACCCAGTTTTTTTTTTTTCCCCATATTTGATAATGATGACTATTTTTCTTCACGCATGTCAGGAATTGAGCTTTTAAATATCACTGATGTATTTCTGTGCAAATATTTATACATATAAAAAAAAGAAAATGGAAAGAAAGGTGTGAAAAACATTACTCAGTGAACAAAATAACAAACAATGTAACTATATAAGTATACACTGCAGTTGTGCTTTGAAGTTGCATTAACCCCTTAAGGACACAGCATCAGAAGTAAAAGGCCAGCAGGATGGAAATGCTAAGGAGTTAAAACTAAAACAGTGCAATTCTATATAAGATTCCCTTTGTCAGGGATATGCAGTTGAGAAAGCAATGGTGCCAAATTAATGATTACAGTAGTCGGGATAACAATGCCTCAACGCAAAGAGATTTAAAATGGGGGAAGTCACCAAGGATTCTGTGAGTTATAAGGAATACTACTGTGAGGCTCTAATGGGTGTTCTGTAGGTCTACATTGCTGATTACTAATGTGTGACTCAGGATGTCATTAGGTTTGATAGGTAAGTACTGCTTGTGTTTTTGGGGGATGTGTACTGATACCTAGCTGCTAGGCCCAGTCTGGGCATTGGACAAACCCTGCCTAAAGGTAAGAAGAAAGTAGCAGGGAAAAAAGGCTTATTTTAGAATGTATAATTAATTAAAGCACAAATATGTTTATACATATTTATTTATTCAGCTGCACCCAGGGCCGGTGCTAGGATTTTTGACTACACAGGCGAAGATGCATTTTGAGGCCCCCCCCCCCAAAAAAAATAAACAATGCATCTTCACCTCTGTGTCTCGTAGAGCCCTTTTGAATTTCTTACCCCCATTAGTGTTGCATATCCACTCTCTTGAATGTCTTACCCCTTTGGCCCCTTTGTGCCTTACACCCCCCTTTAGTGTGTCTCCTACAACCCCTCTTATGTATTTCTTACTTCCGCGCCAGCCCCTATCTATCTCTCTTTTTCTCCCACATAGACATAGATACAGGCAAATACATACATGCACAAATACACAAACATACAGACACACAACCATACAAGCACACAGACATAATTTTTCAGGCACACAGTCACAAAGATATACAGACACACAGTCATAAAAGGCACACAAACAAACACAGTCATACAATCTACACATACAGGTACATTGTCGTACAAACACAGACATACATTCATACAGACACAGGCACTCACAGAAATACATACACAGACATAAAGAAACAGAGATAGGCATATAGAGACATACATACACAGACAAACAAAGAACCCTGCACACTGACACCGTGTAAATGCTCCGGCCATCAACAGAGGTGGATGCTCCATGTCAGGCAGACATTGCTGGATCCACCAGTAAAATCTTCAAAAGGAATAAACGCAGGCAACACTCCAATAGTAAGGATGGTATATTTATTGGTAGGTGAACCACCCCATAGAAAGTGTGATGTTTCAGCTCATGCAATAAGGCTCTGCTGAGCCAAAACGACGCACTTTCTTTGGGGTGGTTCACCTATCAATAAATATACCATCCTTACTATTGGAGTGTTGCCTGCGTTTATTCCTTTTGAATACATTTACACAGTCATACAGAGACATACATACTGTATGTCTCTGTATGACGGTCTGTGTATGTACACAGCATGGCTAAAAGATAGATCCCCATCTGTCGTGCAAATTCAACAATGCTTTGAAAGCTGGGGCTCTACCGATTCCCCATGCTTGCAGGATTGTATTTAGCATGGAGCAGTATTTGTGTGTTTGACTGTAAGCATGTGTTTGTATGGAGTATGTTTGTATGATTGTAGCGGTGTGTTTGTATGTAGTGTTTGCATTTGAATGCAAGCATGCATTTATGTGTAGTGTTGGTTTTTGAACGCAGGTGTGTGTTTATATAAAATTTTGGTGTCTGATACAGAGGTGTGTTTGTATGTAGTGTTGACATTTGAATGCAGGGGTGTGTTTGTATGTAGTGTTGACGTTTGCATGCAGGTGTTTATTTGTGTGTAGTGTTGTGTTTGAATGCTGAGATATATGCACATATACACATACACTGCCACACATGCACACACTGTGATACACATACACAAAGATACACACACTGACACATGCAGATATACATATACACAAACTGATACACATTCAGATAGACACACAGTGACATACAGACACACATACACAATGATAGGGAAGAAGACACACTAACAGACAGACACACACTAACAGACAGACACACACACTGACAGACATAGATATACACAGACACACTGACAGACATACACACACACTGACAGACATATACACACACTGACAGACATACACACACACACACTGACAGACATATACACACACTGACAGACATACACACACACACACACTGACAGACATAGATACACACAGACACACTGACCAACAGGTTCAGAAGGGGGGCTTACCTGGGATCCAAAGTGCTGCCTGAGGTAGTTGGGAGTTGGAGGAGCTGGTCCTGCACAGCCCCCCGCCTCTCTGCCTTCTGCTGCTCTAGGCTTCTTGGGAGGACTTCCTCCCATGCTGATTAGAAGGGGGCCGGTGGTAGCTCCGCCCCTGCTGGGCACCAGCCGCGCTGTGTGCTACAGAGGGAGCAGGGATATGACGTTCATATCCCCGCCCCCTCCACACAGTCCGCGGCACTGCAGGTTGGCGCTCGGCCACGCTACAAGAAGTGACCGGCAGGAGAGGGGCGCTGTGCGCTTCCCTCCTGCCGGCCACCCGGACATTTGCGCCCTCGGGCCGGTGCGCCCTAAGGCGGCCGCCTGTGCCGCCTTATGGACGCGCCGGCCCTGGCTGCACCCCTCAAACCACCCGCCCCCTGCAATACAGGCACAATACAGGCCCCAACACATTCATACACACTGTACCCTGCACCCCTCATAAACACTGGATGGATCCTCTATAGAAACACTGCACCACAACCAACATATATACACAACATCCCTGATACACACAGTACATACCTGACACAAACAGAACATTTCTTTTTGACATACACAGAACATGACATGTGCACGGTCGCCTTGTCGGCATATGCATAAATCCCACCAATACCCATTTCCAATAAAACACTGACATGGTTTTGGCAAAATTCATATCACAGCTTTATTGATTCTTAACATAAAATATAAAGGTCATTGTCAACAGCAGGCCAACGTTGGCCTGCACAATTACCATCCTGCAATTTACAATTTAAACCCACTGACAATGACCCACTCCCACATAACATAATATCCAAACATTGTAACCTTTAACTTAACACTTCGGAGAGATGGACCCCATCGCGCCTATAATAACCTGGAAGCATGTCTTCCAACTCCCTGTGCCGAATTACAACCCCTCCCTACCGCTTCACATACGCTGCCATTACCTTATTGACCTTTCCCTTAATTTTCGCCACCTAAGAGGGATTCCGCGCGTGTCGCCAGTAAAACCTCAGAACCATCTCCGACCATACCACCATAACCCCCAGCACTAACTCTCTCAGCTTGTCCACATCCTTCTTCATACACTCAATCAATACCTTTTGCCACCTTCCTGCCGGAACCTCTCCCACTGCGAACGAGATAACGCAACAGCCATAACATTCAACAGTCCAGGCACGTGGCGTGCCCGAAAAACAATATTAAAACGCATACAGAACAAGACGAAACGACGAAGAAGCTGCACCACCATCTCAAAAGCCATCCTCTGATGGCTGCTACGCGACCGGTGCCTCCTTGCACCCTGTGCGCCCTTTGCTTTGTTTTCTGCACTGTTTTCCTCGCTGTCACTCCCTTTTGATCCTTCCCTGACGACCTGACCCGCCTGTTGTCATCCCCGGCGCAGTCGTATGGGAGACCCTGGGGAAGTGCTGTGGTGTTGTGTATCGCTATACCCTTCAGGTCCGCTCCGTGCCCTAGCAGTCCCCCGCCTGCCTCCTGCCGTCACCAACCATGCGAACACCGGGTCCCACCACTGGGGTAACCTGTGGCCAAGCAACTGCAGGGGCAATGACGTCGGAGGTCGACTCACCCGGGTGATGTGCCGCCGCTGTCCCCGCTCCACCAACAGCACTTCGAACATTCCCAGGACCTACTGCCAAGCCTGCCGTACTGCTCCTCCTTTTTCCGCTGGACCCTGCATGTAACGGCCGCTTTCCAGAACTCCTGTCACCAGCAGCCACTTCTTCTTCATTCCCTGTAAGAGAGGACACAAAAAATGAACGTTCGGCAGTTGTCCGGCCTCCCTGTTTGGCAGTCGAACGGCCGGCAATATGGCTACCTCCCCGTTCAACTCCCGAACGTTCAGCAGTTTTCTTACCTCCCCGTTCGGGAAACGAACGGTCGGCAGTATCAGTGCCTCCACGTTCGTTTCCCGAACATTCGGCAGTTTCAGCCCTTTCGCCAGTTCTCCTACCTCCACGTTCACTCCCGGAATGTTCGGCAGTTTCGGATTCATTCCCAAACCAGCAGCCTGCAACTCGAGCCTCGCCTGATGACGTGTTCGTGCGGCTGCACTGCGACGCCTCCCGCGACCTCTTCCACTTGCGGCCTTCCCGCCGGCCGCCTCACCGCCGCCATCGGGACCTCCAGAAGGGCTCCTTGGATGCCGGGAACCCGGAACTGTGCTGGGGCTCAACCTCTGCGGGGGCCTTGTCCTCCTGACCGGCCTCTGACCTTGGGAGCTTCCTGATCCAGATGGCAGAGCATCTCCAAGGCGATCCCTCAGCCACTCGACACCCCTCTCTTGCACAGCTGCCCGGACTCCTTCCAGCCAATCTTCCATCTTGCTGACAACCTGCAGAGGAGACAAAAGAAAAAGCCACACAAATCCTGCCTCAACAACAGGTAAGTGCAACTTAGATTAAAGTGATCCCTAGATCTAAAATGGCCACTACTTATACTCCCCTTTTAACTCCACCCCACTCCATTTCCTTAAACCAATCCCTAACCACTGACCCTTAGATGCCTGTCTCCTGGCAATGTCAAGGCCCACTCCCCTTAGCTCTGTAGATGCGAATATCCATTTTGCTCTATATCCTAACTGTTCATGTAAGGGTTAATTTGAATCAATAATAAATTTGGAATTGTATCTCCAATTCTCAGAAATGTTATTGAAACATGATTTTGTTATGTTCCTGGAAAAAAGATATTTGCATGACATGACATGACATGACATGGCATGACACGACATGACATGACATGACATGATAAGGATTCTGGAATGACCTTGTTAATTGTCCAAGATTTCTGTATTTGTAATCATCTGGGTTTTATCCAATATGCATACATTATGTAACATCGAATTATAACTAAAAACAGCTGTTTATAACTTGTGAAAAACAATGTCATTGTCACGCCCATATGGTCATTTTTCCCCCTCCCATCCTGCTATGAAAATGGGTTATAAATATAACTGACGTATGAATACAATTTGAATTGGTTATTGAACACGTCTATGCTATTCATTTCCAATTTCCAGAGCTCTGTATGAGTTGGCAAATATCCATCATCCACAAAGGGCCAGGCTGATTTTATCCCCAACAAACTGGTGTCAGAAGTTTGGGTGCAATTAGGAACGGATTAGCAGGTAAGGGGGTCTTTAGCCCCTTGGGGACACAACTTCTGGAATTTAAGGGTATCATGACGGAGTATTTCTGTCGTGTGTCCTTAAGGGGTTGGGGACCTTTGCCTGCTTCTGCCATCCTCCCACACATTGCATTTCTTGTTTTAATGGGGTTTTTCACTATTTACATTTTTAAAGGGGATTTTCACAGGATAATGTCTTTGGTAGACATGGTATTTTGTTAAGTCTTAGGTAGACTTCTATTACTCCACGGGTTGGAGGATTGCCTTTGGTAGGTAGTAGTAGTTATTGTGCACATTTCCTCTTTGGTAAGAGGTTCACCTTTGGCCAGGTGTTAAAAATAATTTCAAGCCTTTGGTAGGCTGTGATGTCCTGTGATGTACATTTACATATGGGAGACGTCCCTAGATCCCTCTTTGGTAGAGGTTGACATTGGTAGGTTATAAAACAGATTTCCAGTCTTTGGTGGACTGTGGCATTTATTTAACGTAGATGTAAATTTGGCAGACTAAAATGGTTTAAAAAAACAAAACAAAAAAGGGGGTTAAAAGGTATGATGGATGTTTGGCATTACTCCGGCTTGCTAATTTATGTGCTATTTTATGATGTGCAACGCTGATTTTAAGCATAAAGTCTTAATTGAGGGAATGTCAAATGTATATTTAAAGGTGATGATGAATAAGAAAAAACTAGAGGTTATTTAAGGGGGGCTACAAATTCTAGAACTAACATGATTTCTCTGCATGTATGTTTGTTTGCATAATGAGCCCCTTATTTTTATACTTGGTCAAAAGTACTATAAGCCCACTACACTTTTTCATGAGAGTGGGATGTATGATTGTTTATATGATGAGCCCTTTATTTTCATATTGGGACAAAAAGTCACTTCATTCAAAACGTCAAACACCACATTCTTTCTGCCCTGAGTGTTTGTTGCAGAGAACTTATGTTGTAAATTTAGATGATTATGAATTAGAGAGCAAAATGTATATTTTCAGCGTTCCAACACATGCTTCATATTGTGCTGTAAGCTAACTTGTAGTATTCCAGTATGTCACATGTTGTATGTGCTTTAAATTGTATGTATTCTGTAAATTATTGAATGGGGTTGCTGAGATTTTATTGATAGTGACCCAAACTGTGAAGAAGTGGGTTTGAAATTTTGGTCATGGAATGTAGGATCAGAAAACCATGGACAAAGGTTTTTACCTGTGTTGATATGACTTTTGGAAACTCAAATTGACCGGTCAAAATTTTGCCATGCCTTTAACATGGAGTAGTATAAATATTTTGAGTCTTTGAGAGTTCTGACAAATGCAGGTGATACCATGTCTGTGTAATCTGGTCCAAATGTTCTATAAGCGTATAAGAGAGAAATTCCATTGACAGGGTACATATGTTGCAACTGGTTAATGCAAGTGTTATACAAATGTTTAAGTCAAACGCGTTATATGGCCGTACGGGATCCCTTCTGTAAAAAATAAAAAATAAACCCTTTGGTACCAGAAATCTTAAATAAATCTGATACAAACTAGAATTGGTATACCTTACAATAATATGTTCTGAATACAGCTGTTAGAAGTTTATTCTGTGTGAATGATGATTGTCATAAATGTTTGTTTTGGTTACTCATTTTAAAGTATGCAGTTTAATTGTCATGTATGTTAATGGGTATTTTGCTGTGTTATTTTAAATTATATTTGAATAAGTTTGTCTTAGTATTGATACAGATGAAAATGGCAGCGTAATAATCTATTAAATAACTGATTTATTATTGAATACTTGTCCAAGAGCAATATGAGTTGTAGTCTTAAGAAAGAAAAAAGGAGGGAGTCTGTTTTTGTAAATTTTAGCTGATTTCCAAAATTCTGTTGCAATAATGGACTTCCTGCCAAAATTTGACTTTCCTGTCCAGTTGCCAGGTGCTCTGATCTAACCTTAAAGTAGTACTGCTTGCATTGTTTGCAGACATGCATATTGCACAAACATGAGAACCAAATTATGTCTGTCACATAGTGTGACATTTATCAATTTATTTTGGATTGAGTTAATTGCCTGTCCATGAATATGCTTTTGGTATTGGCATGTCTGCTGGATATCTGCTACATGTTTTCTGTGCTATAAGATGATGTGTGATATTACAATGAGTATGAAGAATATTTAAAGAATATTTGCATGTCATTAACGCAAGCCTTTAGTGTCTTTTTACAACAGATTAAAAAAACGCTGATCAGCCAACAAGAAAGGGGCCCCTGGGAAAGAAAAAGAAAAATATATCATTTGCTTTTCAAAATCGTGGATCCACGTTTCAGTATTATTAGGGGAGTATTTAGAGTTAACGCTACTTTTAAAGTGCATTGCATTATTTAAGAAAAGAAAAATGTGTTTGTTATATGGTTATATAACAAGAAAAATTATGGATGTATAGGATAGGTTTTTTCCAAGATTAAGATTCATCTAGTATGCCTCATTGATTATAGGAAAATGATGAAATGGTATTTTTAATAGAGATCAGATAATTTCTTTTGAGGCAATTCTAAACTACTGTATTATATTTGTATTGGTATATTGAAAGCATTTTGCAGACCCAGAAGAGAATAAATAATATAATAATAATAAAAGGAACCATACTATGGGAAGAGGTCACCCTATTAAATTGCTAAGGGGTTAAACTCATTTTGATAAGCATATAAAATTTAGTTTTTGTGGTTAGAATTTTTGATACTCAATTTGAACTCAATTGAAGTATTAAAACCATATCCTTGCAGGTATAGGAAACAGCTGCAATATGATTTTAATATTTGCAATATATTAGTGTTCTGACAATGGAAAAGTTCCTAACCGCATGTCTGCATTACACCTATGACACAGACTGTCAGTATTGCAAACCCTATATGAAGACTCTGCTATCACTGTTTATGTATACACCCCTAGACAACCGTGCTATACATGCACAATAAATCTTCAAAAGCCTATTAATATTATATCTGTGTGGTACACAAATAGGTGTACACAAAGAGGGGGTGTGAGTTAAGTCATCTCGACCTTCATATGGAATATGCTTCCTCCTTGTTCACTTTTGGTCAAACTGTTGGTCTGTGACTGGCCCTCTTTGAACTGAATTTCTTGGGAAGATTCATGAGAAAGATACAGCAGGTTGTTTTGATATAAAGAAAGAGGGAAAAGTATGTTGTATCGGTCACAAAGGATTGTGATCTTAAGCAGGCGAGACAAAGAAAGTTTGGAGGTGATAGATTGAATCAGAAAAGTTTTAGAGGCAGAGGTAGAGAATTTGATCAAAGGATTTAACTTTTGTAGAGATGGTAACTTCAGCACTGTTTTAATTGTGGGTAGCAGGGATTCACCCCAAGGTGCTTGTGTTCTCCTGGCCCAGCTGGCATTCAAGGACTCCCACCCTGGCAGGTTCCTCAATACCAACCACAACTTTCAAGCTATACCCACACCCAACAACCTCAGCCTAATACACAGATGGTTCATGTTTTAATACTTTATATATAGTTTTGATAGATAAAACAGTATTAATGCTGGCTCTTAGAGGATGTACAAGCTGAAGTTGGGACCTAGACATTGTTTGCATAGGCTGTGCAATGTGAAATAACTAAAATAAAATAGGATAATAAGTATGCTTAGTCAATTTGTAAAGTGGTATAATAGAGGCATCTGCAATAAATTAAGTGGGTTTCCAAGACCTGACAAGTGAGAGCAACTTAATATAACATATGTCTACAGTTTGCTGTCCCTTCCTTATCAGAGGCCACTTGCAACACAGCAAGACAACTCTTCCTAAACTTGTATTAAACAAAGCACTTTAGAACAATAGTAATTTATTTTGTTTCTCCTATTTCATTCCTAGTTGTTCTGAAAAAAATATATTGTTTAAGTGGGATAACTGTATGGAGGTTCCAACATGTATTAAAACATGATCACACACATCAGGATCTATAAAAGGTTTGGGTTTCCAAAGATGTTATCAGGGTCCACAAAATTTTATTAAAGTAATTAATTGAGATTATCAAATCAAGGTTTAAGTTTAAGAACAGCATTTTATTGGGAATTATACCAATATGTATATGTTAGTGTTTTAGTACTCAACAAGCATTTATATAGAATGAGTGCTTCTCTCATCCATACAAGGCATTTTAAAGGGAAATTATGTATTAAAATTTTATAAAGGACATAAACAAAACTGAGATGTACATGTTACACTAATTAAGAGTTTAACTTTAGTCTCTAATTTGAGTTTAGCCTAGATAATTAATTTATTGATGTCGTACTGATCCTTGTGTTTGTATGATTATAGAGACCGTACTGGAGTATTTGTGCTGCCTGATATTTGGGACTACACACCAATCTCTCTGGCTGACCTACCTGCCTACTTACCTTTTTTGCAATTAAATCTGTTTGGTCAAAATCCATGCTGGCCGAAGAAACTGAGATGCTTACTTATGAGGACATAAACTAACTTGGAAAGTCCTGAAGATGCAGTGCTGTCTAATGCCGCTATTTCTGTATTACCCTTTCAACAATTGGGGTGTTGCACAGAGTATTGTGGTGAACATCCAGCAAACAGAAGAATTAAGAACTATGTGGAAGCTGACATTGTCTTGTTGTCAGCCATATTGCTACCCTTAGCTATGTTATGGTGTCTAAGATTATGGAACAAAGTTTATGGTGTCTAAGATTCTTTATACTCCTTGAAAGACTTATAATATTTTTCTGGACTATGCTGGACTATTGAACTATTTTGTTATTTTTATTTTTGTAGAGTTAGCCGGAGAGAGAGGAAGTGTTAGCTTACTCAGGCATGGATGTACTATGTGTGTCATTGATGTATGTTGAGTGTACCAAGGATGGATTCCAAGGTATTAAGTGTGGATATGACTGGACTATCGAAATAGGGATTTGATTAGGAGGCATAGGACGCAAGGTCATGATTGGGATTATTGCTAGAATTGCAAACTGATTAGAAATGATCTTATGATTTAATATGTAAGTGGGCCTTTTCAAACTAATCAAGAAGTGTTTCCCAATCCCGATACCTGAGCTATTTACTTACATAGTGCAGGTTTTATAAGTCACTAATGCTGTCAACGTGAGGGGATGACATGTTTACACAGTCATGGCCCTCACTTAGAATTTACCCAGATGTGCTTTTTTTCTCAATTATGAGTTTTTGCCACTGGGATTTTTGACCTGGCCCAAGTTCACTGGGTGGACTGGTAATCCAAGACCCTGGTCCAAAGAGGGGAAATAGATTTTATTCCCATTTTTGATTATATGTGTTTACGTTGTGAATTATAATAATAATATTCCCGTTGTTGGGAATAATACACTTTGCCTGTTTTGATCCAAGGCTCAAGTTGCAGATAACATGATGTGCAGTTAAGATGTCAGCTGTTTGAAATATTTAACTTGTACACTTAAAAGATGTGTACAACAGATGATTACAGAAGCTGAAAATCGACAGCTCGATCTCCTCTTAAAGGGAAAACCTACGGCATAGAGCAAATGGGGGAAATCGAGGTGAAGAAATAAGGAAAGTCCCGCAGACGTGATTAGCACGTCTGAATATACCTCCTTTTGTTTCTCTGCCGCAGGCCTCCCATGGATATTCCATAAGGTAGATCATGATATGATCTAAGAGGGGAATTGTAGATGCGAATATCCATTTTGCTCTATATCCTAACTGTTCATGTAAGGGTTAATTTGAATCAAGAATAAATTTGGAATTGTATCTCCAATTCTCAGAAATGTTATTGAAACATGATTTTGTTATGTTCCTGGAAAAAAGATATTTGCATGACATGACATGACATGACATGACATGACATGGCATGACACGACATGACATGACATGACATGATAAGGATTCTGGAATGACCTTGTTAATTGTCCAAGATTTCTGTATTTGTAATCATCTGGGTTTTATCCAATATGCATACATTATGTAACATCGAATTATAACTAAAAACAGCTGTTTATAACTTGTGAAAAACAATGTCATTGTCACGCCCATATGGTCATTTTTCCCCCTCCCATCCTGCTATGAAAATGGGTTATAAATATAACTGACGTATGAATACAATTTGAATTGGTTATTGAACACGTCTCTGCTATTCATTTCCAATTTCCAGAGCTCTGTATGAGTTGGCAAATATCCATCATCCACAAAGGGCCAGGCTGATTTTATCCCCAACAAGCTCCCATATACAAACTATGGATCCCTTAGGAATATGCTAAAACCTGTACAGACACACACTACACCACCTACACACACACACACGTCACACAAACAGCTCACTCTACGCGTACACAATACCACAATTAGCCACTAAATGTATGCACAGTACTCTCTCCTGGCCTTGTAGTGCTCTGGTATCCCACTTATGGAGACCCCAGAGACAAGTCACAAGCAAAAACAGCACTGCGCATTACATGGGGTCTTTTTCCCACGCAAGAGCTCTTTAGCAGAGCTTAACGCATGGGCTGCCCTGGAAGACTACTGAACTAACATGCTCATTTGGGGGCGATGTGCTTTGTCATTGATGGCTCCACCCCGTAACAATGGGCATCTCTGACTAGAAAATGCCCGGGCTTAGGTTTTTTCCCATTCCCTTCTAGCTGCTGTACATGTTGTGGGTGCTAATGGACTAATGGGTGCTAATGGCTAATGGTGGGTGCAATGCTTTCTTTGCTTTTAGTGGATATATCGGTGCTGTACAGGGCAGGCGCGTCCTATAGGCCAATTAGGCAGCTGCCTACGGCACTCCTTAAGGGGGACACCAATAAGAAGCACCCCTCTATGTGGGACACATTCTTTATTGTGTGCCGCGGGTGATGGCACCGGGCGCTAGGAAGCACTTATATGGCTGCAGACTAGCGCCCAGGGCCTTCAACCTCTGACCACAAAGATCAGAGAGCCACCCTCCTACACACTTGTCATGCTGGCAACGCATGGGCAAGCGCTACCACCCCTTGCCCTGTACTTGGGGTCAAGTGGGCAGGAGGATAGCGGGGGCAGAGCTAAAAGAGAGTCAAGCAGCCAGGCCTGGACTGGGACCCATGGAGAAACTATTTGAAATGAAGGTAAGTGGGGGACTTCATGGTGTGTGTGTCTGTATCAGCCTGTTTCAGTCAGTATGTTTATGTGTGCTCGGGTTTGTCTGTGTGTGTGTCTGCTTAGGTCAGTGTGTGTGTCTTCTTGGGTCAGTGTGTGTGTGTGTGTGTCTTTGTGTCTGCTTGGATCTATGTGTGTGTGTGTCTGGATCAGTCTTTTGTATGTGTCTGCATGGGTCCTTTGTGTGTTTGTGCCTGCTTCGGTCAGTGTGTGTGTGTCAGTCTGCATGAGTCAGTATTTATCTGCTTGAGTCAGTGTGTGTCTCACTCTGAGTGAGTCATTTAATTTGTGTGTGGATTGGTCACGGATTGTGATTGTGTGGACCATTGCATGTGAGTAAGTGTGTATGTGTATATATTTGTAATATCACTGATTGTATTTGGGGGGAAAAAAAGGACCATTTTAATTAAAAAAGAAATAAATCAATAAATGAATAATTTTAAAGGAACATTATAGTGTTTGGAATATACACCAGTATTCCTCCAATTACTACAGTGTATCTGTCCCTACATAACTTCAAGCCCCGCCCCATAAAAAATATTTTTAAAAGGTGGAAACTACATTTATCATGCACCGACTCCCTCTGCACTACTTGTCCCCTTACTTCGCTCAATGTCACTGATGGGGCAACACTGGTCCAATTCAATGTACACGAGCATTGGGGACTTGATGTGCATAAGTGGCATTCGCTATGCACTTTCAACGCTTCATTTAACTAAACATGGCATTCTAGCAGAGGTGTCTCTAGTGGCTGTCAGTGTGTACCCTTTAAGGTAAGGCAATGTTTTATCTTGTGGGGTTAAACCTACAGGACCACTGTGGTGCAAATATGGTGGCAAATTTTTTATTTATAGGGCGGCAAAAATTCAGGATTATTCTAACCTTAGTGACCGAATAATCTAAATTTTATTAAAGACAGGAGGTTAAAATATTGGTTTAGTCAATAGAGGTTTTGTGGAATACTTACCTAGTTCGGTTGGGTCCGTGTATTAACGGGCGGGAAAATATTTGCCTCCTGTCTTTAATAAAATTTAGATTATTCGGTCACTAAGGTTAGAATAATCCCGAATTTTATGGCAAGACAGGAGGCTTCATATTTGCTGTTTTAAAGCGATGATATGATGGAATTAGATACATGAGGAGATTGTCTAAAATAGAAGGTTCTGAAGGTGGATTCTCTGGACCAATCTGCGGAGGTGAGGATCTCCGTTAGGGAGCCCACAGATGTAAAATTCAAAGAGTGATGCCAGGAAGTTCATAATGTTAATCAAAGAGGCTGAAAATGGATCGACGCCTCTCTCCAAGCACCAGCTATTCCAATGTTGCCACGCTGTGAGATAAGAGCGTCTTGTTCCTGGGGCCCAAGAGTCCCATAGTAGTCCTCGAGCAGCAGCCGAAAGGCCAAAGACGTTACAGGATCCCCTGAAATTGGCCAGGCCACTAACGGAAGGTGGCCTTGTAGTGCTAGTGGATGGAAGTTGCCTGAAGGGTCCCTGAGGGGGTTGTAGAAGGTGGGTAAGAGTAGGGAATAGTCCACTGACATCTCCTTAGATAAGGGAACCATGGTTGGG
>OW240916.1:151519416-151612172 GCA_933207985.1 Pelobates cultripes | reverse complement strand
CAATTCTTTCTCAAGCATGCCCAGTGCAGTTTTTCAGCATTCCTAGGGATATGACACAGGGTTGGTTAGATCAGGGTGTGGAAAGAAGCCGGTAAATATGAAAAAAAAAATCTTACTTACCTGCTTTTTTCATGTTCTATATCCTTTTAACAATTCACCTTGTTGCTTTCAGATAAAAGGCAAAATATCTGAGACAGAAAGATGGATTATTATGAACCACTAACGCGTATTAATACCTAACAGGACACACATGGAGTAGGTAGAAGAAATGTACCATGGCTGTGAAATACAAAAGCTTTTGCTGTTGTCAAAAATGATGGGGAGACAGTTTGTTTGTGTAGTTTTGTTTTGGTTTTCTTCTTCTTTTTTTTATTTATTTATTTTTTTAATTTGAGCATTTTTATTTTATCAGAAGTCATAACTGGGTTTTTTTTTTGTTTTTTTAACAATTTTGGTTTACCTTTTTTATTGTTGCTGTAGCAGGTTCCCATTCCTTTGCAGAGCATTGTCATTTGATTTATTTTAGGCTTGTCCTCCAATGACCTCTTTGTGTGAGAAAATTATCTCCATTCTGCCATCTTGGAGAAAGCTAAATGGACCCAACCAGCTGCTCTCATTCCAGCAGTTTGTTTATGATGTGCAGGAGCAGCTTAACCCATTGGCGAGTGAAGACGATGTACGGAATATTGCACAACAACTGCACAGCATTGGAGAGGTAAGAATGAATTAATTCACATTATCCCATATTGACCTGTTTTTGCCAGAACACTATTTCCAGACCCTCCTCTATGAAGTAAACATGTGTAAAAATAATATATATTATACATTGTCAATACATTGCTACTGCTAGAACCTTATAGTCATAGAAGTCTTGTTTATTAGATATGTCACTCACAAAAACAATTATAGTAGTAACTATAGCTAAATAGCTCTCAAACCCAGTTACACCTCAAGGGATCTCATGTATCTCCAAACTACTGGCAGGTATGTTGAAAATCTATGTTGAGGCCCTAAGATGTTAATGAGTATTACCCAGCTGGAGTATGACTATTCTCTAGATACCATGAGCAAGTAAAATAATCCTGATGCAGCCTCTGATTAGGAGCTGTTAATACTTTCTCCATGACTTCTGGAAACTGCAGTAAAAATATCAATTCTTATGCGTCTCTCAGGGATATACGTGTCCTTTGCACTGCAGTAGGTTATGAAATCAGTAAGATCAGCAGTGTGAATAGCTGGGTTAGTGAATGCCATCTCTTCTAGTAGTAATATCATTTGGCATATTTGTAACATGCTGCTAAAAATTTAAGCCATTAACCTGAAATAATGTGTGCTCTAATTGCACAGTATGTCTGCATATTACATCTAATGTAATATGTTCTCTTTTATTTGTACATTAATTGCATAGGTCAACGTAATGCAGAGTGAGACCGTTCAAGATGTGGTGCTTTTAGATCCACGATGGCTGTGTTGCAATGTCCTTGGAAAACTTCTGTCTGTGGAGAACCCGAAAGCCCTACATCATTATCGAGGTAGATACACCATGGAGGATATTCAACGTCTGGTCTCTGATAGTGATGTTGAGGAACTTGTGCAGATTTTGGATGCAATGGACATATGTGCCAGAGATCTTAGCAGCGGATCAATGGTAGACATCCCTGCTCTCATAAAAACAGACAGCCTTCACAGATCATGGACAGATGAAGAAGAGGACATTATGATTTATGGAGGAGTTAGAATTGTTCCTGTGGAACATCTTACTCCTTTCCCTTCTGGAATATTTCACAAAGTCCAAGTCAATCTGTGCCGATGGACACATCAACAGAGTGCTGATGGTGATGCAGACATACGCCTTTGGGTAAATGGGTGCAAAATTGCAAACCGAGGGGCTGAAGTTTTGGTGTTGCTGGTCAACCATGGTCAAGGTATTGAAGTACAAGTGAGAGGCATGGAAACCGAGAAAATAAAATGTTGCTTACTTCAAGATTCTATTTGCAGTATCATTGACAACTTATTTTCCACAACATTGCCTGGACTTTTAACTGTAAAACATTACTTAAGCCCTCAACAATTAAGGGAACACCATGAACCAGTGATGGTTTACCAACCTAGAGATTTCTTACGAGCTCAGGGTCAAAAAGAAACATATTTGGCAAACACAATGGCTGGATACAAGGAAAGTTTTAGCAGCATATTGTGCTTTGGCTGTCTGGACATTTACGCTCAAGGAAATTTAGGAATGGACCATCACATTTCAGATCTGAATGTTCTAACAAGACGAAAACTCAGCAGACTTTTAGATCCTCCAGACCCCATGGGCAAAGACTGGTGTCTTCTTGCGATGAACCTGGGCTTGCTGGATTTAGTTGCCAAATACAACACGAATAGCAATACAACACAAAAAGATTTTCTTCCAAGCCCAGTTTGTGCTGTTTTGCAAGAATGGAGTAACTCTTCTGAAAGTACTGTTGCTGTTTTAATGTCAAAACTGAGGGAACTTGGGCGCAGAGATGCAGCAGATTTCTTACTCAAGGCATCCAACATATTTAAGGTGCATCTGGATGTCCATGGACAAGAAGCGTATGCAGGAAGCTGTAACAGCGGCACTTCCTATAATTCAATCAGCTCAGTAGTGTCACGATGACTATGGATTGGCATGAATTTACCTCTGTTATACTGAAACCAGTGTAAAAGAATTATGCTCTGATAAGTGTTACTAGAGTTTGAGTCTTTAATCGTTAATTTATAAGCTTCCATTTAGGAATGCGACATGCCCTTAAAATCTTGTAATAGATCTTTGTACTTTTTAGTAAGAAATATTAGATTTTATCATAGCTTTTTAAAGGATCATACTTTTCAACACAGTCCAGATTTCTCTACAAATGTGCTGCTAATTACTGCCATCTGGATAAATATGTCCATTTTGTTTTTATTTTTTTAAACTGATTATTTTGTAAATTTTCCTAATCTTTTTGCACAGTTGTTAATTTGTATAAATCATGGTCGCCTATTGATTTTGCTTAATGTTTTATATTCAAAGGAGGAGCAAGAAGATATAGATGTGAAGTAGGTGCTAAGTTGTTGCATTCAGAAACGCGGAACTGTAAACACCAAGATTGCGATCAGTCAGGATATGTACTGCGATAAATTTACATCTCCCTCTACCTCTTCAGTCTGCATGATAACTGTAACATGAGTATTTCATATACTGCTGTGCTTTATATGTAAGGTACTCGTCCTGCTTTATAAAGATCACAGTAGTTAAATACATGTAAATCATAAAGAGAGGATTTTCCAGTGCAGTCTCTATAGTGACTGCATTGCTCAGGTACATGATTAGTGTTACCAGGTATGGGGCATATATGTGAAATAATGTGTCAAAGTATTATTTTTATTTTCATGCTAGCTTCTTCAGCATGGCTTTACTAAGCCTTGTTTTGCAGCGACTACAAAACACAGACTTAAAATTCTGAGCAATGTGAAGTTACGATTCAAATCTTATATCCGTTCATCTCAGGAGCAGGTCTTTATGGTCTGTGCAGTACACATTGCATCTCAAGATTCACTGCAAGATAACCTTTGTTAGCAGTTATTTTTAGTTTAAATGCAGCAGGCATCTTTTTATTATTTTATATTATGAAGGATGTAATAATAGTACCTGAACTTTAAACAAACATGTAAGATCTCTTGCTGAGATTTTAACTTACAACCAATACTGAATGATAAAATACACAACATGCATGTTATATAAATGAAATATTCTAGATGTATATACTGAAATGATCCTGTTTCTTAAGCTTTTATTTGTAGTAAAATTTTAAAACTTGTTTTTATATATGTATATATATATCTATATTAATAAATATGTTGCCTGTTGCATTGTGTCTGTCCCTTCCTAAATGCAAAGTACTGACCTGATTGATCTATTGGTTTTAATCAGTTTTCATTTTTAGCAACCAAAATACCAGTGTTTTGTTGATCAGTTTGTATCTGTTTGCTGTTCATAGATTTATTTGTTTCGGAGGGCGGAGCCAACTGCCGACCGGAATGGCAGCACAGTAGCAGAGCTCCGGCGAGAAAGGCACTCAATCCGCGGACATCGGGCTATCATTTCAACATGGGACACCCCAAACGCACGCCCTCATCCCAGAGAACGACAGGGAGGTCAGTGGCAGCAAAAACCGGAGCCCTGACGAAATATTTCAGGGATTCCAAGGAGGCTCACGAAAGCATGGTAGGCCCCAATATGGCGCCGGACTCGCCAGGCACTACATCCCCTCCCTCTAGCCCAGCTGAATCTACAGGCTCCCTGGTACTACAAGACCCAGACCTGAAAGGTATACTACAAAATTTACCATCTAAGCAGGACATAGCCAATATGCTGGGGAAACTAGAAGCTGCATTTCAGTCTAAACTGGAAAGTGTGGGAGCTGATATAAGGCATACTAAAGATAGAGTGAGTGCACTGGAGGACGACAGGGATGCAATACAACTCCAAGTGTCACACTTGCAATCTGTTATGGAAGCACATTCTGCACAGGCGTTTGCTATACAGCGCTCATTAGATGATTTGGATAACAGAGGTAGACGAAATAATCTCAGATTAAAAGGGCTACCTGAACAGGACACAGAAAATCTAACAGAGGTACTGCAAGAAATATTTAATCTCCTCATGGGAAAACAAGCCGATACACCACTCATGTTTGATAGGGCACATAGAGCGTTGCGCCCCAGAGGTGCACCAGCGGACAAGCCAAGAGACGTAATCTGCCGTCTTCACTATTACTCCCAAAAGGATGACATACTCAAAGCACTAAGACAAGCCTCCCAGCCTCTACTATATAAAGATGCTCCAATCTCGATCTACCCTGACCTATCCTGGCTGACGCTGCAGGCAAGACGGACTCTCAAACCTATAACAGACATCCTACGCCAACGCAACATCAGGTACCGATGGGGGTTCCCCCTGGCGCTAAGTGTTAACCACCAAGGCAAAGTATTTACCATCAACTCCACTCATGATGTCCCCGTCTTTTTACAAGCACTGGACTTACCGGATACAAGAGTACCCGACTGGTATGGACTGCCACAACCAATGCAGAGGGAACCACTACAACAACGCACGAGATGGCAACAAACGCCGAAAAGACGGAGGCCAGAACAAGCACTCTCCAGGGCATCCACGCCAAGGGGAGCCCACACAGATATGTACTGATTTCCACGCTCCCAAACAAACGCACAACATGAACAAACAGTAACTTCAGAAGACCGCTAGCATTTTTGCTGCAAATACTCCTCACGCTCCTCACCCCAGTGAGCAATTGGACTACTACGGGTAGCGGGGCCTTGGGAGGGCGGCTCCCCTCTTTCCCTACGGGGATCCGCGCCCCTAACGCTACCGAACTCAGTCTACAACCGCAAGTATTTTTAATATGTATATGCACTGATGACACTAGCTAAAGCCCAGAGGCCATAGCAACTACAACACCCATATGGCCACATGAATGACAGCTCTGTAGGAATGATGGGGTCTTGGGGAGGCGGCCACCCGGCTGGGTGCCCGTGTCCCCGACGCCGCCTGACCGGTTATACGCTCTGGGCTGGATACTTATATCCCATCTCTCAAATAGTAAGGTTCGACAACCGCAAGTATTTTCAATATGCATATGCACTGATGACATTAGCTAAAGCCCAGGGGCCATAGTAACAGCAACACCCATATGGCCACGTGAATTACATCTCTGTAGGAATGATGGGGTCTTGGGGAGGCGGCCATCCGGCTGGGTGCCCGTGTCCCCGACGCCACCTGACCGATTAGACGCTATGGGCTAGATACTTATACTTTTACTTTTAATCACTTTCTAATAGAAAGGTCATATGTATACCCCACCTTACTGCTACCTGTGAATCTCAAAACTCTCCATCATGCTCGCATGAGCTAGCCACATAGGGAGTAAAGAGACACTGAGAAAAAAAAAAAAAAAAAATCTCCTGGGGAATGTTAATGACTTATGTGAATTTTCTGTTATATGACTGTTGATATGTTTTAGCAGCTAAATGCCTACTTCTGGTGCTACTGACACTGTCCCAGATACTGATTATGTATATTACCTTGCATACGTAAGCCCACTAGCGACAAAAACAAATATAGAGTGGATGAGGCCTTTCCCGGACTCGGAACCTTAGCGACTGAAACCCCCCCCCCATCTGTCCATCCCCACCGGACGGGTAAATAGCCTATTTAAGAGACGGCTATACATGCCCCAGAAGTATCAGACCAACATCTGACAACAGTCAAGTAACCACTGACTGTGCGGTGCCAAAAAGGACCCCATCTAGATAGGCCCCCCTAGACTGGGTCAGACACCGTCGACTGACTTAATACTACCAAACCTAGTACGTTATTATCGCAACTGTATATAGTTATTGTTCTTTTTGCTTTTCTCTCTATTTCATACTCACATTTGTTGTTATATATTACTGAAATTGTTACACGACATAGTTACCGCTGACTACTATACGACCACTGAAAGCAATGGCACAGACACCAGCGACTGCCACACCTGCACAGCAGATACGGATATGTACGATCAATGTAAGAGGACTAAATATACCGGAGAAGCGCACACAAACCCTGATGGAGCTACATCGGCTCAGAGCCGATGTGGCCTTCCTTCAGGAAACCCACTTTAGGAAACATAACGCCCCCTCCCTCAGAGACAATAGGTACCCCCATGGCTTCTTCAGTGACTACACACAGGCTAAGTCTAGAGGGGTGGCGATACTGATATCGGCAAAACTTCCCTTTACGTATCATTCTCATGAGGCAGACGACAGTGGGAGACTACTTATGGTAAAGGGACAAATAGGCTCCAATATGGTAACCTTCGCGAACTTATACTTACCCAATAGGAAACAAGGGAACCCACTCAGGAAATATCTACGTAGAATAGAAAATTTCACAGAAGGAATATTGGTAGCAGGGGGTGATGTAAATGTCTCCCTAGACTCCACCCTTGACACGACTTCACAAATAAAGACCTACCAAACCCATACACGACGCCAGATTCAAAAACTCCTAGACGACGCCCAACTATATGACTGTTGGAGGACACTGCACCCGACATCCAGAGACTTCTCCTTCTACTCCCCCACAACGGGCTCCTACTCGAGGATAGATATGCTCTTCATGCCACACAGATTCTTACACCTCATACAAAAAAGTAGTTATGGTCCCATCACATGGTCGGACCATGCGCCCTTAACGCTGGAGATTCAGATCCCCTCCTTACCACTTACATCTTTCCATTGGAAGCTAAATGACTTATTACTCAATGACGCCACAATCACCAATAGAATAAGGGATACACTTACAAACTATTTTTTAGATAACAATGACCCGAATATGTCCCCTACAATAATATGGGAAGCACACAAGTGTGTACTAAGAGGCGAAATAATTGCACTGGCCTCCAAGCAGAAAAAGCTCAGGGAACTCAGAATTAAAACACTTACACAAGAAATACGGCTTTTAGAGACTGCCCACAAAACCAATAATACGATAGACCTCTACATACAGCTGACAGACAGACGCACGAAACTACAACAGCTCCTGAATGCCTCAGTTAAGAGGAAATTATTACTCACCAGACACTCCTTCTACACACAGGGGGGGAAATGTGGCCGCCTCCTAGCTAACGCACTCAAGAAAAAAAGACAAAACACATTCATATCCCATATAAAGACACCATCAGGTACACTAACCACCATGCTACCAGATATCACAAAAGCCTTTCACGATTACTATTCAACGTTATACCATCTGTCGGACAAATCACCGCCCAAAGAAGTAATAGATAACTTCCTATTGTCCAGAATAAAGCGTACGATACCTACTGTAGACGCTAAATCCTTGGAAGCACCCATCACTTCAGACGAGTTTAGTGCAGCGGTAAGGCATCTACCAGTGGGCAAGAGTCCAGGACCAGATGGCTTCACAGCTAAATACTACAAGCTATTTGCATCCACACTGAGCGTACCCTTCACAACGGCATTCAATGCTCTAACAACACACACCACTCTGCCTGGCTCAGCATTGGAAGCCCACATTACCCTAATCCCCAAACCCGGTAAAGATCCCACCGACTGTGGAAGCTACCGCCCCATATCCCTTATCAATATCGACCTAAAGATTTTTACAAAAATCTTAGCAAACAGGCTACGTCCTCTCCTTCAACTTCTCATACACCCAGACCAATCAGGATTCGTCCCAAACAGGGAGGCTAAACATAACACCAATAAAATACTTAACCTGATCCATTTTTCTCAACACACCCCCAAGCAAAGCGTCATCTTCTCGGTCGATGCCGAAAAAGCATTTGACCGAGTGGATTGGGCTTTCCTCCTAGCCACACTGACAGCGTTGGGCCTCGGCCCAAATTGGATCCGGTGGATCCAATCTATATATTCAAACCCAATCGCTAAAATTGAATTAATGGCCAACTTTCACCACCTGTGCGAATATACAATGGAACAAGACAGGGGTGCCCCTTGTCCCCATTACTCTTCATACTAATCCTAGAACCGTTCCTACAAGGAGTAAGAGACAACCCTGACATACACGGTTTCCATATAAACAACCAAGAATTTAAGGCTTCTGCTTTTGCAGATGACCTGTTATTCACGATAATGGACCCAACCACATCCATGGGCCCCTTAGTGGAAGAGTTAGAGCAATACCAAGTAGTGTCCAACTTTAAAGTGAACTTCACCAAAAGTGAAATCCTCCCTTTACGAATAGACCCCCACAACGCAAACTCTCTTAAAGCTCGATTCCCTTTCAAGTGGACAAACAAAGCGATAAAATACTTAGGAGTACAACTACCGAAAAACCTCTCCTCACTATACTCTCTTAACTATAAACCCCTCTTAGAAACAATCTCCCAAGATCTAGTACAATGGTCGAAACCCCACTTTGGATGGCTCTGTAGGGTGAACATCATAAAGATGACCACTCTACCCAAAATACTTTACCTCTTACAAGTTTTACCAATCGCACTCCCAAAAGCCTTCTTCTCTACGATGAGACGGCTCTTCTCAGAATTCATTTGGGCGCACAAACACCCTCGACTCAGCTACACAACTCTGACTAAAAGGAAAAATAGAGGGGGCTTGGGTTTACCTGATATTGAAACCTACTATAAGGCAGTCATACTACATCGCATATACGAATGGACAGCACCGCACCCGCACAAACAATGGAGAACTATAGAAGAGACGTTCCTCTCCACACACGCACACAATGTAGTATGGCACCCCAAAGGGCGAATGCTACAAAAGCCACCCTTCTCCCAACACCCGACCATCACCCCCGCACTGAAGGTTTGGAACCAAATTAGGGATTCCCAAGTACTATCCCCACACCCATCTCCGCGCTACCCGATAACAAACAACCCTCTTTTTCCACCGGGCTGTCAAACCCAATTCTTACAACACAACACACAATCACAACAACTCACACTACAAGATGTGATACAAGGGGGAAACATTAAACCACTGACAGATCTCATAGTTGACTCCCGGATAACAACGATGCACACTTTCCAACACGCACAATTGACACACTTTCTTAAGGCCGACAATACCCTTCTAACGAAACTCCGGCCACAGACAGAATTCGAAAATCTATGCCAAACGCAGGGGATCAAAAGCAAACACCTCTCAACTATGTACAAACTCCTCCAAAAAGACAACAATACTAGTTTCCCACCATTTACACAAACATGGGTGTCTGATCTGAACACATCAATCCCCGACACCGACTGGACGAAAATTCTAACCAAGGCTCACTCTACTACAACGAATAGCACCATACAAGAAAGTAACTACAAAAAAATTACCAGATGGCATTATACACCAGACAAATTGAGTAGAATATACTCAAACACCCGGAACCTTTGCTGGAGATGTAACCAAACCCCAGCTACATCCGCACACATATGGTGGTCTTGCCCTATAATAAATGCTTTCTGGAAAAAAATCTCAGACCTGATTAAACACATCACAGACATCTCTCTACCCTTCCTCCCAGAATCTTACATATTCTTGCTACCCCCAACCGACATCCCTAAGACACGACTCCACCTCATCAACCATCTACTGACGGCAGCAAACCTACTAATACCTATAAAATGGAAACAGACCCTAGCACCCTCAGTTAGGGAATGGATACAAAAAGTGGAAGACACTAGGGTCATGGAAGAACTTACCTTCTCACTCACCCATAGATACGCACACTACAAACAAACCTGGGAACCTTGGACCCAATTTCTAGACAGAGGCAACCAGGAGTAGGGAAAGGGACACAATCGAGAGCACCACACGGTAAGACCGAAAATTGACACTATACACACTAGCTGTAGACTATAACCAAAACCTCACCACAAGGACGAACCTAACGATCTCTCCAGTCACGGCTACCACACACGAGGACTGACACAGACAACATAGACTACATATTCGTAATATCTCCGACACATATAGTTATTTGATTGTGCCATTGTAAACTGACATGAAGCCACATCATCTACACAGCTGGTATATTATTTACGCATTGTTACGTTTTACGAAACCAATGTTACTGTTAATCCGTTCTCAAAATGACAAATTGTTATATAATCACCCTGACGGGTTTAGCAATCCGAGAAAGGATTGTTGTTCATCTACACAAACTGAAGTATGAGAAATGATTGTTATCCATCTTTGCATACCAAAATAAGAGAAATGTTTGTTACTCAATTATGTATATTGAAAAATAAAAATAAAAAAAAAAAAAAAAAAAAGATTTATTTGTTTCTGGCTTTTTTGGTTTATTGCTATGTTCTGTATGAGTAATAGTTCATTGTAAATCTTTTCAGCAGTGCGATTACATGAACGTGATCTTCCAACCAAAGACATACTTTTACTTTGATGGGAAACTATAGGCACCAGAACAACTACAGTTTAGTGCATGCATTTTCACAGTGTGTAGCACTGCCGTTCAGTGTCTCCACGCTCTGTATGGAGACGCTGAATTTTCCAAGGTGCTAATTGGCCAAACCAGTGTTTGGGTCCCATCCCGCTCCCTTGCCGATTTTCAGCAACTCCAATGCTTTCCTTATCCTGATGTCAGCAAGGAGGCAGACACGCACAGCGCTAGAAATAAGGGAAGTTTTATTACCTTTTAAGAGGGGGCAAGCCACATAAATAGTGTTTAACACTCTAGGGTCAGGAATACATGTTTGTGTTCCTGACCCTATTGTGTTTCTTTAAACAATTTTTATTTTCATGACCTATTTAAAACAATAATAACAGTTAAGAAAATTGTAAGTGCAGGTAAGTAAATTACTACATTAAGTGGCCAGGGGAAAATGAGCGTCGGTAGAAGTACCCTAATTCAAGGAAGGTTGTCTTATTAGTGAATTGGAGGTTGGCCTGCAGTTAACTTGGTGAGATACCAATTAGTAAATTCGAAAGTTGACTTAATCTTGGCTTGGGTGAACCTATCCAGAGAGTTTATGTAAGGATTTTTTTAGTTTAGGTGATTTTGTGCAATGAGGATTTTAAATAAATATGTTTTTTTAGTATGTAATAATGAAAGCAAGCAGGGGAGGAGAGAATCCAATGATGAAGCACACTTGCAAGCCACAGCCAATATCAAATGAACTTATTTGGAAATGGTATGGGAGTTATTGAGCTATGCCTCAGAATTGCCGTAGCTATGTCAAGATGTAGTGGTCCACGCAACAAGGAATTCAAATAATCCCATGCCTAGTTTCCAAAACCTTTGTATCCCCTCACACTCCCATAAATATTGGCTATTAGAGTAAGAGGGAAGGTAGTATGATGATATTATTGATCAGATGTTTTCAATCAGTGGGGCCAAGGTGTAGAAGAATGGTATTAATCAAGCTAAGAGTTTCTAACTATGCAAAAAAGAGAACATCAAGTTCTGGAAACTTGTTTTCAAAAGCGGGAGTATCAACCTGGTGCTTTTATCTAGAAAATCATGTATTTTATTAATTCCAACAGCCTCCAAGGAAAGATAGGGGTACTACCTGAAACTGTGGATTACTGAGGAAAAAATGTGTACATTGTGTTTATTGCCATTGGAGCTCTAACAGGTTTTTTTTCTAGCTTCCGTGTCTTTATGGTAGATACCAAGAGAGGATTAATTCATGCTTCCTTTGGGAGAGAGTCGTATGGAGTAATTGAGGAAGTGCGATATGAGGGCAAATCTGTGCCTCCAATGAAACCACTGTAAATTACCATGTGAAATACAATCCCTGGGCATTCCTCTTAACATAGAAACTTTTCATTCAATTGTGAGAGGAGTTTAACACTTTTAGCAGATAAAGACATTTAGTCACTATACAATGTGACCGCAGATAAGAACCATTTGGCCCATGTAGTCTGTCCAACTATAACAGATTTGAGAAGACATGCCCTCCATTAAAGGTAGAGAGGGTGATGATCCCAGTGGAAAAGACTGTCTTTCTCTAATTCTACCACCAGTCTTTGTCTTTTGAGTAGTCATTTTTTTTTTTTTTCTCTCACATTGTACTTTAGGCATGGATTCTCAGTTCCTGTTATGTATTCCTGACAAAGAACACCCTAATATGTGTTCAACAATGCCCCCAAATGTACAGTTTTTATTTGGTTTTTGCCAACTTACAAGGGTCAGATGTAGGGATTTCACCTTTTCCATGTTTGCCAGATTGGTTTGCTGGGCCTATGTTGCCTTTGAGACCATATAACAGCCCAGGAATGAAAACTAGCCCCATTGTGGCATACCATTTGTAAAAGCAGACAACCCAGGGTATTCAAAATCAAACATAAGATTTGCCTATTTCTGTTTTTGTAAATTGCTATTTGCAGATTGGCTATATTGCTTTTGAGACAGTATGGCAGCCCAGAAATGTAAATTAACCCCACCATGACATAACATTTGAAAAAGTAGACAACCCATTTTTTCTAGTAGCCACTTAGTCACAGACGCTTGCCAAAGTTAGCGTTCCTATTTGTTTTTTTGCATTTTTGCTTACACATTTTGTTTTCATCGTCGTTATACGTTTTACTGTTTTAAGGGGAGCTTTACCCTTAGTGGATTTTTATTTTTGACCCTTTGCCTATCGAGTGTCGTTTAGCAGTGCGGCCTTGCTCCTTGAAAAAGAAGTCGGACTCCTCCGAGACATCTCTCTGTTGGGAGCGTTTAGTGGGTGCTTTGGTTGCGTCTTGAGTGGCTGGAACACCGTGGCTGAGGCCTTCTCCACAGAAGCAGCAACTGCCGCATTGATTACTGCCTGGAGTTATGAGGACATCTGAGTCTTCCATTATTACCACCCAATATACTTGGGGCTCACTCAATAGATTTGTGAGTAAATAGGCAAATTGGTAGCAGGGACTGTTAGAGTTTATGGTGGTCAAAAATCTAACCCCTAGTAATGTATGTAGATGTAACGCTGGGGATCACCCAGATAAAAGGAGACTGCAAGTACAGCTCCACTCAGCAGCGGTATATGGGGGTTCACCCCAAGCCGGGTTACTAGGTATAAACCTGACCGGCTGAACCACCCCTGGGTTAATACTAACCTTGACAGGTCCCTGTAGCAGGCAAGGTGAACAGAAGCCAATTTCTGCACCGATATATATTCTATCTGTAATAACTTGGCTCACCCAGTAATAATAAAACCTCCAGGAGTATATCACATAGGGAGGTACAGTGGCACAGACAGGCCAATCATAGCAGCTGTAACAGTGACAGACAGATCAAATAGCCAATATTTTCAGGAAAGGTAAGGTACCAGGGTATATGTAACAATATAATGGGGGGGGGCTCACCCCTAGTAATATTAGTGTAGAAGTGTTCCAGTAAAAGCAGCAGCTAGCATAAGCTTTATAAATCAGGGGCTCACCCCTGTTTAATTGCTAGTAACCAACAAGGGTTAAATGGCTGCCGCGGCTCTCACAAGGCACAATTCAGAGTGCCGCAGAAAAAAAATGCAAAATACGTTTGCGGGAAATCTGCCGAACGGTCGTTTGAAATAGCGCACAGAGACAGAACAGTAATACAGGAAAAAACTGAACGGCAGGAAAAAAATGAACACAAAACTCAAAACAAATGCTGAGGATGTGTGTTCAGGAGTAGAACGGTCCAAAGGGTCGACCAGGAAGGAACACAAACCACCGAACGTGCATTGCTTTGAAGCCATATTCGGTAGAATGAAGGATGAAAAACAGGCGTAGGCGAATGCACGGACCCGTGTGAACGCCTGATAGAAAATACAAACCGTTGAGCGCACATCGATATACGCATTCGGTAGATTGAAAACGAGAAAGTAGGCAAACGTGGGCACACATTTAAAGCGCGCGAACGCACTTCTAGTTAGGTGGTAAGCGTCAAAATAATATCCATAGGAGTGCCAGGACCCAAGATTTCTCAGCAGAACATTTACTGCATAACACTGCCTTTGCCGGCTGCATTCTTTCCATAGTGCATCCTGCTGTCTCTCTTCCCCTGGAGAACTATGCACAGGCATCCAGCCATCCACTGGATCTAAAAGAAAACATAAATCATTAAACCAGGCAACTTCTTCCACTGCTCCATTGTCCAGTTCTTATGCTCTTGTCCCCATTGAAGTCACATTCAGTGCAGGTGAAAGAGGTCATCATAAACACTCTGACCAGTCTGCTGATATGCAGCCAAATATTCAGCTAACTGCAATACACTGTTTGTTCTGACACCTTTCTATCATGGCCAGCATTATTTTTGTTCCAGCAATTTGAGGTACAGTAGCTCTTCTGTGTGATCAATCCAGGCAGGCTAGCCCTGATGTTGCTTCATCATTTGTCCTTCATTTTTACAACTTTTGGCAGGTACTAACCACTGCATACCTGGAACACACCACATATAATTACAGAAACATTGATTTACTACTTCTTTTTCTATTAGTTACTTTTTCTGACTCTATATATAAATTAAAAGGTGGGAAATTGCACCTATCAGTTTACAGCAAAATATATACATATTTAATAATCATAATATTGTATAAACTTTGCGGTACTCTATAAGTCAATTTTCGGGCCATCTTTGGTTCATCGGATTCATTTTCCAGAATATTTATCGGGAGATAGAATTCTGCCAAATCACCACATGCATGAAATTCTGCCCTCCTGAACCTTTTTTTTTTATTCGGGCTTAGTGGTTTGACAAAACAAGTTTCATCATAGCGGCAATGTTTTCATTGCAGGGCTGAGATCACGGGCATTAGTGTCCCTTTAATAAAATCCTCAGTGTTTTTGTATTTTACTATGTGATATCTGGAAGTCCTACATTTGTTGTAGAAGTATTTGTGGATTTGTGGTTGGCATAGAGCCAAGGAACCTCCCACAATATTCATTCAAAAGGGTTTATCTAAAAGCCCTCTGTTGTTTAGGGAGACCTGGTGTTTCTAGTCTGTACACTATGAAGTATTAATATGACTCACATCATTATTTCAAAAACACATGTAGCCACTGATGGTTGTGCTGTTGAAAAATGACTAATTGTTTCAGAAGACAATCATGTCATGCAAATTATCTGTGTTGACATTTTTGAAGATGCAATAACTTGAGCTCAGTGTTATTAGGTTTAATTATCAAGACATTGTCCTCGATGTCTCCAACTCGATTTACAAGAGTAACAGCATTCCATATTTCTTCACTAATACTCTTATTTACTGGAGCATTTGAAGATCATAAATAGCTTTAATAATACTGTCCTTTCATATAGGAAACACGTAAATGACTAGACTGGTTTGTGAAATGCCATCTTGCAACCGGTCTATCCTCCCTAGAGAAGATTGCAATCTTTGCTATTATTACAAATATATTTAAAAAAAAAAAGTTGTCCTTACAAAAATTACTAAATATACTAATATGCTGCTGCCTCTGCCAATAATCAAATTCCTTTTAAACATTAGTTATAACACACCAGTTCTTATATATAAAATGTTATACCAACTAGACCTTTCTGCTTTTATTACTGTGAACAGTAATCAAATAGGATCTGCTTCCATATTAATGGTTTAATTGGTGCATATAGTAAACCACTGTCGGGATACACTAAATGTTCAACATGTAGAACTTAACAAAGAAAATAAAATAAAGAAACCCTAAAACATATTACCGGAGATTAGAATGGCCGGATTTAACGTTACAAAAGAATACCGGACAGGCCGAAGTCAGGAAAGGAGAGTGTACATAAATGGTAGGCAAGCCAAAGGTCAAGGGATCCAGAAATCAGAATAGTCAAATAAGAAGAAAGGTCAAAATACACAGGAATTAATACTAAAAACGCATCCTTGGATAACCACAAAGGAAACCACGACAGGGCCCAGAAAAAGTAGGGCACTACAGGTCATGTGATGATCAAAAACGTGTGCATGACTTCAAATGCACAATCCCGATCCTCACAGCCAGTTGAAATGTAAGCTTTAAAAGGCTCTGACTTGCAGCTGCCAGCTTATCTAATAATCCGCTGTCAAAGAGGGAGGGAAATGATGTGCATCCATGTGATCCGAGACTGTGCTCTGGGAACCCGCCAAAACAAAGTGCGCCCGCCGGGTCCGAGACCACTCTCTGATAGGAGCAGACCAGGGAGGCACCGCGACAAACTCAATTTTTATTTTTTTTGACAATCTATATTTCGGTTTCACATTTTTTTCCTGGGAGAAGAGAGAAATGTACAGTTTCACAAGTAATATAGTGCGTAAAAGTGATTCGTTAACAGGTCACAACCAATATCACAGCAGTTTGCGCACAGAGACACATATGACATGTTAGATTATTAGCCTCCATCATATGATCATATTATAGTACATCACTTCTAGGTAGTGTCAGACGATTTGTGCAATAGTGTGTCTGGGTATTGCCCCCTACTGGGCATGTTGTAATGGTGGCAACTGGCGGTGTTGATATTGCTATTTATGCAGTTTAGGACAACTTGGAGTCCTATACGATCAGGTCAAGAGTTTATAGCCAGTCTCCTGTTTTTGTTTTTTTGTGTTAATGGGGCTTTTGTGGGTCAGTGTATATACAGGGAGTGCAGAATTATTAGGCAAGTTGTATTTTTTGAGGATTAATTTTATTATTGAACAACAACCATGTTCTCAATGAACCCAAAAAACTCATTAATATCAAAGCTGAATATTTTTGGAAGTAGTTTTTAGTTTGTTTTTAGTTATAGCTATGTTAGGGGGATATCTGTGTGTGCAGGTGACTATTACTGTGCATAATTATTAGGCAACTTAACAAAAAACAAATATATACCCATTTCAATTATTTATTATTACCAGTGAAACCAATATAACATCTCAACATTCACAAATATACATTTCTGACATTCAAAAACAAAACAAAAACAAATCAGTGACCAATATAGCCACCTTTCTTTGCAAGGACACTCAAAAGCCTGCCATCCATGGATTCTGTCAGTGTTTTGATCTGTTCACCATCAACATTGCGTGCAGCAGCAACCACAGCCTCCCAGACACTGTTCAGAGAGGTGTACTGTTTTCCCTCCTTGTAAATCTCACATTTGATGATGGACCACAGGTTCTCAATGGGGTTCAGATCAGGTGAACAAGGAGGCCATGTCATTAGATTTTCTTCTTTTATACCCTTTCTTGCCAGCCACGCTGTGGAGTACTTGGACGCGTGTGATGGAGCATTGTCCTGCATGAAAATCATGTTTTTCTTGAAGGATGCAGACTTCTTCCTGTACCACTGCTTGAAGAAGGTGTCTTCCAGGAACTGGCAGTAGGACTGGGAGTTGAGCTTGACTCCATCCTCAACCCGAAAAGGCCCCACAAGCTCATCTTTGATGATACCAGCCCAAACCAGTACTCCACCTCCACCTTGCTGGCGTCTGAGTCGGACTGGAGCTCTCTGCCCTTTACCAATCCAGCCACGGGCCCATCCATCTGGTCCATCAAGACTCACTCTCATTTCATCAGTCCATAAAACCTTAGAAAAATCAGTCTTGAGCTATTTCTTGGCCCAGTCTTGACGTTTCAGCTTGTGTGTCTTGTTCAGTGGTGGTCGTCTTTCAGCCTTTCTTACCTTGGCCATGTCTCTGAGTATTGCACAACTTGTGCTTTTGGGCACTCCAGTGATGTTGCAGCTCTGAAATATGGCCAAACTGGTGGCAAGTGGCATCGTGGCAGCTGCACGCTTGACTTTTCTCAGTTCATGGGAAGTTATTTTGCGCCTTGGTTTTTCCACACGCTTCTTGCGACCCTGTTGACTATTTTGAATGAAACGCTTGATTGTTCGATGATCACGCTTCAGAAGCTTTGCAATTTTAAGAGTGCTGCATCCCTCTGCAAGATATCTCACTATTTTTGACTTTTCTGAGCCTGTCAAGTCCTTCTTTTGACCCATTTTGCCAAAGGAAAGGAAGTTGCCTAATAATTATGCACACCTGATATAGGGTGTTGATGTCATTAGACCACACCCCTTCTCATTACAGAGATGCACATCACCTAATATGCTTAATTGGTAGTAGGCTTTCGAGCCTATACAGCTTGGAGTAAGACAACATGCATAAAGAGGATGATGTGGTCAAAATACTCATTTGCCTAATAATTCTGCACTCCCTGTATCTTGTCCCATTCCTGTTCTGTGAGGTTTGTCTCAGTCTCCTATTTCTATCTAGAGGTGAATCTAGGTGGGCCCTGCGGTGTTACTTCATTGTATAGAGCATTGACACCCTACCAGGGAGCAGAACATCTCAGATTGAGTTTGTCTGTGTATGAGGGATTTAGACTTGATGGATGAGTAGTAGTTTTTTTAGTTGACAGTATCGGAAGCGATCCAAGCCACTGGGTGTTCTCCTTGCATATATGTCAGCTAAGGGTGAGCACCAGGTTTGTATACAGGCCCAGTCTGTAATCTGGAACCTCCAAAAGTTCTGGGGTTTAAGTCCTCCAGTGAGATCTGGATTGAACAGTACCAGCATTAGTGGGTTGGGGTTGGTGGTCAGCTGGGATGAAGCAAATGGTGCACCAGATCTTGGGGGTTGTATCAGTCAGCGGGTTGTTGGTTTTCATCTGCGCGGGTGACATCCCCACCCCAGCCAGAGCTGGTACGGAACCCGACCCCCGGTCTTCCCCATTTTGAGGCCCACCCAGAGTTTCGCCGAGTGACAACCTCTTTAATCTGTCTGGAGCACTTGCTATGAAGTCCAATGTTTTTTGTTTTTTTTTCATATTTATGCAGATGCTAAATTTCTAATAAAGAAGCATGATTAGAAAATGAGTAGTTATATATTATTTACTACAGTGTTTTCTTTACATGACAAAATAAACCAAATCTTACCTTAGGATGTAGATGGAGAGCAAACAGATGTGTATTATTATTATTGGTATTTATATAGTGCCAACTTATTTCACAGCTCTTGATGGAATCCTTCTCCTAACATCAATGCCTCTAGAGCACGGTCTGTATGAGCTCATTGTAACTGATAAATCTGGCAACAGTTTCTTTTGTTTATTTATGTAGGAGGATAAAGTGGCTGCCTACAGTGTCCATGGCAGTAAAAGTAATAAAAAGAAATAATATAATCACATTAAATGGGACAGATGGATATTAGTGAGTCTGTTTTAATAGTCTAGAACAGGGGTTCCCAACCCAGTCGTCAAGTACCCCCTACCAGTCCAAGATTTAGGGATTACCCTGTTGTGTCTAAAGTGGTTTTTTTTCTAAAAACACCTTAGATACAACTGGGTAATCCTTAAATACTGGACTGCTATGGGGTACTTGAGGACTGGGTTGGGAACCACTGGTCTAGAACAAGCACGTCGAACTCAAAGGCTAGCAAGGGCCAAATAAACAAGGTTTAAGTTTATGTGGGCTGCAAAAAAAAAATGTAAATTTTCACCCCCTCTACTAAACTCCAGCCCCCCCGTTGTCTACTATATCCCAGTCCCGCCCCCCCTCGCCGGTTGTCTACTATATCCCAATCCCTCCCCCAGTCTACTAAACCCCTGCCCCTGTTTAAAAAAAAAAAAAAATAGCCAACAAGCAGTGTCCAGAGTCCAGCCTGTGGCATAACCCCAATGACCCCATCCGCACCTTAAAAAAGCAGAAACCCTCACACACACTCCCTGACAGACATTCAGACACACAGAATCACTCCGACAGACGCAGACAGTCAGACACGCAGACAGCCATACACACAACCAGACACATACATAGTCATACACATACACAGACAACGCCATACAGACAGACTGGGTTGGTTTCTTACCTGGGGTCTAGTGGGACTGCTGGGCAGGGGGGCGGACAGGCAGTGAGGGAGCGCTGAGTGTAAGCTCTCCCTGCTCAGCTCCCTCGTGTGCCACAGTGATGCTGGGAGCCAGAGTGACCTCATATTTCGGCATCACTGTGGGGAGCTGAGCAAGGCGAGCTTACACTCAGCACTCCCTGGCCGTGCCCGTAGGTTTGACATGGCTGGTCTAGAAGGTAGGTCATAAGGTTAACGAGCCAGGAAAAATCCAAATATTTCATTTCTATTTTTTTTTTTAACCTCTATGTGTCTTTCTTGCCACGTGCTCTTCAACACACTAGCATACCTCCCAACATTTCACACAAAGATGGACACTATCATTTTAGGTGTGCAAGTGGGCATATAGTCAGGGGTGGGGCTGTTCTGAGAAAATTTAAGTGAATGCATCTGAAGGCTTAAACTTTTTTTTTCACTGTCTTTCCTAACTTTTGTAGAAAAAGATGGAGAGAACCCATAATATTCAATGCAGGAGCCTAAAGCACCCACTCATGCTATGCAGCAGGTGAAGGAGCAGGACACACCCGCAAACTTCTCTATCTCCATTTTCTCTGTCTCTCCTAACCTCTTTCTACCTCATTCTTCATCTCTCTACTTCTTTTTATTTCATCTTTTTCGAATTGAAGAACTATGAGCATGTAGCACATCATGCAAATGACCATGTGAATACATACATATACCTACACACACACACTCACTCTCTCTCTCCCTCTCTCACACACATGTACAAACACACATTCCTGTTACCCAATGTTTATTCCTGTAACAAAATATATATATTTTTTTTTTCAACAAAAAAAAACAAAAAACAATGTTAAACCACTGTTTTCAACCAACACACAATAGGGGTGTGCTTGAAATAATTAATCGCATCATACTTCTCATTAAGATCCACAGTCTTCCAATAAGTGAAAACAAATATAAAATGAAAAAATCTAATACACCATATAGTGCAAATCAGCTGTGATAACTATCATATAAAGCCATGTAAAATGCCTCTAATATCTGCATTTAGTATCAATAAATTTCATATGTAGATAAAACACATCTAAATAAAATATGTAAGGGTTGGAACAGATAATGATTGGCCACCAGACAAGGTATCAGAATATAGTCGCATGTAATCCAAAATAGTCTGGTGACACCACCTTTGGCCTGGGTCAGCTGGCTAAAGTCACCTAGATTAGGTTCACCTCTGTGTTCTGTCCCCTGTAATCACTGTAGCTGCTAATTTCATATGGGTAGCAAGAAGAGGGTGCTGGCAGAACAGTTAAGTGCCTGAAAAGCAATTTATTTAAAATACAGGAATGCAAATCAGTATAAATAGAAATAAAATGATAAAATATAAAAATAGACATAGGACTCCTTTCCTTGGATGCAGAGAAGGTGTTCGATAGGGTCCACTGGGGCTATTTGAGGGAAGCTCTGCTCAAATTTAATATACCCACCCTCCTTGTTAAAGCAGTTTGTGCATTATGTCAAAACCCGACTGCAAACGTTTTTGCTACAGTTTTCACATCTGATAATTTTCCATTAACTAATGGAACTCTGCAGGGTTGTCCATTGTCCCCAATATTATTTGCTCTAGCGATGGAACCATTGGCCGCATTGATAAGGAAATCACCAGAGATTAAGGAAATTTCAGTAAAAAATACTGAATATAAAATAGGTCTCTTCACGGAGGATATTATCCTATCTTTGGCAGAACCCAAAACTTCAGTTGACCTCCTAAATTATATACTGCAGGAGTTTGGAGAAGTCTCATTTTACAGGCTCAATACAGGGAAAAAATCGAAGGCTCTACCTATACACATTCCTTGGTGTGATCTGGATGATTTCAAAACTAAATTTGACTTTGACTGGAGAGAACCGTTCATTAATTACCTTGGAATAAAACTATGCAAAAATTTAAACAATATGCACACATTTAATCTTAAAAAAGCTTTGCCAATATTACAAAAGGAAATGGAAAACTGGAATAAGTTGGAACTTTCCTGGTTAGGTAAAATTACATCTATTAAAATGAACATCTTACCTAAAATACTATACTACTTGAGAACTAGTTCCTTGACAATTCAGAAGACATTCTTTAAAACACTTCAATTTGCTCTAATTAAGTTTATATGGGGAAATAAGATGAGCAAAATTAAATTTTCAGTATTGCAGAATTTCAGGTCTCGTAGAGGTTTAGTGATACCTGATTTTTTAAAAATATTATTAGACAACTAATGCCACTACAGCGCTTAAGTTTGGCTTACAAAGTTAGATTCCACGCTGGCTTGAGATGGAAAATTATAGGATGTCACCATATTCTATCAAAGAAGTACTGTGGCATCCGATGTCTGGGCGACCCAGGATAGCTGAGATATTTCCCACTACTAAGATTACCATCAAAGCTTGGGATACTGTGTTTATGGTAGTCAGCCCTCCCTCTGGGTGGTCGTGAGAAATGCAGCTGTCTGTATTAAAATTAGATTATACTGATTTAAATTTGGATAACTGGCATACAAAATCAATTCAAAATTTAAACAACTTTTTCTTAGGTAATTCTTTAATGTCTTTTATGAAACTTCAAGATAAATTCGGCCTGGAAGAAAATATGCAATTAGGACAAAAATTAATAATAAATAAAATAAAAGATACATTTTCCATTCAAAACTTAGATAAAAATTATACAGAAAATACATTATCTGATCTGGAAAAACCATACTTACATAACCCTAATAAACGCGGTACTATACCTCAATGTTACTCTTATCTCATTCACACACCTAGTTAAAAGATGATTACATGCTTGCATGGGAAAAAGTTAAGGGAGCTTGTTACGACCTGGAGGAATGGCTTAACTTTGTACCAGCTCTTAAAGGAGTTACACAGTGCTCCAATCAATGGGGAAACCATTTTAAAATAATTTATAGATGGTATTTATCCCCCTATAGGTTGAATAAAATGAACTCCAGATGTTCAGATAAATGTTGGAGAAACTGTGGAATGATTGGCTCGCTTTTTGGTATTGTCCTAAACTCTCACAATTTTGGAAGGAAATACATATATTAAGTACGTAAATTAAAATATTCCTGTACACACTTCAGAATTGGCTTTATTCAAATTCTTCCCTGATACTATTGAAAAAATTTGATAAAATTATAATTTGACATATCCTTTTAGCTGCTACTACGGTCATCCCCAGATACTGAAGGTCACCAACAATCCCTATTATTAAATACGTTTTTAATTATATACGAGATAATAAGGGGTATGCGCTGGCTCTCACACAACCTTCTTTGCAGTTAGACAGGGGCGTACCTAGAGCATTTGGAACCTGGGGCGGATCCTGTGCTTGGCCCCCCACCCACCCACCAAAAAAAAACCTGTAAAAAATGTTAAAGGTTTTCTTTCTTTTTACAATTTGTAAACTTTGCAAAACCGCTGTCAGCCCCTCCTACAAAACTCTTGTCCTGCCCCGCCCCTCCTACAAAACCTCTGTCCTGCCCCTTCTACAAATCCTGTACTGCCCCGTCTACAAAACCCCCGCAACCCCCTTCCACAAATCTCCTGCTTATCCCCCCTTATAAAGACTCCTGTCCCAATACAAAACCCCCGCCCCCTTCTACAAAATCCCTGCAGCCCCACACACACATTTACAGGCAGACAGTCACACATACACATTTCCTCCGTGTGGCCAGTTTATCAGCTGTTTGCTTGTGTGAGCTGTACTGGCCGTACGGCACCCTAACTACCATGGGACACTGTGCGGCCACAGCTCACACAGCCCCCTCCAGCCAGGGCCGGTGCAAGGATTTTTGCCGCCCTAGGCAAAAGTAAAGTTTGCCGCCCCCCATGTGACATCACAATGCCCCACCCATATGATTTGCCATGTTAACTAACGCCAGTGCTGCAGTGCCGCCATGTTTACATTAAAAGGCCTGCAGGGACAGGCTATAGACACCAGAACCACTACATTAAGCTGAAGTGGTTCTGGGGACTATAGTGTTTCTTTAATGTGAGGTAAATTAGAGCTTAGTGCCACGAATAATATACTAGATTGCCTACTTACAACCAGATGAGGATGATGATGGGCTCTAGCTGCAGTCTGGCTCCACTGGTCTGGTGCAGAACAGGCTCTCTGGAGGCGGTTTGTAACTGTGGTCACAAAAATCAATGTTCTGGGAGAACGGGAAGCAGCTCCATTTTTTGGGGGTCCTTTACACAGCTCAAGGTCTGGGTCCCAGGGTCCACCTTCATGTTCCACCAATGAGTTTGTTCACAGGGGGTGGAGTGTGTAGGGGATGTCCTGATATGTGTGTAAGGAATGCATTGTGTGAAATTGTGTTTGTATGTGTAAGGGCTGCAAGGTGTGTTTCTGTGTATGTATGGGATGCATTGAATGTGTGTAAGGGATGTAATGAATGCATTGTGTGTTTCTGTGTGTGTAAGGGATGCATTGTGTGTAACGGTTGCATTGCTTGTGTATGTGTGTGTAATGCATTGTGTGTTTTTCTGTGTGCAAAGGGTGCATTGTGTGTATGTGATGAATGTCAATCTCTCCTCCCACTCCAATTTCCTTCTCCTCCTCCCAATTTCTCTCTCACCCCCCCTTCTTTCTCACCCCCCTTCCTTTCTCTTTCTCACCCCCCCTTCTTTCTCTTTCTCACCCCCCCTTCTTTCTCTTTCTCACCCCCCCTTCTTTCTCTTTCTCACCCCCCCTTCTTTCTCACCCCTTCTTTCTCTTTCTCACCCCTTCTTTCTCTTTCTCTACCCTACCTTTGCTGTAGCGTGGCCGAGCCCAGTATAGTCCGCGGGTACAGGGAGCTTTTGTTTCCTGTACCCGGCCGGACTAACAGGAAGTGCACACTCTGTGTGCACTTCCTGTTAGTCCGGCAGGGTACAGGAGACAGCTGCTCTCTGTACCCGTCAGACCAGCATGCTGCAGGGCTCGGCCACGCTACAGCAAAGGAAGCTGACAGGAGGGAGTGCTGAGCGCTTCCCTCCTGTCAGCCCCTCTCCTCATGCTGCGCCCGGGCGGTGCGCCCACATGGACGCACCGCCCGGGCAAAGCTGCAGCCGCCTGAGGCTCTATACAGAGCGCTCGGGCGGCTGCAGCATGGGGGGGCCGGCGGGGCTGGTCATGGCACCCCCCACCCTGGTGGCACCCGGGGCGGACCGCCCCCTCCCCCCCCCCTTAGTACGCCACTGCAGTTAGATAAACTTAGACACTACTGGGACGGATGGGAAACAAAGATTAAAAGAGAATATAGGTTTTGATTACTTGCATAAAGAAATGTGTTTGGAAAATAGTTCGACAACATTTTTTATTCTATTACGTGATTATCTGAACTAGGTATTGTTGTGTCATGTTATGTATACTAGAATTGGTTATATTCATTAGAATTTAAGTTGAAAAAAAAGCTGTGGATGGATGCACTCCCCTTCCCCTTTTTTCCTTTTTATTTTCTTCTTCATTTGCCCCCACCCTCCCAATGTTTAATTTTTTGTTTTACTTATTAACATTGCAATTTAATTGCATAGTTAATTCATACCAATATGTTATCACAATGAAAATTGACTATAAAGCGCCTGTTCAATACTTTCATCATTGATATACATATGGACTGGATACATTAATATTTACTCTTTTTTATGTATAACATATATGCTATTTTTTCTTTCATTGTAAATGTTATTGTTGTTGTAAAAACATCTCTTTAATAAAATATATTTGAGCATGGATTATATGCAGAGATGCCAATTCTGCGTGGCTAATTAGCATAAGTCACGCCTCCTCTTTCCTCCGTATCCATTGTGTACCTAATCGAATTGAAATACATTTCACACCAAGTGCTTCCTACAGTCGATGTTCACATTCTGTTGATGGCACCTGTCTATATTCCCCGGAATTCCCCCCCTCCCCCCAATTTAATTAAGAGTGAATAGAAATGGTTTCATGGGGGCATATCTACTACATGACAATTTCCGAAAGGGTGTATAAAGGTAAAACAATATAAAAAGACATAATGCTATATAAAAGATAGCATGATATAATATAAAAAATATAGTGATATCTTTTTATGTATCATTATTTTTTGTTTTATTGTATCTTATTTTCACGACTTTTTTAAGCACTTTTTTGTAGTTTAAAGACACACGATGGGCACCCTGATTACTTAATCTCATTGAATTGGTCTGGGTGCAGTGTTCCTGCCCTTATAACATTGCAATCTAAAATATTGCAGTTTCTCTATTTACATTGCCTCTAGTGACTGTTATGCTTTGCATCCCTGAGGATGTCCAGCGTCATTAAATCCCCCAAAGTATTCTTTCAAGCTTTTCTACGGAGAAGTTCTAATTGCACACAGCTGGAATAAAGTGCATGTATTGAAAGGTCTTTAACTACTTTAGGGGGGAAGAAGGACACTATTGTGTTAGGAATACAGCTTTGTATTCCTAACACTCTAGTATTTCTTTAAAGACACATTGCTGTGAGCATTATTGCTGTGGAGCAATATTATGTTATATCAACAATATGGAGCTCCTAGAAAAAAAAGTGATACCAGGATAGTAAATAGGGACACTTGGGAGGTATGTCCTAGGTCTGTATATATCTGTAGTATATGTACTTAATCTTTTTTTTTTTTTTTTTATAATTCTTTATTTTGGATGTCCATGAGAGATATAAGATGGACAAAAGACATTCGTATATTATTCAGATGTCAGATATAGCTTAGGCATGTCTCGCAATGTGCACATTTTCTTTTTTTTTTTCAACGTTGAACAATGGTATACAAGGCTAACATGTTAGAAGTTATGTAGACAAATATGCAGGAGTCTTGTAACAAAGAGAAACATTGTGTCATTATGGATGGTGTGTGTGTGGTTCATGGAGTTTAAGTAGGTGACACATGTCAGCTTATGTAGTGGTGTTGGTTCCCAGTTTGGGTTGTGGTTTTTCAGTGTGGTCTGTGCGCGTGGGCTGTTTTGTCCTTTCCGGGTGCTAACTAAAGGGTCAGCAGGGTCCGGGAATGGAGTTTGTTGTTGGTAGCGGAAGCTGGTATGTGTGTGGTACCCCTAACCAAGGGGATACCAGGGGGATGTGGCCCCATTGACTCTCTGGTGTTGTGTCCAGTGTGTTGGCTGGGGTGTGGTTTGCTCGTAGTCAGGATAAGGGTGTGAAACTGCTTTAAACGATAAGTTGTGAAAACATAGATAAAAGTTACAGTAAATGTAAAGGTAATAGGTAGTTCTAGTAACTGCATTGCGTCCTAGTACGAGGTTTCCCTCGTGTATCAGTGTCCTCTCTGGGTGGCTCGAGGCCAGAGCCTTCTAAAGTGGGCTAGGTTGTGGAGCCATAGGTGTCTGTTTGCTCCGTCACTGCACAGGTGGTGGTGTCCCTCTGGTGCGTGGGACAAAGGGGGTGATGGTGGCCGGGTCTCTGGCACTCTCAGGTTGCGCATGGTTGTCAGCTGGTATGGGTAGTCCTAATTTCCCAGTAAAGAAGTTGCGTCAGCCATGTTGTGGAGGACATGCGTAGTACCTTCTGTCGTGACCGTTAAAGAGTTGTCGGTTCCCCATCTGTATGGCAGTCCTGCCGTGCATAGTTGGGAAGTTACCGGTGCGTAGGTTTTCCTCCACAGCAGCGTTGCCTTAGTAAGATCCTGGAAAAAGTTCAAGGTGGCATTTTCAAATGGGAGAGGGGTTTTGCCCTTCACAGCTGTCATGACATGTATTTTGTCTTGTACGGAGTGGAAGCACAGGATGACATCTCGGTTCAGGTTGGTATTAGTGTTGGTTATATTAGGGATGCGATATAGACTGTCAACTGTGATTTTGCGGGCCAGCGTGGGAGGTAATATAGGTGTCAAGAAGCGTCGGGTGTAGTGGGGCAGTTCCTCCGCGGATATTGCTGTAGGGATACCCCTTATTTTGATATTTGCGCGGCATTGTCTATCCTCCATGATTATGAGTTTTGCATTCAGGGTAGTCTGGTGCGCTTGTAATTGGTGGATAGAGTCCTGCATGGTTTGCATGGTAGATTGAGTGTCCACCATAACCTCCTCTGTGGCCTTGACTCTCTCTGTTACGGCCTGTAGCTGTGTTTTAAATACAGCTAAATGTGCAGCCAGGAGCTTGTGGATATCAGCTAATAGGACCTTCAGGTCTCCCCTAGTTGTTGGGGCTGAATCATCCAAAGGGTCCGCTAGCGCGGTTCTTACCGCCGGGGGGGTGTTGTGGTACCTCCATCTCGTGGCGGTCCGGTTCTGGTTCTATTTTCGGTTGGTCTCCGGCCGGGGTTTGTTTGGGCTTCTGGAGCATCGCCCCTATGTCCCTGGTATCCGACCCTGTGGCGGGTCTCTGTGATTTACGGCCCATGGTGAGTGTGTTTGGGCGATGTGTGTAATGGGGTCGCCCTCGGCCGCTCCACGAGGTCACCGCAGAAGAGTGACGCGAGGCTGGGGATCTGGAGAGGGTGGTAGGCCTCGATTTTACGTCGCCGTTTAGGCTGTTTTTGCGGCTGAAAGAAGGGCATCTACGTTTTCAGCTCGGGCAGCAGAGTCCGATTTTGTGAGTTTTGAGGTTGGATGGGCTCTTGTTTCGATTATATCGGGCAGATTTCAGGTTTGTTTAGAGGAGCTCCAGCAAATGGCATCTGTCTCGGTCTGCGTGCTAGCCCCGCCCCCCCATATGTACTTAATCGTAAATATTTAAACTTAAATATTCACTAAAGAGAGGCCAAATAGCCGAACTGCAAGTTGTTGTTTTTTTTCGGTTCAGCTATTTTAACCTTAAATTTTAAATGTACTTTGAATTTTCTGCAATTCTCAATTGAGTGAATAACCCTGTATGACTTGCCAGCTGTTAGAACTTTCTTTCTATAGCGAATCCATGTCTAATTTTAGGATGCAGAAGCAAAAAAGTACTATAGTCTTTTGTTCATTCAGGTGAGATATACCTAAAAGCACATAGCATTTTTAACTGCAAAGGGGGAAAATAAATCACATGAGCCCTGGCACAGACTTAGAAATGTGAGTTTGTGTCAAAGGGCTTTAAATAATGATGACCTTCCAATTCTGTACATTTAGGCCTTCAAGCTGATTGCGGCATAGATAGACACTGGAGAAGCAGGTTTCTAAAAATAAAACTTTATTAGACGCTGGACATGCACAAACAAGCTAAGCGTATATCTGTCAGGGTCTTACCTGGGTTGGGAGTCTGTAGCGCAGATATGTTGCTCACCCTTGCAGATAGCCACAGGCCAAGGTGGTCAGGTAAGAATTCACCAGGCCTGTGGTTCTGTGCACGGGGGCTGTGCAGGATGAAGTACCAAGTCGCAGGACAGGCAAGGACTCAAACAGCAGGATCGTCAAAGGATAGCCGAGGTCAAAGGATGCCAGAAGACAGGAACAACGAGGAGTAGCCGAGGTCAGAGTAAACGTAGTCAGAAGCCAGGGTCAATAACAAGTAGCAGCTCAAACTACAGTAACACTGGTACAAAGCACACAACAGGATCAAAGACTTGATGCTGATCACAGGGCGAGGCTGAGTTTAAATACCCTGCTAATGTCTGATCAGGGTCAGGTGAAGCACATCCAAAGTCAAGGTACAGCCCCCAGAGTAATAGACATGCCAGGATGAACAGGACCAGAATGACATGAGGAATACAAAAGTTGCTGTGGCTCAGAGGAAGGAAGCAGGACCAGGACTGCGAAGTTCCCCGGTTCAAGTTCCTAGTTGGGAACTCCATGGGTGACCACGTCTAGCCGTCTGTTTGCTGCGGCGAGAACCGTGACAATATCAGAACTTTGCATACTAAAAGTATCTGTTAATGGTAAAGGGGAAAAAAGTCCATAAATCAATCAATAAGCAGATTCATTTATAATTGTGAGGAAATATTGTGAAAAATCAGTGTGCAAGTTTGTGAATGAGCAATTGTGCAGGCAGGCTGGCATTAAAGGAACACAAAAGGGTCAGGAACACAAACATGTATTCCTGATCCTATAGTGTTAAAATAACCATCTAGCCCCCCTGGGCCCCTCATGCCTCCCTAAATATAGCAAAATCTTACTTGTATACAAGCCTGAAGCTGTAGCTTTGCATGCTGTTTGCCTCAGAATAGCAAGCTGTCTGCTGACATCATCAGAAGTGGTGGCCCGATCCAATCACAGTGCTTCCCCATAGGATTGGCTGAGACTGACAAAGAGGCAGATAAAACATAGCCCTGGCCAATCAGCATCTCCTCATAGAGATGAATTGAATCAATGAATCTCTATGAGGAAAGTTCAGTGTCTGCATGCAGAGGGAGGAGACACTGAATGGATGCATTTTAGGCAGCCTTGACCCAGGAAGGATCTATAACCGCTATCTGAGGAGTAGCCAGTGAAGTTATCACTAGGTTGTAATGTAAACACTGCATTTTCTCTGAAAAGACAGTGTTTACAGCAAAACGCCTGAAGGTAATGATTCTACTCACCAGAACAAATTCAATAAGCTGTAGTTGTTCTAGTGACTATAGTGTCCCTTTAATTCCTATCGCTCTTTCCCCTTCTGCTGTGCTGTTAAAACTGTGGCACAGAATTCACAGGCCTAGATAAAGGCATTAGCATCTCAATATCTGCTGAATTCAAACCAATGAAATGCATACCTGAAGTAGACTCTATAAATTAATTAAATTTACAAATAGCAAATAAAATTTTTGCCTGTATGGAAAGCATGTCAATTTTTTAAGTGAGTTAAAATGTGAAAGCATAAGCTCAGATTGAGAGGGGTAAGCAGCAGAATCAAAGTGGCTTCTCTCCACTATGATAGAGACAGAGCTTGGCTTTGGCCTGTGAAGGACCCACACAGCTAAGTGACTTGGCAATACCACGTCAATTACAAGGTACTCATCTAACGATACTAGGAGACGTGCCTTTAATACAAAAATCAACCTCAACATTCAACTGTGTATGAAAAAGTACAGATCAAACTGAGAATATAAAATACTAAATCAAAAGTGACGACATTCTATCGATTTGCACTTTTCAAACTACAGGGTTTATTCTCTAAACAGTGAGAAGGCAAAAAAAGAAATTGAAAATAGTAGAACTTTAGAAATTTTCAATTTTTGTCTATTTTGGTCTATAATGGGCAGTTCGTTTGTGAAATGTCCACAGTTAACAATTTAGTGAACAAATTCTTTTTAAAAAAACGTTTTTTGAAGTCAAGGAACGTATAAACCTCCTATTTTACATTCTTTGTTTTTGGACACTCAATTAGCAATACACATTTTATATCAAGACATCTGCATCATTATACATCAGTGCATAATATCTTGGCTGTTCGACATGTTTCTGGGCTCAAAGAGTGTTACATATACATATAACATTAAGGAAAACAAAAAATATTTTGCACATACGAAGTAGTATGCCATATTGACTTTTTTTAATTAATAAACAAATAAAGAGAACTAAAGTAATTATTTTGTGTTGATACATTGGTTAAAGTATAGTATACAGTCAATCTACTAGCATCACCGTAAGATCAGTTTCGCTTTTCTATAAGCAGATGAAGATAGTGTCTTATCTGTCTGGTGTGTTAATCAACTGCATTGACCATAGGCTACCATGTAGGATGTAGTTGTAATTTTAGCAACAACATTCTGAAAGTATGGGATAGGGAAGAAAAGATGAAGATACCGTTAGAGAAAAGAAAGAGAGAGAGCAGTAGAGAAATTTAGAGAAGAATATATATATATATATATATATATATATATATACATATATATATATATTCATTTTAACCCGCCCTTATTTAGGGTAAAAGAAAAATAGTTCAATACCAAGTAGGATCACAAGAGGTCGCTATCATCTATCTGAATTTATTTTAGTTACATTATATAATAATAACAAAATATTTAACACAATGTATACTAATTTGATATTGCTAAACACAGAACATTTAAATTAGCTATAATATTGTAATTTAAATGTAAGTGAGAGCATCTCTAAATTAGTCAAAATAGATTTGAATTAAAAGTTCATATAGAAACAAAATATAGCTATCCATATATCTTCTGAATTCCTTCTGAAAAAGTATCAGATTTATTCATTAAAATAAGAATTCAAGGTGAATTTCAAATTCATGGTCAAAATACTAGAACCATTCTATAAGCCAACTATGCTTTCAGTTTGGCTACTCTGGCCTCAAATTTGAAATTCAGTTTAGTAAATAAACCCGGCGTATCTGAATTACTTCCTGTAATTGTTCTGAAATGTGCACAGCTGGTTCCTGTAAATAATTTTAATGATGAGTGATCTATTCAATTATTCAAAAGGTTTCTCGGAATTAGGTGGGAACTCCACCTATGCCCCATCCGTTTTTACCAACTACACTCCTCACACCCACTACAGCCTCTATCACCCTATACCCACTATATCCACTTTCACTGATGCACTCACTGCAGCCCCTATTACTCACATCCATTCTGTGCCCACTACAGCCCCTCTTTCCTTTGTGCCCACTATAGTCCCTATTACCCCATAGCACCTCCCCCCATGTACAAACAGCCTCTATCCTCCTGCACACACTACAAACCTTGTGTTCCCTTCACCCATTACTGCCTTGCCCCCAATGCACCCACTACAGCAGGGGTAATCCTGCACCCTATAGGGCTTATTCCTTCTGCATCCACTACAGCCCCTATCCACCTTAGTAACCTTTAAAATGAATTATTCCGTATTGGTTGGAAACCTGTCAGCATCCAGGGCTGGGCTGGTCCATCTGAGTTACCCCTTTTAGAGGTTGACTACGACCATTAAATATCTAGGATTGTGGATCTCGGCTGACCCTGAGTATCTCTATCGCTCGAACTTAACGTCTATGTTGACAGTATTCCGTACAGACCTAGTGAACTGGTCCCTACCCCACCTCTTTTTTTTTTTTTGTCAATCATTGTTTTATTGAGAAAAGTTTAAAAGCTTTTCGGTTTCACATGTTGAGATAAAGCATATCTGTATAACATCAACCGTTATAAATATTCAACATCAGCAGGCCTCTTATTTTTTTTCCCATGTGTGTGTTAATTGGATTAGTGCATTATGAGTGGTGTCTGTTGGTCTTGTTCTGTATAGGTACCTCGTAGGTGGATGGTGGCTTGATCTGTATGTTATAGTGGGCTAGTCTGTAAGCAGTCCATCCTGAGTATATATTGTGTCACATTGTCGAGTGTGTAAGTCAGGTGAAGCTATCGGTGACAGCATCATTAGTAAGTTAAGTACCTATCATTGTGACATGTAGAAGAATGTCCCCTAACCTAAGTGGCTCGGGGGGGAGGGAGTTAGGAACCTTCCCGTGGGTCCGGGCTTTACTGCGCCTAACATGAGCCATCTTGGGGCTTTGACTGTAAGAGTAAACTGGGCCTAATCATGGCTAGAGTTGCTTTGTGGAATGTTGAGGCAAGAGAAAAAGATTAAAGTAACAGTAATAATTCGGAACAGAAATACAGTTAAAGGACCACTATAGTGCCAGGAAAACATACTCGTTTTCCTGGCACTATAGTGCCCTGAGGGTGCCCCCACCCTCAGGGACCCCCTCCCGCCCGGCTCTGGAAGGGGGAAAGGGGTAATAACTTACCTTTTTCCAGCGCTGGGCGGAGAGCTCTCCTCCTCCTCTCCGCCTCCGTTACGCCCCGCCGGCTGAATGCGCACGCGCAGCAAGAGCTGCGCGCGCATTCAGCCGGTCACATAGGAAAGCATTTACAATGCTTTCCTATGGACGCTGGCGTGCTCTCACTGTGAAAATCACAGTGAGAAGCACGCAAGCGCCTCTAGTGGCTGTCAATGAGACAGCCACTAGAGGATTAGGGGGAAGGCTTAACCCATTCATAAACATAGCAGTTTCTCTGAAACTGCTATAATTATGAAAAAATGGGTTAACCCTAGAAGGACCTGGCACCCAGACCACTTCATTAAGCTGAAGTGGTCTGGGTGCCTAGAGTGGTCCTTTAACAAAATGCAGCATTGGGCATGGCAGGTAGTCAGGTCACAGCCACTGCTGCCGGGTTATCTTTCCCACTAGGTGTGAAGGATCTTGTTCGGTTTGGAAGCCTGGTCTGGGTGTTGGAGGCGATGTTGGGTTCATCCGGGTGTGGGCTCAGTCCCAGTGTTTGAAGAAACGCTGTAGCATCCATTATGGAGGCACCTTAGCCGCATCCGGCGTTAAATAGAGGCGGATGCGCGCTATGTTTTTGAGATGGAAGCGACGTGATTTGGCGTGTGATTGGACATGAGGTTGGAGTCAAAAAGAACACCCAGGCAGATGTGATGGTGGTGCCGTTGATTTGGAGGGAGACAGACACGGGAGTAGCAACACTTGAGGGAGAAAAGACCAGTAGTTCTGTTTTGGAAAGGTTGAGTTTAAGGAAATGAGCAACCATCCATTTGTAAATCAGAGAGAGGCAGTCAGAGACACGAGTCAAGAACGGTGGAGAGAGATCAAGAGAGGAGTAGGGGCAAAATTTACTAAGTAATTTTTACTTAGTATTAGTAAATTTGGCTGAAAGACCAATTTCGGTCTTTCAGCCTTTTGGTAGATAACTCCCTAATACCGTGGGAATTAGGGAGTTATCTACTAAGCGGCTGCAAGAGAAGTCCCGAAGGTGCCGAACCGAATTGCGGAAGTCCCGAATTTTGGAACGCCGAACCGAACTGAAAATTTTCCCCATGCACATGCCTAAAGTCTACCAATAACACACAGGCTAGCATCTTAAATAATAAAAAAATAAAAACAAAGACAAGGAAAACCAAAAGATGGCACTTTAGAGGATTGAGTCCAAAAAACATATAACATCAGCTTATCCTCCACAGTGAAGATATGGTATAAAAATCAGGACCGTCTTTAATATCAATTGAACCCTGGGCAAGTATTTGCTTGGGCCCCCTGTATCCTGGCCTCACCCTCCCACCCACCACTCCCAACCGCTAGCTCCCAGCTCCCTGGCATGCAGTCACAGCCTCCACCCTAACCTACTGATGGAACTAATGTAGAGAGGGCTGTGGTGCAAGAATTTTTTTGGGGTCTCCCCTATAGCGCAAGAGTGGAGAAAAGATAAATAGATATTGTGTATTTGAATGTAAGCATGTTTTTGTATAGAGTATATGTGTGCATGTAGGGGTGTATTTGTATGTAATGTTACCATTGGAATGCAGCAGTGTACTTGTGTGAAATGTTTGCATTTGAATGCAGGGGTGTGTGTTTGTATGTAGTGTTGGATTTTATATGTAGTTGTGCTTTTGTGTATTGAGTTGGTGTTTGTATATAATTTTTGTGTTTTAATAAAGGGGTGTGTTTGTATGTAATGTTTGTAATTGCATGCAGGGGTGTGTTTGGATGCAGTGTTGTCTTTTAAATGCAGATGTACATTTGTGTGTAGTATTGGTGAGTGAAGGGTGTGTTTGTACTTTGTATACAATTTTGGAGTTTGTATTCAGGGGTGTGTTTGTATGTAATGATTGTGTTTGCAGTGGTGTGTTTGATTGCCTGGATGTATGCACATACATACTAACACAGATATACATACACATTGACACGCAGATACACACATAAACACACTGATACATGCACACACCTGGACACATGCACACATCTTAACACACAGATACACACTAACACAAACACACTGACATATACACACACACTAGCACATGCACACACACAGATACACACTTTGATACAGACACTGGTGCACACACACAGAAAAAGACACACTGGCACATCCATACACAGAGATACACACTGTCACAGATATGTACACACACGCAGATACACACAGACACACAGGTTTACATGCAGGGGTGTATTTGTGTGCAGTGTTGGCGCTGGAATGCTGCGATGTATGCATTGCCACATACACACAGCTACACACTTACACAAACACTGAGATACACACAGGAACACGGACACATATGCAGTGGTGTATTTGTGTGCAATGTTGTTGGAACGCTTGGGTGTATTTGTGTGCAGTGTTAGCATATGTGTGTGCAGTGTTGGCATTGGAATGCTGGGATGAATGCATTGCCACATGCATAGATACACACTTACACATATTGACACACTCACATACATATATATATATATATATATATATACACACACACACACATATGCTCAGAAACACACATGCAGGTACACATACACTTTGATACACAAGTACACATACACAGGTATACATTCATACAGATACAGATACACATACACAAAGATGTACATACACAGACACATATAGCCAGATTCACACATTTACACACACAGCCAGACACACACACATCCAAATACACACACTGACATACACACAGTCAGATACACACACACACATAGCCAGATAAACACACACATATATAGTCAGATAATCACACACATAAAGCCAGATCCACAGTCCCTTTCCTCCTCCCGTGTATGCCTCCTCCACCTCCCTAGCGGCACTCTGTTACTTGGGAGGAAGTGATATTCCCTCACTTCCTCCCAGCAGGCAACATGAACAGGGCCCAGGCCGGAGCACTCTTAAAGGGCTGAGGGCCCCTGATTACATTATTATTATTACATTATTATTGTTGCGGAGCTGCAATTTTATAATCCCAGGATCTCTGCTGGTAGAATGCAATAACCAAGTACAAAGCTGGAAGCAGGCAATATTCCCAAATCCTCCCAAGAACCAGACGAAACACAGTCTGAGAGTCAACTGCCACTTTATTCAAAAAGACTGATATTTAAAGCAGGTCACTCAACTGTCACTTTATTAAAAATAACTGATATTTAAAGCAGGTCACTCAACAGGGGTTTCCAAAGATGGGCAGCAGGGGTTTTGGTTGAGGGGACTGGAGGGAGACTACCGTTTCCAGGTCCTCCTCCCAACAGCCCCTGCTGTAACATACAGTAATGAATACTACGAGGACATAAACCGTTACCTTTCTACTTCAAAATATACAACTTAGTCAGTTTTGATAGCAATGCTAACGAATGGGGAGGATTCGAACAGACATACACAGTACAGCATAAATTAAACATAGCCGGAGACGCCACACTATACCGGCGCGCAGTACACAACAGAAAATAGGCACAACCATTCTATCTTAGGCAGTCCCAAGTGGCTAGGTTTGCCACAATTATTATTATTTTTATTATTATTATGTTATTTGTATAGCGCCATCAAATTCTGCAGTGATTTACAATGGGTGGACGAACAGACATGTAGTTGTTCATAAAAAAGTGTCAGCACTATATATGATAGCCTTGCAGTGGGCAATCAATTAGGATGTGAAAAATCACTAACTTATCCCTGTGATTCAGTGGTATATATATTATCACCTCTATGCATCACATCAAGTTAGATTATGCACATAAATATATTTGAAACTTGCTTAAGAGTCCAAAAGTTCTGAATGGGAGTCTTTAGAGGGTTAATCCTAGGCTGCAGCAAAATTGTAATATCCGTAGATACACTGTGGCTCAATGTAGATTGTACCTTAAAAGGACACAAAAAAGCTTTTCATAGTGTAAAACTGCATTTATTAGTAAAAAAGAAAATTATCTTCCCCCAAATAGAAACCCTTACATTAGCAAGTGGTGATACTTGTTTCCAGGATATCACAAACACATTAAGCAGAATCAGAGGCTGAGCAGCCGTTTACCGTCCACTGTTCTCTGTAGAACAAAACTCCGGTCCGATCTCAGCGCTGATGGGGTAGAGTATAACGAGAACACTGGAGGTCTTGGTGTGTGGTCTATGTGAAACAGGCTGTAGTCGTCAGACCTCTGTATCCTGAATGCTGATAACACTTCTTGTGACATGTAGTTGTAACCAGACAAGTTGGACACACAGGAACAGGAGGGGTTGAGGGCCCTGCTCAATGAGCTTACATGCTAGAGGGAGTGGGGTAAAGTGACACAGAAGGTAAGGATAGTATTAGACTTATGACAGTTGCAAGAGAGGAATCAGTCGGGAGCTATTAACCGTTTAATTGATATGCTTTTATGAAGAAGTGGGTTTTTAATGATTTTTTTGAAGGAGTGGAGACTGGATGAGCATCTAACGGAGAAGGGAAGCGAGTTCCACAGGAATGGTGCAGCCCTCGAGAAGTCTTGAAGGCGAGTATCAGAGGTGGGAGTACAGACAGAAGATAGACGCAAATCTGCAGCAGAGCGTAAGGGCCTACACGGGACATACTTGTGTATTAGGGAGGATAAATAGGTGGGAGCAGCATTATATAGAGACTGAAAGCAAGAACCAAAATTTTAAATTGAGCCCTATATCTTACAGGAAGCCAATGTAGGGACTGACAGAAGGGTGAGGCGTGGGAGGTGCGGGTGGACAGGAAGATGAGCCTCGCCGCCGCATTCATTATGGACTGTAACGGTGCAAGTTGGGAGCACGTAATACCACTGAGAAATGGATTACAGTAGTCAAGGCAAGAAAGCACAGTGGAATGGACCAGCAACTTAGTCGCATCTGCCGTTAAGTAGGGTCGGATGCACGCAATGTTTTTGAGATGGAAACGACAGGATTTGGCGATAGATTGAACATGAGCCTTGAAGGAGAGGTCGGAGTCAAAGAGAACACCTATGCAGCGAGACTACGTGGTGGAGCTGATGGTAGCACCGTTGACTTGGAGTTACAACACCTGAGGGAGGAAAGACCAGAATTTCAGTTTTGGTCAAGTTGAGTTTAAGGAAGTGGGCAGCCATCCAGTTAGAAATAGCAGAGAGGCAGTCAGAGACACTAGTCAAGAGGGACAGGGAGAGATCAGGAGAGGACAGGTAGATTTGCGTGTCATCTGCATAGAAAGTATATTGGAAGCCAAAGGAGCTAATGAGTTTACCAAGGGAGGCAGTATAGATGTAGAGCAGTAGGGGACCAAGGGCTGAACCTTGGGGGACACCAACAGAGAGGAGTTGGGGCGAAGAAGCAGAGCCAGAGAAAGAAACAAAAAAAATTAAGCCTTTCATCTTACAGGAAGCCAATGTAAGGACTGACAGATGGGTGAGGCGTGGGAGGTGCGGGAGTCCAAAGGTATTAACCCTTAATAGGGAACACACTGGTCTGGTAGGAAAGCTTACACTTAAATGGCCATTGAAGTGATACTAAAAATCCTCCAGTTATGTTAAATGCGGATAGGGATTTGGGATAGTGTGCAAGTAACTTTTATAGTCAGAGACAGATCAAATGTTGAAAAAAAAAGGTTTAAACGTATTGTTAGTTATGTGTGAAGGTTAGTTAGTCAATTGAATAAGCCAAAGGAGGCCTTAGTATTCTCACTTGGACTTGGCTCTCCCAGCTATGCGTGTGGGCTGAGTGCTTCAGTACTTATTAGGGCACTTGGCTGCAACTTAGGAGGATACTATTATTCCACTTTACTATAGGTTCCAAAGGCTTTTCTCTATAGCAGTGCAGGCATTGTTTCAATATGCCTTGTTATATACATCTGACTTCAGCTTTCCGTCTATTCAGGTTGGTGTAGCTTGTGTTAGCTTGTTGATACTCAGCATTTGTTAGACTACTAGCCAACTTGTTCAGTGTCTCTCTACTTATGGAAAATCTTCCTTGTACCTAGACACACTGACCTTGCCTGTTTATTACTCTCGTTTTTATAACCCTTCTCTTGCTCTATCGTGAATATACATGTCTAATTTGGTTAGCGTTTACTCTACCATTATTTTGCTCATAGCGACATGTGAGCCTAGCATTATTATTGTATAAAAATGAGACTGTTTATTAAGGAGTACATGTACTACCTACATTATTATCCTCTTTTCAAATGCTCTAACTCAATTTCTTCCTTTCTGTAACATATTACATAATGTCTCAATAAAAGAAAGGATGACAAAAATCCACAGAGAGGTTTACATGCAACACACAGAAATAAACTGATGTTTGTACATATTGAAACCAAGAAGAGCACGTCACACAGCACACAAACAGTAATTCACACACATTGTAATTCACTTCCACTATACACACCACATTCAGTCCTGCATCATTGTCAGCGGACTAGGTAAGGCGTGGGCGGGCCCAGGGGGGAGGGAGGCCCAGACCTTGTGCTTTGTCAGGGGCCCCAAAATTTCTGATGGCGACCCTGCATACATACATAGACATACATGCATACAGACACACACACACACACAGCTCATTTTCCAGCCACCCTCCTGTCTCTTACCTTTTCTTTGCAGGAGGGTGACTGGGGATGATGGGAGTCAGCGCGGCTCCCTCTTCACTGCCTGGCTCTCCATCTTCGCTGGCGCGCGCACTCCTCCCACGCGGAGCTAGCTGGGAGGAAGTAAGCACTTCCTCCCAGCAGCACTTGCGGCTGCTTTTTTTTTTTTTTAAAGGGGCCCGGTCACGCTATACCACAGCCACAGCGCTGACCCAGGGCCGCCGGGCCTGTGAGAACCGTTATGGTTGTCACCCCCTGATGGCGGCCCTATGTGCTGACTGCAAAAGCAGCTTTCAATGCCCTGTACTGATGAAAGTACAATGTTCATCTACACACATTATTTGGACAACATCCTTTTGCCATTTTTGGGACACTATATTCACCAGAACAACTACGGCTTAATGTAGTTGTTCTAGTATGTATAGCATGTTCCTCCAGGCATTTTAATGTAAACACTGCCTTTCAGAGAAAAGCCAGTGTTTCCATTAAGCACAATGTGCAGCACTGATGTCCAGCATTTACACTTTCTGCATGGAGACACTGAACATTCCTAATAGAGATGCACTGATTCGATACATTTCTATGAGGAGGTGCTGATTGGCACAGCACAGCGTTTTGCAGTGCATGCGCAATAGCCTCCCAGTACTTTGCTATGGGAAAGCATTTAATTGGCGGAGATCATCAAGTTTGATGATCTCAGCCAAGGAGGCGTTGCAGGGCAGGGCAAGCTGTAAGAACAACCACACGGTGCTGGAAAAAAGGTAAGCAAATCACCTTTAATAGGAGTAGGAGGGCCGGAAACTAAACGGCACATTTATACCTCTGCACACATTTACCCTATCACTATACATGTTTGGATTCCTGACATTATAGTGTTTCTTTAAATTCCTTACAAATAATATAACAAAATAACTAAAATGGTCAAGTATGCTACTTATGGCTATAAGTTTTTTTTGTTGCATCTTCTGAATGAGGCAAAATAATTTTAGTACTTTCCATAGACCGTCTTAAATATAAGAAGATAAAGAATACTATATAAATTCTAAAAAAAAAAAAAGTCTTAAAAAAATTTAAATCATGTAAATGGATTTTTGTTTTTAGCGATTACTAAACAGCTCTAGCAATCTGCATGTTGCCACAATTGCTGTTTTGCCCTAAGCAGTGCAAAGTATTGAAAGTTTTAAATATTTAAATGCATTTTGCAATTTATGGCAGTAATTAGACTTTTAGGTATTGGAAAAATATAGTTGAATTAAAGCAAATAAATTAAAAACTATCCTGAATTGAGCCATTTAAATAGTAATATAGGTATAAATAAAACTAATGTCCATAATATATAAAAAAATCAGCTGTCCCTCTTCAATTGTTTATTCTGAACATATGCACATATGTGAAGCTCAGCTTATTGAGATAATACTGCAAGGAGAATTTACATATAGAACCTCTATTACTTCTAGCATTCTGTAGTGAACTTTTACATAATGATTTTTCTTCTAGGCTTCCTTCATACTTCTGCTGACTGTAATACAAAGAAGGAAATGAACAGTGCTAAAATATTGCAGAAAATTCCAAATTCCTTGTCACCCACTTTGTTCCGTCACATGTTTTCTGATCGCACCTTTGATGTACAGGACTTTCCTAAGGTTGTACCATTCTTACACAATGCACACATTTACCCCATCACGATTTCCCCTAGCCTTAAGTCCTTCAAGAAATCTGGAGAGAAAAAAAATAGAGATGTGCAAATGGAAATAAAATAAAATAATGTTTCAATTTGTGAATTTTCTCATTTCAGTTCATCTGAAATACAAAAAATATCAATCGATACATCTTCTGGGTAAAACAATATGCCCAATGTATGACCTAGCCCAGTGTTTTCCAACCCAGTCCTCATAGACCACCAACAGTCCAGGATTTATGTATTTCCCTGTTTTATTCCAATGGAGATATTGATAAAACCTGGACTGTTGGTGGTCCATGAGGACTGGGTTGCAGAACACTGACTTAGACACTATTTTGTGAAGTTACAGTGCTGTAAAAGAGAAGTGACAAGTTCAGGATTTTAAGTGTGAATTTTCATAGATGATTTTGATGGGTCCGTGTCCCACTTTGGAGCACTTTAGCAGGGTACATATTCCAACGACACCATAAAGGCATACCATTTCTTAACCTTATTGCTCAGCAATGTCGTCTGAGTACAGCAATACCTCCGTATGTACCTTTTACAGGTATATGTGGATTTTGAAGGGGCACATTTGAGACACAGCCATTCCAGTTTTTTTCAAACTTTGACGTTTTACGCTGGGTCAACGTCCCATTTTGGAGTAGTTTAGCAGGTTGGTTATTCAAACTACCCTACAAACGCATACAATTTTTAAAATAATACACCTTGGGGTATTTCAAAAGGTATATTTTGAACCTTGGCATATGATAATTTTTTCGCTAGTTTGTTGCAGGTGTAGTGGTAATGAGCATTTTTGTTTTTTTTACATTCTTTATTTTTGAGGGTTTTCAAGCAAAGAACTCAAGGTACAACATGTGCTCAAAAGAATATCATATAACAAGTTGCATATTAGACAATCATTGTCTGGTTCAAAGTCACACAGGTGCTACGTCTACCCGTTTTGTTTTTTTGTGAGTCAGGCTGATCCCCCTCTACTCTGTGCAAGAAAAGTTCGGTGAAAGTGTCAAGGAGGGCTTGGGTGGTAAGCTTGATGTGCCCTGCTGAAGAGTGTTGGGTAACATGCTTTATTTAGGGTAATTGCGTGGGGGGGTTTGGGAAGTATACATAGCGTGTCCTGTGGTTGCCCATGGCCATATGCGAACTTCGTGGTCGGTCTTTGGCTGTCAGGTGGTTCATTTACCTCATAGTGAGAGCTATCAGCTAGTGGGCTGGGACCCAACATGGCCTTGGTAAGGAGGGAGTGGGGGGGTATGGGAGTTGCGTAAGCCGTGTCATCGGCTGTCCGCTTATGGAGCCAGGGTGGAGATTGTATCTCCTAAACTGAGACTGTGTGCGGGTAAGACAAAAGAACATAAATGCTGTAATAAGTAAATAACGTAATTAAAAAGTCTTGCAGTTATGCATATAAACTGGTATATGTAATGGGCCTAGAAGGCCTTCAACTGGGTGTTGTAGTGCACCCTACAGAGTACATTATGACATGTTATAGTGGTGAGCGTCTGCTCGGCTCATGTCGGGAGGATTGCCGCTCTTGGCACCGTTCCTCTGGACGCAAAGGGAGTAAAGTCTGCGATGTTCCACGATGGACGGGCGTCTGTGGTGGTCGCAGGCGTTGAGAGACCCAATGACTGGAAGAAGGTTGGTGTCTCCGAAACACTTGTCAGGAGGTGCATCTTTCCGGCACGGTCTACCATCAGCCGATGGGTACCCCATTTATAAGGGATAGAATTCTCTCGGAGGTGCTGAGTTATTTGGCGGAAGGTTCTGCGCCATGTGAGGGTGTGTCGTGATAAGTCTCTGTATAGTAGCAAACTTGCTCCTTCAAAGGTAATCGTGGGGGAGCCCTGTGCTGCTCCCATAAGGGCCCCCCAATCAGAGTCCCAAACTAGTTTAAGGAGCACATCCAGTGGGGCATCCTGTATTGCCTTGGAGGCCTTGGGGAGATGGAAGCAGGAGTCAATTCCGACATGTTTGGCATCAGCATAGTGGCTATGGGCCTTCTGCAGTAGTGTGGTAATTTCACAGCATTGATCATTTTGGGTACCCCCTGAATGCGCACATTTCGTGCCTTAGCTTTATCCTCCATGCTTGCTAGCTGGGCTGACTGCATGGTGGTGTGTGCTTTTCTTTATCTGTTCTGTACCGTGCCAATTGCCATGCCGAATTTCCTGCAGAATCAATTATATGACTTATCAATGCCTATGCATGGAAGCGTAGACCCTCAAGAATTGCACTCAACAATGTCTGGATGCCATTGGGGTTGGGGAAATTGGGGGTTCCTGAGATAAAGTCTATTACAAGTGCCCAAATTTTGCGCACTCTCTCAGCCTCAGAAATTCGAGGAGGGTTATCTTCACTCGTATTCTCTCTCTCAGAAATTATGGGTACAACCCATCTAATTACTTTCCAATACAGCCTTTTCTCTGGCTGTTTGGCAGAAATTAATAGACATCCTTTCAGACCCCACTCCTAGACTAGCATTGCCTCCAATATCCATTCTTAAACTCCTTATACAAGATCTCCATCTCCACTCCTGTTCATCCAGGGGAATTAGACACATTCAGCAGCTACTGTCACCAGTGGGGATTAAGCAGTTCACCGACCTACAGTCAGAATCTGATCTACACTCAGGTAATCTTTTTTACCATTTTCAGGATAAAACCTTTCTTAACCAAGCAAAAACTAGCGACCTTGGATCCTACACCACTTTTGCCTCTCCTTGAATCTTGCTTGGGAATGACATGCACAGTTGTATTAATTGCCTTATGTTTGAAATGACTACTCAAGGCTTTATGTCCAGGTAAATTGCCGTATATGACCAAATGGGAGGAAGAGCTGGGTATGTTTTTTATGCCCCAACAATGGCATATGCAGAGGCTATCTAGGAACACTAACCACTGGTAGAAACACAAAAAATTACTAATGAGGTGATACATGGTTCCACAGCGCCTGGCTCAAATTTACCCACAATCCTTTTTAAGTTGCTGGTGAGGCCAGAAGGAAGCTGGTCTTTGTCTCATATATTTTGGCATTGTTTAACCCCCAGAAATATTGGTCCCAACTTCAACAACTAATCGCTGAATTGACTGGAATTATTCTAGTGCCTTCCTTCTGGACAATCTAAGCTTTCCTTCTGGACAGTTTCCAGGCTGCCACCAGGGAGGTGATACATGTGCTGGTGGCCGCTGCCCACTCCATCCACTATACACATGGTGATGACTAGCCTGGCAGCCACAGTATGTATAAGGCAGTCTTATATAGGATAACATTGGAAATCTGCATGGAAGGTGTTCTCTGCCAAACAGTTTCCTTGAGGCTGGGTGTGGAGTGGGTAGGGTGAGTCTGGAGGCTGGGGAAGCCTTGCCTCTCTATTTAGGGTGTGATCGAGTTGGGTAACTTGCCACTATGTTTTAGTTTTTAAATTCTTTATTTTTCTTTGTGCATTTGATTACATAACAGAGTAGTCTGTAGCGCCACAACATCGGTTACAGGCGTTTCAACGGTGTACATTGTTATGGCAAGAATATACAGCACATTTTTTTGATAAAACAGGCTAGGAACATTTTTACATTTTAAACGTATTAAGTACAAGCTAGTTTTGCTCGTCTATTGTGCTAGGTCACGGTGGGGTCATCCAGCTGAAGACAATAAACGTACTATGGTTCTAACATATATAGAAGTGATTAGAGTCGATTAAACATTGCTAAAGACATCCGTCAGTGCCACGTCAGCTTAGATAAGCAGTTTCACGGTTAGACATAAGCATGGCATGGAGATAGTGGCAGGATTTTGTGTGCTGTGTGGGCAACATAAATGCATTATAGAGGTTGCACACGGCTGACCAATTAAGCGCAGGCAAAAGGGGTAACCACTAGTTGCAAGGTTTGATAACAAGAAAATACCCTTAGCTAGGCTAATTAAGTGTGAGAAAAATAATAAAAGTAGAATAGGCCTGTATTATGTAGCATGTAGGTAGACAGTAATCTGCCTATAAGATTGACAGGACACTTAATGAGATGTGTATTCAAACGGTTCTGCCTTGTTTTACAGTAGATATTCATCTCAAGCTAGGTATATGCTACGTAAGCTTAATCCAGACCAACAATTCTGCTATGCAAATACATTTTACAAGGGTTGCCACTATGTTTTTATCATTCTGTAACATATTGCATTACTTTCTATCACCATGTGTGGGGTATAAGATAAGTAAAACTACCTTTTAAACGCTCATGGGGGCTATACACCTAAACACATAGGGTAGCACTATAGCATTAGGAATACATGTTTGTATTAATAAATCTATATTGTTTCTTAAAAAATAAAGGTTACACCTATAATGTGCGTGTTTGAATATTTAAAAAGCTCTTTAAAGACTCTTTAACAAACCGACATCAATAAAAATAAACTGGAAGGATTTTAGTTTTAAGGGGATTAAGCTATGTTTCATTATATCCTCTGGCTGTGTTCTCACAATCGTGTAACCTCACTCTGCTTCTTGACATCTGTATCTAACAAATGCTGACAGAGGGCTGAGTCACCTTTATGCTTACCATTGCATTGGGTAACAGGCCCTTCTCGTGATTTGTTTTGTACATGTTAATGTGGGTGCTTCTGATTTCCTAAAACCTGAGCACATGGAACACTGCCAACCTCAGCACAGTCATCATCATTATCATCACATGCACTCGGTTACCACAATAGTATACACGTAATGCAACGAACAACGCCCCAAAAATATTAAACGTATAATTCCCCAGGTTGTGGAATTGAGAATGTAGTTGTCAAATTGAGCCCAAAACAGCTTATTTGGAGAAATAGTTAATTTGGGACAATTTGTGGCCTAGGTTTTGCAATTCAAATTTCAATTCACATGAGTTTACTAGCATCTGCTGGTGAGAGAAGCATATGCTTTTGCAATGCAATTCTTACATAGACAGTGTATATACAGTTACAAAGTTTATACATAGTTACATAGCTGAAAAGAGACTTGTGTCCTTCAAGTTCAGCCTTCCTCACATATGTTTTTGCTGTTGATCCAAAAGAAGGCAAAAAACCTAGTCTGAAGCGCTTCCAATATTGTCACAAACTAGGAAAAAATTCCTTCTTGACCCCAAAATAGCAGTCAGATGTCTCCTTGGATCAAGCAGCTATTACCCCACTAATTAGAAATTATATCCCTGTATGTTATGTTTTTGTAAGTATTTATCCAATTGCAGTCTAAACATCTGTAGTGACTTTGATAAAACCACCTCTTCAGGCAGAGAATTCCCTATCCTTATTGCTCTTACTGTAAAAAACAACTTTTCTTTGCCTTAGATATACGTTGTTATATTTTCTATATTTTGATTGATTGCTCCTCCAAACCAGAACTACTTTGGAACACTGAACCTAAAGAGACATTGCAAGCACTATAACAACTACAGCTCAGTGTAGTGGTTATGGTGCAAAATGTCTAAGGACACCATCCCATATTTTCTATCAAAGTATTTAGGAGTAGTTTAACAAAAACTGGGGCTTTTCTCAGCACTCGTAGCCTGCCCTCTCTTCAACCAACAAGATAATACAGAATTTACATTTATGCATTACCCAATTCAAACCTAACTGAATCCTCCGTGTCGTTCAGTACAGGGAGTTGTATGAAGAACTTGCCATCCCCTGGTTTTATGAGAAGCATTATCTGCATTTGGCACCATAATTACTATTATTATTATTATTTATATAGCGCCAGCAAATTCCGTATCGCTGTACAATGGGTGGATTAACAGACATGTAGTTGTAACCAGACAAGTTGGACGTACAGGAACAGAGGGGTTGAGGGTCCTGCTCAATGAGTTTACATGCTAGAGGCAGTGGGGTTTACTGACACAAAATGTAAGATAAGGCTAAGGTAGAAAATTATTCTGCTAAAAAAGTACTCACTGATGGCTCAGTGGGGGGTTTTGGTTGTTTTTTTTTTAATTCTGTACAGGATAATGCAAATGTAAAGACCTTCAAAAATCAAGTTCAGAATGCCACCAAAGGTGTGGTGAAAGCAGAATGTGAACAGTGGTTCCTGTATCTGGAAAGATAGTGATGAAGATACTGCTTACTGTAATATTTACCTATTTATCTGATTTTTTATTTTTTTTAACCACAACCCTATATTTAAACACTGGGCACTAATATTCAGAATGCTTTTCCTCTTGGCCTCCTGTCTTGGCATACATCCCGGAGTTTAACTATAAGAATTATATTATAACTTATTATATTATTACAACATTGATTGTGTTCTTACACCAGTTGAAGTAGCTCTTTGGAGTTGTGCTATTTATTTTGTTAACACAAGTGCAGATCTAGGAATGTACTACAAGATGTTTAGTGGCTCCGTGTTATTGTTTATTGTGTGGACACAAAGTAACATGCTAGCCTATACATTGACTATAGCACATTGACAAAAATACATTAAATTAATTACTACAGTCTATTATGTCCTGGGCAAATGTCTTAGATCATGCTATTTTGGAAACATTGTTGTTTTGCAGAAAAGCTAATTATATAAACATCATTCATTTACTAAACAAGAAACAGACTCTGGATATTTAGTTGCCATTGTTTACATATCAAATAACTGTTAAAGTAACAAGGTTTGCAACTGTACTGGTTCCTTTAATTGCTCCTCTCCACCTACACTGCCAGTCTATCTCTGGCATTTGAGTGACACCTGACTTAATGGACATGTGTCACTTTAAAACTATTTTAATACAATAATGATTTCATCAAGTTTTAAAAGTAAATAAATTTTTTGAAAACTGAAAAATATGTAAAAGTTGCCCTTGCCCAAGTACATAACATGATCCTTCAGCCATATATGTGCATCTTGGGTCTGCAAGTATTTGAAAATTGACAGTATCCATGGTGTTTCCTGCTTATGTGCAGGATGTGAAGCATGAAAACTATAGAGTCTAACATTTGATTTTCAAACATTGTCTGACCCTAGGTGTATGTACATGGCTGAAGGGTCATGTCATATACTAAAGGTGTTGATTCATTTTTCTCTCTTTTCTTTTTTTTTTTTTTTACATATATTTCATTTAAAAAGAAATCTATTTCCTTTGAAAATTTGATAACAGGATTATTACATTTAAAATAGTTTTGAGGTGACAGTTGTCCTTTAAAATGGAACTGTTGTGATCACATCAGTATGGGTTTAGATTAAAGAGCATTACATTTCAATCTATATATTGTGCAGCAGAAATTTCTAGATTTTACTTAAACACAGCTTATAAATATTGTCGCTTCCCCAGTTGTGAAATCAATCATTGGCATTAGATGATTATTGGACTAAACTGAGGCTTGAATGACAGACAAGAGAGTGAGAAACCGCTCGTTAATGTGGTTCTCCTGCTCCGTATCACTATGCTACTCCCCAAGCAAGCATAATAAGTTTCCTGTGGGAGTATATGATGCTCTGTCACCAATGTGCTGGCATTACAGCCTGCATGTCCGTATCATTATGGAGGACTGCCCTGCTTGGGGAAGTGTCTCTCAGCAAGACCAATCGTTTCAGAGAGGGAGTAGCAGCAAAGGGTGGGTTTTACAGTAGTGCTACACCTGTAGACCCTCTAGACAGCGTGGAGCAAGTGGCAGCAAATATGTAACACTAAGCCAGCTTGCTCCCAGAAATAACAAATAACTGTATATCATTTACCTTTATGATAAATGGCATATTTGTTGCCTTGGAGCCATTGTAGCTAATGTTGAAATGGGAGTGATGGGTTTATATTCAGGTTTGCAGGTTACTCTGGGATACTGGCTCATAGAATCCACAGTCAGTCAATAATAATATACATCACATATTCCCATCCCATATAATGTATAAGAAGCTACAAGTACTCATGTCCCTGAGTGATCTCGGAGATATATCATGAGTGTATGCCCAGAGATAATTAGCTCTATCAGGTGAATAGCAATTTTCTTATTGAAGCCTATGAGCAAATTGTTGTTCATTAACCAGTGATAAATATACGACCAAGCCTAAGGTATTACAAATATCTTTAAAATGCAAACATCATCATCAATGACCAAAGGTTGGCCATACCTTGGCCAATGTATGACCCTGTATGACAGGCACCTGGCCAGACTGGTAAATGTATTAGAGTTTGAACTATTTACATTTTGCTGAGCAATGTTTGTTATCATCATTGGGCTCTTTATCAATAAGCAATCACAGGTGCTGCTGATGTCTATATTTTAAAGTGATGTACCTCCTGTGAATGCATTTATCTTAATTACACCTTGTTTTCCTGTACATGAATGACATCTTAAGGCATGTAATTTAAAAGTTATTTGCAGATCAGTCACTAATTTGAAGGTATAATTAGGAAGTGTGGCATTTTTGGCAAGCAGATGAAGTTAGGCAATTATTGTATGTAAATGTAGGCGATCAAAAAGGTGAAAAAGACCCCCAGAACATTATTACACAAGCTGTAATTTGTATATTGTTATTTAATCCACCTTACAATACATAGAGTTAAATACAACACCAGTATACACCAGTAAAGTCCCCCTGGGGCCTCCAAATGGGAATTATGACAGTTTCCACTTTTATTATTCTCTTTAACCCCTTAGTGACTAGACCACTTTTCAATTTTCTTACCGTTTGGGACCAGGGCTCTTTTTACATTTCTGCTGTGTTTTGTGTAAAGCCGTAATTTTCCTCTTATTCATTTACTGTACCCACACATTATATACAGTTTTTCTCGCCTTTAAATGATCTTTCTAAAGATACCATTATTTTCATCATATCATATAATTTACTGTAAATTTTTTTATAAAATATGATGAAAAGGGGGGCGGGGCTTGACCAGCTAACTGAATGGACGCATGTCCCACAAGCGCCTGAGCCCACTAAGCTTGTGAGTACACTTACACGCAGCCAAGCAGTGGAATTTACCGCAAATCTAGCCAGCCGCAGAGGGGAGACTGAGAGGATCTGAAAGAGGCTAAACTCTGAACCCTTTGGGCCCGGATCGCTGAGAAGCAACCCTTTGCAGCCTACAAGCGTGCCAGGCGCTGGAGAGACAGCCGCGCCCCGGCACTGCTGGACTTTCACCTCCCCCCATGGTCACAGGAGGGTCCCCACCACTACACCCGATGTCTACCGGGCAGAATGACAGAGCGACTCCCAAGTTGGCAGGAAACGCGAGTAACCCTACAGCCGAGGCCTACCTTGCAGCATCTCAGGCAAGGCTCGACCTTATCTTCGCCAGATTCTGGGCAACACTGGCAGCTCGGCAAAGGGGCATATCGGAGCCTGACCAGCCAGCAGCTAAACCCGGCAATACCATTAACCCACTCCCGCAGACCTACTAAAAAACTGAAAAAACTGAGGCCCCGCAAGAAGCGGCACACAACGATGTCACATGCACCTGCCACTCTGTGGAAGCTGGGAACATGCTGTGAAAAGCGGGTATCAAGGGAGAGAAGGGACGGAGCCCAGAAGAGCAGAACTCCACAACACGCAGCCCCACAAGATGGCGGACATAGCACCCAGCGGCAGAACAGCCTTACAGATCGCAGCAGAAAGTTTGTCAGCTCCACCGGGACCAACAACCACCCCACAGACTCGGCATTGGCTGAAGGAAGGTGACCACCCGATCAGCCAGTTAGCATCCACACGTGTCACCGCCGATACTGAAGACATTTTAGACCACACTCAAAGTGGGGGACCCCTGCAACTAACAGACTCTCACAAGCTGACGTTAAACTCAGTAAAGCGTTACTATACATTCTAAAAATACATATTCCTGTCTGAATAAACTAGTGTTAAATACCTGCATAACTTGTGTCATAGAACAAATAACGCTGTTATATGCTTACCGATTATCTAGTCTAGCATGCTCATCAAAATCTACTACAATCGATAACTTGTTTTTTTCATGTTACTAATGCTTGCAACCACAAACCTTATTTTAAAAAAACTGTGCAAGACCTACCATGTACCCCACTGTTACAACTGTTAATCTAACTAAGAAAGTGGAATGCTGTTGGGCAGTGGCGTACACATGACCCATGGGGCCCCGGTGCGAAAATTGATCCGTGGGCCCCCCCGCGCGCGCGCGGGCCGGGCTGCAACACATGGCGGTGGGCACCTGGTCACAGGGCTGCGACCCCTGCGACCGCGGTATGTACGCCAGTGCATGCAGATGCACACACACTTACAGGACCACTCTAGGCACCCAGATCACTTCAGCTTAATGAAGTGGTCTGGGTGCCAGGTCCAGCTAGGGTTAACCCATTTTTTCATAAACATAGCAGTTTCAAAGAAACTGCTATGTTTATAAATGGGTTAAGCCTTCCCCTATTTCCTCTAGCGGCTGTCTCATTGACAGCCGCTAGAGGCGCTTGCGTGCTTCTTACTGTGATTTTCACAGTGAGAGCACGCCAGCGTCCATAGGAAAGCATTATGAATGCTTTCCTATGTGACCGGCTGAATGCGCGCGCAGCTCTTGCCGCACGTGCGCATACAGCCGACGGGGAGGAGAAGAGGAGGATCGGAGGAGGAGAGCTCTCCGCCCAGCGCTGGAAAAAGGTAAGTTTTACCCCTTTTCCCCTTTCCAGAGCTGGGTGGGAGGGGGCCCCTGAGGGTGGGGGCACCCTCAGGGCACTATAGTGCCAGGAAAACGAGTATGTTTTCCTGGCACTATAGTGGTCCTTTAAAGGACCACTACAGACACCCAGATCACATCAGCTCAATGAAGTTGTCTGGGTGTCAGGTCCCTCTAGTTTTAACCCTGCAGCTGAAAACATGGCAGTTTCAGAGAAACTGCTATGTTTCACTGAGGGTTAATCCAGCCAAGGAGTCCGGGCGCTTGGAGAAAGGTAAGTTGGAAGCACATACACACACACACACTTAGCACTAAGGCATGCCTAGCCAATAGACATTAACACATTTACTGGGATAGAGACACAGTCAGCTGCATAGACATACATACACACTCACTTACAAAACATACACTCTCATTGGGACAAACACACACTCACCAATGAGACATCAAACAGACCTACTAAATACTACTACACTTAGTAAGACACACACAGTAACACACTCTCACTCACACTCACTAGCAGACACACGACTCACACTAACACTAACACTCACTAGCAGACACACTAACACTCACTCTAACACTCACACACACTCACACTAACACTCACTAGCAGACACACACTCTAACACTCACTAGCAGACACACTAACACTCACTCTAACACTCACACACACTCACACTAACACTCACTAGCAGACACACACTAACACTCACACACACTCAAACACTAACACTAGTTTTTGTTTTTTTTAAATGTAATCCCCCCAGCCTCCTTACCTTTTGGAGTGCTGGGGGGATTCCCTGGTGTCCAGTGGTGGTACTGCTGGGCTCCTGGGGCTCCTGGGCGGGCGGCCGGTCGGGCAGGAAGGCGGGCGCGCGAGGGAGCACTCGGTGCTTCCTCTTCAGCTCCCTCGCGCGCCGCGTAGGGATGCCGGCGCCGGAAGATGACGTCATCTTCCGGCTCCGGTATCAATGCGGTGTGCGAGGGAGCTGAAGAGGAAGCACTGAGTGGTCTCCTACGTAGCGCCTGCCCGACCGGCCACCCGCCTGCCAGGTATCAGCAGGGCCAGCCTCGCGGGGCCCTGGGGTGGTCGGCTCCTGGGCCCCCCAGGGGAAGAGGCTGGCCCTGGGCGTACATACCGGGTCGCAGGGGCGGCCGGGCCCCCTGGTGGGCCGGGCCCGGTCGCAGCCGCGACCCCTGCGACCCTGGTATGTACGCCACTGCTGTTGGGGCAAACCCTTATGCTCTGCAAAAAAAAATGATTAAAAAAAAATTTGATGAAAAAATTCTAAAAACACACCTTTTCTAACTTTGACCTCCAAAATCTGTTAGACATCTACAACCGCCAAAAAACACCCATGCTAAATAGTTTCTAAATTTTGTCCTGAGCTTAGAAATACCCAAAGTTAACATGTTCTTAGCTTTTTTTGGAAAGTTATAGGGCTCTAAGTACAAGTAGGACATTGCTGTTTCACAATAGAGAAAATTTATAACAAACTTACCGTAATTTTCTTTTCCTGGCTATTTCTCATGGCAGCATCACTTATGGGTAGCTCCTCCCTTAGCAGTCACAGGACAGGAATTAATTAGATTAATTAATTAGACTGATGGGTATAAAGAGTCCCTCCTCCCCTTACACCTCATTCCAATTATTAAGCTGAAAAATAAAAGAACGGGCGGGAACCCTGATGCTGCCATGAGAAATAGCCAGGAAAATTAATTTACGGTAAGTTTGTTATAAATTTTCTGTATTCCTGGCTAATCATGGCAGCATCACTTATGGGTAATACCCAAGCTCACAGAAGTATAGGGTGGGAATAATAAACCGAGAAAAGACACTGAACAGACTCTTATGCTGCAAAGAAATTTAATATCAACGGGATAAACAAACCATAGACAGGACACTCTTCCCAAAGGAGGTGGAAGGAGAGTCCACATCCAGTTTGTAGTGTTTTATGAATGTCATCGGGGAAGATCAGATGGCTGCCCTGCAAATATCATCGTATGGAACTTCTGCCCAATTAGCCCATGACTGACGTGTAAGGGAGGAGGGACTCTTTATACCCATCAGTCTAATTAATTAATCTAATTAATTCCTGTCCTGTGACTGCTAAGGGAGGAGCTACCCATAAGTGATGCTGCCATGATTAGCCAGGAATATATATTTTTAAAATGTATCAATAGTGACATTGTAACACTGTTATCGGTCATAAACCTCTGAATCACACCTCACATGTACATATTTTTTTAAAGTAGACAACTCAGGGTATTCAATATGAGGTATGTCCAGTCTTTTTTAGTAGCCACTTAGTCACAAACACTGGCCAAAGGTAGCATTTATATTTGTTTGTGTGTTAAAAATGCAAAAAACAATTATGAACACTAACTTTGGCCAGTGTTTGTGACTAAGTGGCTACTAGAAAAAACTGAACATACCACATTTGCCATACCTTGGGTTGTCTTCTTTTGCAAATGGTATGCCATCATGGGGGTAATTCTCATTCCTGGGCTACCATATGCTCTTAAAGGGAACATAACCAATCTGGTCAATTTCAATGTGAAAAAAATGAAAATCAAGCCTTATATTTGACCATGTAACCTTTAAAAATACTATAAAACCTGTACATGGGGGGTACTGTTATACTTGGGAGACTTCGCTGAATACAAATATTATTGTTTCAAAAAAGTAAAATGTATCACAACAATGATATCATCAGTGAACGTGCCATTTGTGTGTGAAAAATGCAAAAAAAGTCACTTTCACTGACAATATCATCGATGTGATATGTTTTATTGTTTTGAAACACTAATATTTGTGTTCAGCGAAGTATCCCGAGTAAAACAGCATCCCCGATGTACAGGTTTTATGGTCTCTTGGAAAGTTACAGGGTTAAATATAGTGCTAGAAAATTAAACCCCTCGAGGCACTCAGCACACAGGCAGAGCATCGGAAGCCTGCCTGATGGCATCCGATGCTCTTCCTCACTGCCAGGCACCACATGGAGTCATCGCTACAATGCCCTTAAAGCAGCTGGAATCAATCAAGATAGCTTTCGGTGCTCAAATGTGCCGCGGACGTACAGGGTATGTCAGCGGTCGTTCATGACCGTTTTTTGTCTGACGTACCCCGTACGTCCTTGGTCACTAAGGGGTTAAAATAGTTTTCTGTATTCTCCTTCCACCACAATAATGTAATATCCTCAACTACCTATATGTTTAGTTATAACCTCAGTTCTCCTTGTGTAGTAAAAAGCACTTTATAATTATATATATTTCACTTCTTTTTGTTGGGTGGCTCGCCGTGATGTTAATATATTACATTATAATTTTCCCGTGTAGCGCTTAGAAACATCAATACACATCAAATTTATGTTTTCTCTAGGTTTATTCAGCTTACAATTACTAATATACAATAAAATAACAAAGGATGCTACAGGATAATGGATATTCATCAGCAGATGGTTATTGATGGAAGGGAGAGACAGTCTTTGTCTGTAAAATCAGACCTACCACCAACACTCCACTTAAATAAAGGCAGGGCCGGACTGGGGATTCCAAAGCAGCCCTGGAAAAAAAAAATCTATGCCAGCTCCATAAGTCATTGCGCCATATATTGTCGCATATAATATGTAAGGCTATGTCTTGCCACCCTAGATGATTGATATAGGTCTAGTATTAGATTAGCCTACAGGGATAATAAGTCTGACAAACCGGTCGCACAACATTTTTTGGAAAAAGGTCATCCCCTCACATCATTGAAATGTGTGGCGATAGACCATGTCCCAGTCTCTAGAAGAGGTGGCAATAGACAAGAAAGACTTTTGCAAAGAGAAACATGGTGGATCAAGAAACTGGGAACTCTAGCTCCAAATGGACTAAATGAAAAACTGTCCTTTGTTGCCTTTTTATAATTAAAAAAAAGGGGGAGTGTGATAGTGGGATGACAACTAGAATATATTGTGGTCCTGCTCAGATGAATGCCAGCCCCTTTTTGAATTTTTCAATTCTTCTACTTTTTAAATCATTGTTTATTATTAGATACATTTTATGTTGAGAACTTGTCATGCTTTAGACTTTTCCAAATTGGGACTTCCAATCCAGGTTGTGCTGAATCATCCACGTATGATATGCCCTTTTCCTGTTTGGGGTTTTTATTGGTACAATAAGGGACTTACCTGTGTCCCTTTGTTAGATGTTCTGTCCAATAGGGATTTAGGACATAGATGACTACATGAATTTATGGATTGGCATGGAGTTAATCTTGGATTCTAGGCACTGTTTCACTTTAATTATTGATATTGTCTATTATTGTTTTTTACGCAACTACATGCACGTGCACTTTAAAGTTTGGATAGATGTATAATCGATTATGAGTTTGACACATGATTAAGGATACATCCCTATGGATGTCCAAATATGAATATTACCACAATCATATACACATATTGCTAATGACATTATTGTCTATTTTTATAACACCTTGCTTAAGGTTTTTTCACAGTATGCTAATTACTAGCTCAGTATGTCATTGGTGGGTTAGTTATAATTTTTATAGAACATGGGATTGTTGTTTGGATCTTTAACATTGGTGTTGTCACTATTGCATTCACATAGAGGTGGATAGTACCATTAACCGTTGGTTTTTATGATAGGATTTAGGGGTTTGTTTTGTATATGTGGCCTTTTCTTCCCCTCTCTCTAGATTCTAGTATATACACAGGTTACAGCTTTAATTCCTTCCTTGGTGGAGGATAGATGTAGAGACCGGAATATCCAAGCTAGATACGCATGCGTCCGGTATCACTATGACTACGGACGACGCAGCCATTCAGGAAGTAACTGAGGAGATTGTTGTTAGACGCAATGGCGTCCCGATCTCCATGGCAACGTAACGAACGTGGTGATGTCACGTATATCACGTGACGGCGTGAGTAGGAAGTGGGGAAATGCCGGGAATTGATAGCGTTTGAGCGGACGCTCGAGAGGAGGGGAGGTTCTCCATCAGCACACCTGGATTGTGAGTTTTAATTGGATTTATGTCCCTATTTAAGCTGTGTTGTTTTTCATTTATGCTTTGTATGCTGTCCTGATGAAAGCTCCCAAGAGGAGCTGAAACGTTGACCTGTGGAGTAAAGTATTTTTTTGGCTTATTTACAAATCCTGGGAGTGCTGATTTTTCTTTTGCTTGGTATTTATTGTGCAATCGAGCACCGGGTTCTATTTAAAGTTTGGTAGGAGTGCAAGGCTTGTTTTGTTAATTATATATATATATATATATTGCTTTTTCCAATATAAAATATTGGTCCTTTCAGAGTAAAATGTTTAATTATACAGTAAGCATACTCACATGCAGACACAGACAATCTCACTGACACAAGCTGATTGATACACAGCCTCATAGACAAACAATCTCATTAATATACATAAGGTCATTGACATAAAAACACAAGCTCACTCAGTAGCAGGCACACACACACACAAGCAAGCCAACTCTCTAGCAGGCGCACACAGCTTAATGTAGTGGCTCTGGTGTCTATAGCCTGTCCCTGCAGACTTTTCAATGTAAACACTGACTTTTTAGAGAAAAGGCAGTGTTTACATTGCTTCCTAGTGACAGACACTCAGACGGTCACTAGAGGTGCTTCCTGTGTCGGTGCGGATTGGTGATCTCAGCCATAGAGGCAGGGCCAGTCGAGGGGAGACCAGTACGATGTGGGGGGGAAAAAAAGGTGAGTAAAAACACACATACACACACACATACCATGACAGACACACATCATGACACAGACAGACCGTGACACACACACACACACCATGACACAGACAGAAATACAGACACACCATGACAGACAGACACCCACACCATGACAGAGACACACACATACCATGACAGACACACACACACACCTTGACACACACACACACACCATAACACAGACAGACACACACCGTGACACAGACACACATTACATGACAGACAGACACACACACCATGACACACAGACACACACCACGACACAGAGAGACCGTGACAGAGACACACACACACACCATGATATACAGACACACACCATGACACAGACAGACCATGACACAGACACACACTTTACATGACAGACACACATTGCATGACACAGACACACACACACCATGACACAGACACACACACCATGACAGACAAACACACACAATGACACAGACAGACACACACACACCATGACACAGACAGACACACCATAGCAGACACACACAAATGACACAGACACACATACACTCACAATGACACACATAATTGCTACTTGTGTGCTGGCATGGGGAGCTCTGATGGCGGCCGCATGGGGGAGCTGGCTCTTTTGGCGGCCGCAGGGGGAGCTGGCTGTTCTGTCTCTGCTCCCCCTCTCCAGCGCACTGCTTAATGAGACCGGGGCTCCCTCTGCGGCCGCCAGAAGAGCTCCCTCTGCGGCCGCCAGAAGAGCCAGCTGCCTACCCGGCCACAGGTGCCAACGGCCCACCGGGAAATTTCCCGGTATCCTGGTGGGCCAGTCCAGCCCTGAATAAAGGATTTGTGTAACAAAACCTTTCTTTGTGTAGTTACACCAATCAGATCAGAGCATTCATATGATTCCTATTGGTTCAAAACCACATTCTGGAAATCTTAGGCAAACAAAATCATGTGACTTATTGATCCCATCTGTTACTTCTGCTCAATGTAGACACCTTATCTAAGTGTGAATACAATATGAAATATTCTACACCTGACATTGGAGTCATTAAGTTGGGGTGTTTAGATGATCTATTAAATAAAGACGATGAATAAAATAAGCATTTTATATGGTTATAGCCATTTTATACAGCACCTAGAATGCATAAATGTCTCAGATAACAGATTACCCTATTTCGTAATTCCCCATCTTTTCAATAAAGTTAAAATTACATTTCAAGGTAGCGGATTAGGGTTCTAGAAGCTTAGAATAATGGAATACCTTCCTTCCTGTAGACTGTAAATCCTACCACACATGGACAAATTCATTCTTTCATCATTGCTTTAGTAACTCTTCACACATGAGCTGTTTCGACAGCAATATTTTAAAATACATATAGAGTGTAAATATGAAACAGCTACTGGTTCCAGCTAGACCTATAGTCCACTCCTTACATAAAAAAATACTTGTTCGCAATGTATCTTCCAGCTATTTTAAAAGGTTCTACATTGCTCATCTTTATTGGTAAATTATTACTCAACTTGCAAATTAAGAAGAATTGGAAATAGCTAGGTTTGAGAATTCTTCCACCACCACTATTTTGGCCTAAGTTTTGCAGTTCCTTTTTCAGTTCCTCACAATTTCAATTTTGGATTTTCTAAATTCTGCAGAGTTTTGGAGCTCTATAGATTTAGAATATGCAGCCGAGCCTTTATTGTTCACTTGGGACTTTCTGTAATATGGAACAAAAGTTTGGTAAATCTATGTTTCCTGAAATGTCCTATGACTTCCACACAATAAATAACATTGCATAGGCCAGCACATTCAATTCTTTAAGGAAAGGAAATATTCTGGACATCCTTTATGACAGGAAGCAATGTTTACGGAAAGCTCACATTTCCAGGGAAAACAGCACCAAAAAATGTAGAAACTGCTCTGTATATGTGGAAATAACAGGGTTAGTTGCTAAAGTGAGAATTTAAAGTGAATTCAAAATATATTTCAATTTAAAAAGGCCAAACTTGCCAAATTAGAAAATATTCTCTGTTAGCTATGCCTTCAGTTCAGTTACTTTGGTCTGAAATATGAAATTGCTTGCGACATAAACTCCAGATTGGAGAGGCAATTACAATAATTAATGCAAAGTTTGCATAAAGAGTCACAATTCAACACATCATTTTATCATATGATTAATAAGGAAGCTATCTGTCTAAATCATAATGTGTGGTTTATTTCAGTGCTGTATTGTCATCATCCTCTGATTTGTATCGGTATGTGCAGATAAGGAAGAACTGTTACATCCGAGTATTTTTCACAACCAGATAGCAAACTAAAAATATTCTACAGGTTGTGTTGTTTGTTTTAAATCTATTTTTATTTTAAATTGTATGTATTTATACATTGCATTCACATTGTATGTCTGGGTGTTGTGGCACAGACAGAGCATACAATGCACAATAATTTAACCTGGCAAGGCCACCCCCAGCAATCTCAGCCTATCATTGGTGTCCAATGTTGAATTCATAGATTAACCCTCAATAATTCAGAAGTGTAATTTTCACATTATCAGTTTGGGAAGGGAAGGGGGAAAGGGTGAGTATGGGTGCTATTCTAAATGCATACAAAGTCGCCCAAAGCATCATGGGAGTTGTAGTTCAACAACATCTGAGGATCTACATTTTGGGCACACCTTTTATATACCCTATGCTCAAAGCGGAACTAAAATAAAGTAACAGAGCTTTATAAACAAAAACAAAAAAAATAAAAGGCACTACAAAATAATTTACAGTGTACAGTGTTCTCTAGGATAACCTATGGAAGTATTTTGTAGAATTATATAAATATTGGAATACTGGTAAGATCATTTGTAGCCAATATGGGGCTAGTCTTGTTACCTTTCTTTTGTTAAAGGTCACCCTGTGGTTCTCTCCCATCCCCCTCTCTTCCTTTATCACTGCATTCCTCATTTTATTGACAATGGTATAAGGCTCTACTGGCTTAACCCCTCCCATTCACACTTTTAAAGCTATATATATATATATATATATATATATATATATATATATATCTGTTTTTAAATAAATATAAGTAAAACAATGCAAGAGATACAGCAGAATTTTTTTTACAATTTAAACATTATATATGAATTTGTGCACATTATACTATTTATATTTTAATTTGTATTAATTTATGTTTATATGTTTAAATAAAGTGGAATGCTTTTATCATACTATTGCATTATTGCCTTATGGTATAATTCACAAGAACTTTAAGGACATAATAAAAAAGACGACAGATTCATATAATGCTCCAAATTAGTCTACTATTACAACTTCTCAAAAAAATACACAACTATTCAGCCTGCACCGTACATATTCATAATACACTTCCCATTCGGCGACTTCTGGAAAAGATATTGGTAAAATATATATATTTTTAATTATATATGTGTTTTACTTCCAAGATGAAATAGTAAAAATACTTTGCTCATAAAATGTGAAATCATTGAATTGAAGTTATAGCAGTTTCAGAGATAATTCATTTTATAAATATTACATTTAGTAAACAACTCACTATGGTTTTAGAAATACAACATAAAGGAGAAACGTGAGCCACACTAAGAACCATAACCACTACAGTTCATTACACAGTTCATTATAGGGGTCTGACACATACCAAAGGTCCACTATAAAACATGTTGGTAGTAGTGTTATTAACCAATTTATGTAAAAGAAGGTTTCAGGTGTTAGGTCTAATTTAAACCAGTTTGGTTTGAAGTGTAGGCATTTTTTCAGGATAGTTGACTAAACTCCGAACTGTAGAGAATTTACATACAAATAGCAACATTTTGACAAAAACATCTGATGTGGAATAACTCTCCCATTCAGATACAGTCTGGCTGTTTGAGCTAAGATTTTGCAATTTGTATATCTGTTCACTAAATTCGGAGTTTAGTTAATACTCTGTTTGTGCTGCAGGGGAAGCAAACTTTAACAGTGTCTTTCAGTCTTGCATCAGAAAGAGACCAGTTTTGGTGGGTAGGGTTTGTTTGCACTAACCATTCTACCATCCCCCATTCTCTCTAACACTTTTTTTTATTGAATATCTGTTTTATTTTGTTTCCAAGAATAAATTGTTTAAATCCATACATTTCACTCAACACTAGACTTTGATAAAATGTGAAATCAATGAATTTAGTTCAGTTACAGTATTTTAATATATAATTCATTTTGTAAGTATTGCATTTAGTAAATAACTCACTGGGTTATTGGGGATACAATAGGAAGGGAAAAAAATTAGAGATTAATCTGATGTTGATATTAAATTGCCACACCAAGCACAATAACCACTGTAGCCAATTATAGGGGTTTTATTTGCTAGCAAGCACTGCCCCCCCCCCGTTCCCCCCCATGTTTGAACACAATCTGAGGGTCCCCTTAGGTGAATATAATAAAATGATGTTGGTAGTAGTGTTATTAACCAATTTATGTAAAATAAGGTTTCAGGTGTTAGGTCTAATTGCAACGAGTTTGTTTTGAAGTGTAGGTATTTTTTTTTCACAATTGTTGACAACTCTAAATGGTAGAGAATTTCAGATTTCAATTTCACAAACGTCTGATTTGGAATAACTCTCCAATTCAACTACAGCCTGACGATTTAAGCAACAATTTTGCAATTTCTATTTCCATCCACTAAATGCGGAGTTTGGTGAATACCCCTGTTTATGCTGCATGGGAAGCAAACTTTAACATGGCTTTCAGAGTGTTGCATCAGAAAGAGACCAGTTTTGGTGGGTAGGGTTTGTTTGCAGTAGCCATTCTACCCTCCCCCATTCTCTTTCTACCACTACTCTTATGTTCCTCAGACATAGCCATGGCATACCACATACATATGGAACACACCAGGTGCACAGACTTCTTACAAAGCCCATTAAAACCCATTATGAGAATAATAAGGTTAAATGCTGCACATAGGTAGTTTGCACAACGCCCTTCAAACCATGAGAGACCACCTAATTATATATATGGCGGGAACATTTATTCTTATGTTATTATTGCATATTCTAATTTATAGGCCTGAGAACAGAGACATCACTATATCAGATTGTGAAACTGAGCTGTGATTTTTATTAGATTTTACTAAGAATATTTTATGTTAGTTCTGAATAAAAAACAACAACTTTGATCTGCTAAGAACTTTGTGATGTTTGGCAAAGTAATATTCATGTGGAAAATGGCTGTTAATTCTGTTTGGTAGACAATGGCCTGAACTTAGTGCAAACACTGATTTAAAATTGGTATGTGCGAAATGAATATTCTGAAGATGTGTGTGAGCTTTTATGTCTCTAATAGTAAGCTCTGACATTGAAATAGGGGGGACTACTTGCCTCATCACAATTACATATCTATGTATAACCAATCACGGAACTATATATTATTGAGAGAGAGAAAGAAAAGAACACATTCAGGACAACTTTCTTTTTATTCCCTAATAACACGTAATTTATTATTATCATCATTTTTTTATATTGATTTTTACATACCTGTAATTATTATTATTAATTTATGCATAGCTGTAGTTTGTCCAAGACCCTTGGTTACATTTTTTGTATGTAATAGTTTAGTTTTTTTTTTTGCAGTAATGTGGGTTCAAATATTTTGATTGTTACTAATATCCTTTATTTAGTCCTTAATACTTTGTTACAATAGATTGAGCGGTGCTTATGAAGCAGAACAGATATTCTCACACTGATATTCAGGATGAAGTCATCAGACAACGTGATACTTGGAGAAGTTGTTAATTAGCACTTTCGCAAGCAAAAAACTGCAAGAGGAGATTCTTTTAACATCTACTATTTATAATGTCAGGTCATAAAGTGTACCTCTATAATTATACAGTTTGTTTAAACTTCCATGGACATTGAATTTATACTTCGCTCTAAATTATTTATAACCTACACTAAAAATAACATTCCAAGCGCTATAGCCACTACAGTGCTTATGGTGCCCCTAGGTCCCTGAAAGTTTAAATATGGTTTGCCAATTTATCTGGGTTCTCCAGGTGCCATCCAGCCAAATGTGTTTATTGAGCTGAAGCATTGTTGACACAGGTCATCGGCTGTGAAGGCTCAGCTGATACACTTACTCAATGAGCGTGGCTCTAGCCTGCTTAGGTCGGTGGAACTAACCACATTCAACTGTAAAGAGAATCTAGAAGTACAGGGATCAGGGGCAGGCAACCGCAGGACCCGGGTAACTGTTCTAAAACAGTTTGACAAATTATACTGAGAGGGCACCATGGCACTCCTGGCACTATATCAACTGCCATGGGCTGTAGAGGTTATGGATCTTGGTGTATTTAAAGTAACATATTTTGCAATGACCCTTAAAGGTGACTTTTCTGCTAGCTTGCAGTGGGCTGTGGTGAAGATAAGAACGTTAAACCTACCTGGAGCTCTCCTTTGCAGGCACAGACATCTTCTTTCATCATCTCCTGGAGCTTTACCTCCAGGAGCACCATTCACTGCTGCACTCTTATGCATGTGCAAAAGAACAGGAGGTCTGTGGAGGATCAAGTGATACAATGGGATACTCCATAGACCAAGGGTTGGCAACCTTTGGCAATCCAGATGTTGTGTACTACATCTCCACAGTGCTCTTACAGCCATAATGCTGGTAAAGCATCAGGGGAGATATAGTCCACAACGCCTAGAGTGCCAAAAGGTTGCCTACCAATGCCATAGACCAAATCTCACAATGTGTGAGAAGGCCCATTTATCACAGCTGGTGCTAAAAAGGTTAACACACATTATAGATAAGTTTCAATGTTTTATTCGATGGTGTAATTTCTAGAGTGGTAATGGCTGCCTTTTAAATAGCTTGTAGGCTGTCCCCCTTGATCACTTTAACTTTCATTAGTATATGAGGGCATAATACATAGGTTACTATGGTAAAAATATAGAATTGTTCCTCAAGAATTCAAATTTAGGCACATGTGAGTCAATGTGTTGTGTTAAATGCATCCTTTGTGTTGCAAATGGCTAATCAAAATCATTTTGGCTATGGTCCTTGTATCATTTGAGTCTCCCTTGCAAGACATACAAACATGCACTGCAGAGCTGTACAGAAAGGGGTATTAATTGTATTTTTTATTATACAAATACAGAAAGTTATTATTTATTTACTGCTTTATTTGGAAATTTTTATTGTTGGTAACTAGTGATGTCCCGAACGGTTCGCCGCGGACTCATCATTGAGTAAACTTTGACCCTGTACCTCACAGTCAGCAGACACATTCCAGCCAATCAGCAGCAGACCCTCCCTCCCAGACCCTCCCACCTCCTGGACAGCTCACTAAGAATGCAGCTTCACAATGAATGTAAAATGGATGCTGTCCAGGAGGTGGGAGGGTCTGGGAGGGAGGGTCTGCTGCTGATTGGCTGGAATGTGTCTGCTGACTGTGAGGTACAGGGTCAAAGTTTACTCAATGATGAGTCCGTGGCAAACTGTTCGTGGCGAACCGTTCGGCGAACCGTTCGGGACATCACTATTAGTAACCATATGTATTCTTGGTGAAATTTATAAACTCTTTCGATATGTAATCTATACATTGTTTGACCATAAGCACATCTTTAGAATGTAATATATAATGGTCTGAAGATCATTTATCTACCAAGATGGCTGCCCCACTGGGGTAGTTGCCTGTGTGAGTTATGAACTGTACCATGGTAAACTAGTTAATGTGCGAACACCTTTATTAACTATTCTCATTGTTTATCAAGTACAGGTGGAATTCTATTCTCTATTTGGTACCATCATGTAATTGTGCCTGACAACGTTCTTGTTATTAAATCTGACAATTCATTAAATTGCTGTACATGATTTTCCATTAACCAATACTTCAACCTAAACCCTGTCAGAATGGTTGTGAAAGAACACAAGGCAGATATGATCTCTTCCTATCCTTGCAGGATCTTAGAAAAGGGCTGCAGAAAGATTGTTGTTTTTTGTTACTCATTAAACATCGGAATGATTTACAATGTCACCAACAAGTTACTGGTCCAGTTCTTGGTATTTTTTTGTCAAGAATGGCAATATTTCGAGTAACTATTCAGTTCGAAGGTTAACTACCTAAGCAGGAATTTTTCTGTGACTGACAAGAACAGACGTATAGGTGTTAGTTTACACTTTTTTTCCCTTCTGCTTTAAACTAGGTAAACAACTCCAGAAACAACAAATATCTGCCTAGGTTAGAATTTTGCAAAGTAAGGAACTTAACCAAAATTCAACAACCCTTATTTTATTTCAATAAGATTTGTATAAAAATGAGTGCATTTGTCAAAATATTTAAAGATTTTGAAAAATGGAATCACTGGGATCTTTTTTTACTGATAATTAAGCAATTACATCAAATTCATTAAAACAAAGTTCTTGTTAACAGAGACAATATTTTGTAACAATTGCATATATATGTATATTATATAAAATAAAACCTGATTTTTTATTCTGAATTAAAATAAACATTCATTTGTATTATAGCATCTTATATTAATTGGTAATACATACGTATAAGTACATATCTCTTTTTCAGTGCGTCTCTGACTTACCCTTGCTCCACAGGGGCAGCCATCTTTAAATGCTCTTTGGTCAGAAGCACAGTTTATCTGACAAAAACTGTGCAGGTGATAAGAGTCAGCGTGTGTTCACAAACACTGAGAATATGCACACGTTCTAACATCTTATGAAGGCACTCTGGGACAGTTTCATACATTCAAATTGTAAATAGTCTTAGCAGATAAATGTTGCATGTGAAGAGTTATAACGAGCACCTGAAGAGGACTAGGGTAAACCACGAGTTGCACTACAACATGTTATGAAATTAAACATATTCATCACAGAATATCAGGCTTTATTAAATGTAATATTTTATTTTCAGTAAAAAAATATGGGTTTCTTGTATATATATATGATTTTGTTGTCTACTGCACAACACAGGTTTTTAGTCATTAATGCATCTTTGGGATTACTGTGCATTTAATCCCATATATGCGTTAATGACTAATTGTAACTATATATACATATATAGTTCAATTAGAGATTGTAGCGTATTAGTCCAGCGATGCATATGTGAAATGTAAGATGTAAAAAAAGTATTACAAACTATGAATTGTATCTGTTTTTGACATTAAATGCACAGTTATCCCATTGATGCATTAATGACTAAAAACCTGTGTTGTGCAGTAGACAACAAACTCACGGTCATGTACTTTTTTAACACAAAAGCTACCCATATATCAGACTACAAATTTTCTTTCAAATTTGATTTATGTGCTTTCTCTGTATATTTAAGTCACCATTCTATTTCTTGTTAGTATGTTATATTTGTTACATTAGTTATACCAAGTTACGCAGATTTCATCTGCATTTTTTTTATTAGAAAAAACATAATTACTAAATGTAGTAGTATAGCAGAACTCCATTAATCCATCATTACAATAAAGCATTTCCAACTGTACACACCTCTGTGTCAACTAAGTATGCCAGATGGTTATTTACATAACAAGAGCTCAGACAGCATGGGTCTCTTTGGAAAGATGGGTATAAAGGTAGGGTTAGACCAAAACATGAAGAGAACAGATCTGGTGCATACGATTATTACTTGATTCTAAGTAAAACAATGGAATGACTACAATGTGCTAATTTGATTAAACTAAGATGTATTATTTGTATGCTAATTATTATCCCTTGCTACTTTGTTGTCTCTGGGAATCCATGTTTTACAATCACACCTTGTTGTAATAATAAACTGTGGCTTAAATTCTGCAAATAGGACTTCAATAGCCAGAAAGCTCCCTATGTGCCTCCCTGGCTGATGTAATCATATATATATAATGAATGAAGGTGTATATAGCACCTAGCAGCAACATATAGTCCAATGCTACAATAACTAGATAAACCTGTTACGTAAAATTCCTGTATAAAAGCTACTCAATAAAATTGTGGACACTCCAAAGATCAAAACCACTACAGTTCGCTAACAAGGTTTCACAACTTACACTGGAGGGGCACTAGGACTCTCCTGGCACCAAAATGTCTACCACCTGCTGTAGTGGGTATGGTGCTGAGAGTGTTCCTCTAAAAAACTATAAAATGCCAGAGGACCACATGTGGACACTCCCCACCAGAGTTCATACACACAGTTTAGACACCCCACAAGCCATCATTACTAACTTAGCCCTTTTCTTCAGCATATCATTTAACAATGACTTCAATATTCCAGCTCTAAAACAATACTCAATTAAAACCATAGTTATGGCCATTTTACTTTGAGCTACTCAAGGGGTAATAAGGCATTTTGTGGAGTACTGAATGCAAAGCTGCATTTCATTGATAAATCTGAATTTGGTTCTGATTATTTCTAAGCTTCCCATTTCATCTGCAGCACTTTCCATGGGCAAAAAAACCCAAAAGTTAATTGTAAGATTGCCAGAGCCGGCCATTGTTAGCGCTTGTTCCAGTATAACTAAATTTGTAATACTGCATGGTTAATTACCCATTGTACAACCCTGCAAAATATGTAGGTGTTTCATATATACAATAATTTTTGAGATGGAACAAGACCAGTCTTACAAAAACAAAAGTTGAGGCAAGTTCCTGCTAAGATATTATGCGTGTTTATAAACAATCGGTGGCTGTTTGCATAACTACAGATCCCTAGAAGGAGGGCTGGAGATATTTGTGTAACCTGAGATGAGGGAAGGATTACAGAACACAGGATACACACTTTCAAATGTCCACAAACAAAATTTAGAGCAGGGAAGGCATATATAAAATGATGAATGCCAGGGCACTGAAAAACATAACTTCTCATTAGTTATTATAGAAGGGAATCAAACATAACTCAAACAAATCGATGTAGATGATGAAAATAATAATAATTGTAGATTTTGGTTTGTTGAAATGAAATAGTATTCAAACTGTGTTTAAAGTAGTTATGAATTCAATCAAAAATGTGTGACTTATCGAACGAACATTTTTAAAAATTCTTTTTTTTTTTGTCTAGCACATTTATTTTTAGCACTTGGCAAAGAGCCTGGAGATAGAGCCTAGAGTGAAAAATAAGTGTGTAAGGGTGCAATGTTTATCTGAGTGTAGAGATACAATGTGTGTCCGGGGAACAGGCCAACTTGGTGGTGAGAATCATGGGGCTTGTAGTTGGATATTGTTAAATAAAACAACAGACAGATGTCTTCACCTCAACTTCGAAAAGCAGCAGCTGTTTGTTCTTTTGCTAATAAAATATCCCGCGTCCACACAGCTTGCCATGCAGGAAAAATTACATTTTTAATTAAATAGTACAATATTCTCAGATCTGAGAGGGGTTGCCTAAAGCTTTTTACTCTTACCTTTCAAAGTGTATTTAAAACCTTTCTATTAAAATTATCATTTATAGTACACTTTTTATGAAAACATATTTTTGAGCAATTAAAAAAATGAGACACATGTATGGTGAAAAAAATAAACTAAAGAGCAAAGTCACATTTTATGATATAATAAAGTTCGTTAGAAAGAGTCTCTCTGAAATAATAGAAAAATATGTTTTTGTTTTTTCCACTCTGAAAGTGAAATTTTTTTTTCTTCAAATTTCAAATAAATAAATTATTAAGCAATCAAATGTAAGGATTATGTGTAGAATTTTTTTTGACTACTGAGGCATCGCTCAATAATTGCAAAGACGCACCTTTACCTTACTATTAATATCTCTTTTAGAATGTTTGTTATTGATTCCAGTTGACACGTGCTTAAAATGCACACACCCTATTTCATTGTCAACTTGAATTAATATTTCAATGATTACACATAGCCCTGTAAGCATTAGCTCTGTAATAAGCAGGATGTTGTGTTTCATTTTTGGATATAGTGCCCCATGCCACTCTCAAATACTTACATTTTCTACTTGTCATAATAATTAAGAAAAGTCACATATTTCCTATGATTGGCTACTAACATAACTTGCAAAAAAAGTTTAATAAGTGTCACACTTTATATTAAAATAATATACAGGGCAAAATATCATCAAAACACAAAAATATATTTAAAAAAAAAAAAAACTGCAGTGTGTGCGTGCCCAGAGCCCCTCTCTCCAGCCTCCAAACGCAACCACGTGCCCATCCCCCCCCCCATCTCTCCCAGCGGGACACCGGACTGATCACGCGCTCTCCAGGTCACATGATCGCCCGCCCAATCCCATGGAATGCTGCCCAATCGCCGTGGGTGACGTCACTCATGTAGGCGTGCCCCGGGAATTCGGTATATTTATAGGCGGCCGCTCGGATCGATGCCTGCTATTCCCGAGTCAGGGTCACAGAGTAAGGTATGTGTATACAGCGGGGGTGATAAAACGGTGGGGGCAGGGAGTCATTGTGTGCTGAGAGTTTGGGGGCATGAAGGAATACAGGGAGTGAGGGGTTTACAGTGCCCGTTACACTCGGTGCTGGGTACAGTGAGACCCGTGTGACTCCATGCGGTATGGCAGTGAGTAGAGGGTCCGTGTATGTTAGTGCAGTGCGGAATATTGCTATAAATACTGGAACCGCCTCTCCCGGTAAGTGCCCACACTGTACTCTTGCCCTTGAAGTGTTCCAGTGATGGGCCGTGTACGCTGTGTGTAGTATAAGCGGTGCTGTTCATGCTGTGAGGGTTCGATGTGTAGAATGTTCGCTATTTTCCGGCTGTACAGTTTGGTCCCACCTGGTGTTCCTGGGTCTCTTCCTCCCATCACTGTGGCTATGATGGTGAGACCCTCTGTTTACTTGTCTCATTTCCCCCGAGGCAGTTCCCATCCAGCTTGTTTTGATCAGTCTCCTCCCTATTCTATCAGCTGCTCCCAGCTATGACTCTGCAGGATGCGTGTATGTATCATCATGCAACACGTTCTTGCATAACCTCTCTAGTATTGCATGGAGCTGTGGATAACCCGTTAGACACTTTTTTTTCTGTCTCTAGTCTATTTATTAGTGTAGAACTGTATCTTTCAAATTCTGGCTAATGTTTTACTTCCATAGTTTACGTAATTTTTTTTAATTTTATCAAAATTCACTCCCGGCAGACCTAAAACTAAAATCCCTAAACTAATCTTAAAGCCACCAATGCATTTAAAGTGTATCCATTAGATGTTTACTTCTCAAATTACATTTAAATAACCTCCTCCTGCTTTAATTGTGCTGCTGTTGACTAGAGGTGTGAGTTGCAGTTTCTTGGGTTGACAGCTGTTCAGTTCCTTTTTGTGTATCTGATCTGTGCCTTTCTTTTGTTAACTGCAATTGTGGATTGTCATTGAATTCTTTCCTCCTTCCCCCAGCTAAGGAATCATGGTGCTGCTTTGGAGTATTGTTGCAGTTTGCCTAACTGCAGTGTGTGCTGCCCCTTCTATGGATCCTGAACTGGATAGCCACTGGCAGCTGTGGAAAAGCTGGCATGCCAAATCTTATTCAGGGGTAAGTCCTCCCAGAGTTGAAATTGCACTAAATGGTTTTGCACATGTGTACAATGTAGAAAATTGGGTTTAAATTTTGCTATAATTTGAATGTGGTAAGCTATTACAATCCAATGGAGAACCTCTTTATTTTTTCACCCTCGCTAATGAATGTGTAACACCTTTCTAATAAACTCATCCAAATGAGCATTTGATTTAACTTGTCTACCTATTTCAATGAAGGGTAGAACTGGTGTTGGTAATTGGCTGCTAATAGTGGAAGGTTTAACAGTGCTCAACTTAATGTTACTGTTATGCACTCTTTACTTTGCAATGTGTAATTAATTAAACTATCTTGTTCCACAGAAGGAAGAAGGTTGGAGGAGACTAGTATGGGAAAAGAACCTTAAAATGATTGAGATGCACAACCTTGACCACTCTATGGGAAAACACTCCTACAGGATGGGAATGAACCAGTTTGGAGACATGGTAAGAACTAAAAATGTCAGACTGCTAAAACCTCGACTTCACTTTGTTTTAAGGTCTAGCACCATAGATTACTGTTTCTTAAAAATGGTTAATTGATCTCTAACTTTTTTTTAATCTGAATAGACAACAGAAGAGTTCAGACAGTTGATGAATGGATACAAGCGCACTCCCTCAAAGGCAGTTGGAGCAACATTCCTAACTCCCTTAAACTTTGAAGCACCCAAGACAGTCGACTGGCGCAAACATGGATATGTAACACCAGTTAAAGATCAGGTAATGGCAATATTGTATTTGGTCTCCCTTGTCTCAGTGCTGCGCAGTCACTTATACAGATGTAACACTTGCTAATGTGAACAAGACTGCCTAAACTTTATTTAAATCCAGTGAAGGCTGCTCAGTCTGGACAAAACTCCTAGCTATATTTGATGGGCATGAAAGAGGCTGGCTTTTACGTTATGTGCTACAGTAATTAAATTGTCAGTTGAGAAATTCTGGAGACGTTCGACCTTACTCCATATTGATACAAATCTCTGAGACTAGTCAAGGTTATTGACTCTGAACACTTCTTGCAGCCATATAGGATGGCATCTTTAATGGTTTAACAAGGCCTGTAGCTAAAGGTCTTATGGTGCCCTTTAATCATGTAGCACTAGCTTATGTAACAACATAAATATTAAGTTTGTATTACATTCTCCTTACAGGGGCAGTGTGGTTCATGCTGGGCTTTCAGTGCCACTGGTGCTCTTGAAGGACAGCACTTCCGGAAAACCGGAACCATGATTTCTTTGAGTGAACAAAATCTAGTCGACTGTTCTAGACCCGAAGGCAATGAAGGCTGTAATGGTGGGCTAATGGATCAAGCTTTCCAATACATATCTGATAATAATGGTATAGATTCTGAGGAATCATACCCATACACTGCTAAGGTAAGCCTATTCAACCTTTCAACTTGTAACCTCTGGCACTGATGTGTTGACATTAAAGAGCCTTCATAACTGTAACGGTATACTCAAATGCAGCATCTAACAAATAGCCTTAACTTGTCCTCACAGGATGGCACAGAGTGCAAATATGACCCATCTTTCAACTCTGCAAATGACACTGGTTTTATGGATATCAATAAGGGAGACGAGAAGGCACTCATGAAGGCTCTTGCTTCAGTAGGCCCAATTTCTGTTGCAATTGATGCAGGACATTCCTCATTCCAGTTCTACCAATCTGGTAAGATCACCAAAGTTGTTTGAGATGTATGCATGCAATGTTTATTGATGGCTGTGTACTTAAAGGCACTTCTCTTACAGGAATCTATTATGAGCCAGAGTGCAATAGCAGTTCCCTTGATCACGGTGTTCTTGCTGTTGGCTATGGATTTGAAGGATCAGATGAAGATGGCAAAAAATACTGGATTGTGAAGAACAGGTAGGCATGGCATTCCATTATGTTAAATAATGGTTCCACATTGTGAGTTCTTCCAATTTTTAGTTGCCAGACTTGGAACACTTTCTGGCTGCCCAGACCATGTGTGGCTGTGATCTGGCACTAACTATCAGTACAATGCACATGACTACTTTTTAAAAGTAGATGTTGGAGTAAAAAGTTCTTAATTTAAAGGGACATTTTCAACATAACTAGTGGTGTGGTGCCAGGAGTCACTCTGCAACTCATGTAACTTGTGAATTATTTTTTTTCATTAAGTTTCACTGTTCTGGCTTTTATACCTTCAGATCAGCTTTTTAAATATTGTGTATGAAATCTCAATTCTTTTCAGAACTTGAAAATGTCATTTCAAATTAAATGTTCAAAATAAACAATTACATTTAGGCCTCAATCAGATGGCTAAAGTCCTTCCATACTAATTTTCAAACTGCTCATATACTATGTTGCCAGGACCCTGTATTGGTCACCTCTTCTAGCAAGAGTACCCATCTCAATGTTATGACTCGTTAAATTGATCTTGGTTGTTTCTCACACCCTATATGATGAAGCCATAACTTTTTTAGTCCAATCGATCTTGTCTCTAGTAGTTGCCACTGAAAACTAACAATTTACTGTCAAAATGTTGCAAGTAGATGTGCATGAAATTCCAGTTGCTAATATTTTCTTTCCCCCTCAGTTGGAGTGAAAAATGGGGAAATGAAGGCTACATTTGGATTGCAAAGGATAGAGACAACCACTGTGGGATTGCTACAGCTGCTAGTTATCCTCTAGTCTAATTTGAAGATCCCTGTCTAGAATACACCAGGATGTGAATCTTGTTTTAAAGAACTGACCGTTTACTTACTGCTCAATGACATAAGTTATTGTCACATGTTGGGTTTTGTGTCCCACATTCAAGTTGGATTTTAATTTGTTTACATTGATCATAATGAACTTGTTTTGTTTGTAATTCTTTTGTAATATTAAACTTGTTAAATCAACTTTTTTGTTTGGTCTGCAAAGGCATAATCAATACAAACACTAAGTTAGTATTGAAGCCATGTACATGTAGTGATGTAGCCTAGACCAGTCACATGGTTAAAGTCTGGCAGGGCAAAATCTTGCATGTTTCATAAAGGCTTTTAGTGTATTAGACCAACAATGACTAGTCTTTCTATATGGTCTAGCTAGGAGGCACTGCTACATCACTTGCTTAAAGATGCCTGTCTGGCTTTCCCAGCATCTTTGGATCTGTCACTCATGCAGTAGTTTTGCATGAAGTCTATTTTAGCAAACCTTACTGTTCCATTCAGAACATGGAACAATCACCACCAAGCATTTGTTGGTGGTCAAGGAAGATGTGCTTCAGGTAGTACCAGAACCATTTTACAATAAAATAAAAACAGGCTGGCCGATTTAAAATCGTGGAATGCTAGTGGTTTAAAACAGTATTTCACCAATAAGTCTTCGAACTTTAACATCGAATCCACATTTCACAAGGCTTTCCCATCCATGCACTGAAAATTTATAAAATCTTACTCCTTTTCCTAGTCTCAAATTGTGCTGCTGTCATTTTCAAGTGAATCTATCTTGGATGCTTGTCAGAGGAGCCTTGTGCACTGTAGGTGCCTATGGTTCTGTTGAAGACTCTTTGCATGAAATGACTGACGACACTGCCATTGTGTGGTGTCATACTAAATACCATAAAAGTAAGGATAACCAGTGGGGCTTCTAAAGACACGTGTCACTCTTCCACTTATTCTAGTGGCGTGCACATACTAATAAAACTAAACTTTATTTTGGTTCCTGATACTTTATGCTGCTATTCATCAGCTGTTTCAACACATTCCTATCTCCCACCCTGCCTATAGTTTACATATTAAACTTTTTATAAGATATTGGTAAAGGGTTATTTGTGTTTTGCCTCATGTGTATTGTAACATAATATGATTGGGTATCAGCAGTAACAGTCCCTGTTCTACCTAGAGGGCTTGGTGCTGTGGTTACAACCCAAAAGGTTTGGAGCATAGAAATGAAGGCACTATAAAAGCTTTAACAAGAAGATGTTATAGTGGCTGCAGTGTTCATTTTAAGTTCTTACCACCTCTATTAATTGAACTTTGAAAATAAAAAATAGGCCACTAACAGAGCAGGAGGTAAGAACTTCTAAAGCACACTGTGCAATAACCAGATTAGAAATTGGACTTGTATTTGGGGCTATGTTATCCAGTAGGAAGTGTTGGCTTGGGGCTACTGTCAATATGTTCTTGGTTTGTTTATATTTAAAGCTATAGAAAGGACATGCCCACCCTGGCATCCTCTATACCAGCAAAGACTAAGCAGCGCAGACAACCGCTAATGTTGAGTCTGGGTAACATGCCTTGTGTAGTCGTGTCTTTACACCTCCCTATGAGCAGAACATCCATACAAAGAGTACTAGGGAATCTGTGGTTTAACTTGAAAGCCTAATTATATTACTAAACGCTATAAAATGCCAACCACACACTAGCTAACATGTTGTGTTTAGTCAGTCAACTGTTTCATTTGACTTTTCAATTAACTCATGTGTAAAGCACTAGTTTATTTTTCTATACTTCTCAGTCAGCCAGTACAACCTATGTTTTATCAACTGCAGTGTTATTGCATCACTGATTATCTTGCTCAAGCCTGATGTGTCTAATATAAAACAAATGTGCATTCAATTTCTATGCAACAACTGTTATACTTTGTTTCCTCCAAACATGTTCCTGCCATTGGGGCACGACATGAACGATTATGTTTAAACTCGTGCACGGAAAAATAAAGAATTCAAAAAAGTTATAGAAAGGGGCTTAAAAAAAACACAAACCTCTCCGCAAATCAAATATGTAAGAGGTGCAATGTTTAATAAGATGCTGTACAAAATAAGTGTTACCTTTAACACCATTAACAAACCCAATAGTGTAGTGCTTCATATAAGCATATTTCAACAAATGTATTTTTCTAAAGTGTTAGTGCAAAAAAAAAGCTTTCTTACTAAGAGCGGATCAATAACTGTTTTAGATGTACTATAAAATCCAGTATATACATAGTTATCACATAGGAAGGGTTGGTTGCAAGTGCACTCAGTATTAGACATGAAATATAGGCATAAACAAATTTAAAGTGCAAATGAGTTTTTCTATTATAATAGATTACAAATTACAAATTAGATATATCCTGAGGTTCAAACAATTATACAAGATGTCTCCCAAAGACTCAAAGGTGCACAGACATTTTTGGGCTCTAGTTCATGAGTGGACATTTATACAGACTTCTTGGGTGTATTACATTGTTCTCAACGTATTGCACTATTGTACTTGTGTATTTATTTTTTCCCTCTTTGAGGTTTTAACTGCGGAGTATCTGTTTTTATTGGCATTTTAATGGTGCCACTTGAATAATTTTGATATGCACTTTACATTTGTTTATGCATATATTTCATGTGTAACAGAGTGCATTTTCAACCAGAACTTCCTGTGTGATAACTATTTATATATAGGATTTTATATCTTCCTGGGAACCAAGGGAAAAATTGTCTTCCAATATGCCATCCATTTTAAAGAATAGGAAGATCCCAGCCTATCACATGACATAACTGGGAAGCCCTGGATGTCCTTTACAATACAGCAGGGATTGATCAAAAGAATAAAAGGAGATGAATATAATCAAATTGTCCAGTAGAGGACACAAGTAAATCGGCTGGGTCTCAGAAGGATATGACACGTAAAGCATTTATTGATCCGCTCTTTAAATATTATCACCATTTATATAGAGCCAACAGATTCCATAGCGCTTTACAATATTATACGAGGGGGAATTTAACTATAAATAGGACAATTACAAGAAAACTTACAGGAAGGATAGGTTGATGAGGGCCCTGCTCAAAGGAGCTTACAGTCTATAAAGTATTTTTGTTTTTGCACTAGCACTTTAGAAAAACATATTTATGTTTGTTGAAAAGTTTATTTTATATGAAGCACTATACTATTACTATTGTGTGTATTTTAGTTATTTATATATATTTATTTAGAAAATGTTTGCATACCCTTAATTTTAATGAAAACATGGGTGAGCAGGAAAAACACATTCATATTCAGCTGTAGGTTATACCAGAATGGCACAATCATAAAATATGGTAACAAAGAAAACCATTAAATGACCCCTGTTCAGAAGTCTGCATGCCCTTAGTTCTTAATACTGTGTAATGCTCCCTTTAGCATCAATGATAGCATGCAGTCTTTTGTAATATTTGTCTATGAGCCCCCTAATTCTTGCAGGTGGGATAGTTGCCTATTCGTTTTGGCAAAATGCTTTCAGGTCATGCAAAGTCTTTGGTCATCTTCCATGAACGACACGTTTGAGATCTCCCTAGAGTAGAGATCAGGAGATTGTGATGGCCACTCCCGAATTTTCACCTTTTTCTGCTGTAACCACTGGAGGGTCAACTTGGCCTTGTGTTTAGGGTTATTGTCATGCTGGTCCAAGAGCATCCTATGCGTACTCTTAGTGCAGAAGAATGCAAATTGTCTGCCAAGATTCCCTGTGCCTTTAGAGCTCACACATACCCAAAACATCAGTGACCCACCACCATGCCTCCCTTCCCTATAGGCTTTGTTAACCCCTCTCCAAACATAACGCTTATGGTTGTGACCATAAAGCTCTATTTTGGTCTCGTCACTTCAAATTACAGTGTGCAAGAAGCTGTGAGGTATGTCATGGTGGTGTTGGGCATAATATCCCCAGGATTTTTTTTTTTTATATACACATTTTTATTTTTGCAGTGCATAGAAATGGTACAAGCAGGCCTGAAGTGCCCCAAAAGCACTCCTCAGACGTTTCTTCTCGCTTAACATGCGGGACATATGAGTAACAAGCACAGTATTATAATAGCAGGCTAGGTTAGTTATATCATTAAGCATCAACATTAAGAGTGAGGTTATAATGTAAGCAGGCTTAATCAGTTATGTCGTTAAAGCATCAACATTACTAGTGAGTTTATATTGTAAACAGGCTTAGTTAGCTATGTTATTAAAGCATCAACATCAATACTAAAGGCATCAGAACATGGTGCCATTAATGCCCGAGGGTGCTGAAGTAGAATTTTTAGTATAAGGTCCTGCAGACAGTCAAGCACGATAGGCATAATATGGTAAACATACGAGAGCATTAACTTTGCTTGGACGCCATGGGTTTACTCACATGGATGCTGAGTAAAGTAATACGCATTAATGTAAAGCATTATACTGTTTGAAAACGTGTAAGTAACATGTAAGTAAACTAAAATAAAATAACCACTGGGCTGCGCCCCCATAACAAATTCGAACAGAGGGAGAATCTAGGTTAGTAGAGCTATTGCCTATGGTAGAGCAGCAGATCAAGTTGTCTCAAGCCCTTAAACTAAAGCTTGTCGCTAAGGGGCCTGCATAAGGCTGTTTAACCAATGCCTAACTGTGGCAGGCCGCCAACCTTGGAAGGCATGAGTCCACTGTTCCACATGCTTGGGCACCACCAGTCCCATGAGATGTGCTCCTGTGTCACGCCAGCAGGACAAAAACCATCCACAGGACCAGTATCCCTCGGTGCTCGTGGTCGGTGTAGCTTAGTGTGTGTCATGCCACCGTGCGGCCTGTGGGCCAGGACTCTGCCGCCGCTAGTATGTCCCACAGAGGAACAACTGCAAGGTATTGAGGTGGGTTGTTGAAGTCGTTGTTTTGTCGGTGGGCCCCTCACAGGTCTTTCCCTTGCTTGTGCCTTAACAATACGCTGGGTAGGAGCTCTGTGTGGTTGTGTGCTTGAGGGCCTCTCTTTATGGGCTGAGGTTTATGTAGGTTGTGCCGCACGGGATGACCGGGCTTTTGGCGACTTGGCAGTGTTTGAGGCACTTGCTTCCACTTACCCACCTTTGGCACAATGTCAGGATTCTTGGGTTTTGTCATAGCTTTGCCGTGCTGCAGATACGGGTGGAGCGGTGCTGCTGTAGCTGATCTCTGTTTACTGCACTGGAGTTGGCCAGGTGGGATAGGAGTGTTGGATCTGGTGGCTATGCGGGTCCAAAAATCTCGGCATAACTTTTCAAAACTGGCTTTGAAGCCCTGTGCCCAGTCCAGGCTATCTAGATTTGCTTGTTGCCGTGAAAGCCTTCCGCATGGTGGTCATCTTTAATAAACCATGCGGTCTGAGACTCCGCTGATTGCAGGCTATTTTGGTAAGTGGGGACCGGGATATCCCCCACCGGTCCCGGGGAGGGGCAACGGGGTGTCTGTGGTTGTTCTTCAGGATGCGTAGTCCCCAGCAGGAGATTGGCTGCCTCTCCCAGCCGTCGGGCCCTCAGTCCTGGTAGGCCGCAAGGCCAGAAGGTAAAGCACGCTTTCAGGAGCTGGTAATTTGGGATCCGCAATATCCCTGTCGTTTAAGGTGCTTGTCAAGCAAAATTCTGATCCTTCTGCCAGTTTTTTGTGTAGGTTTAGTCGATTTAAAGTTTGTGGTGGCAGGAGCGTCCTGTAAGCATGTCTGGCCAACTTGCAGATCAGGCCCTACCCCCCCCCCAGGATTTTTTTGTGTGGTATTGGAGCAGTAAATGCTTCTTTCTGGTAACTCAACAATGCAGCTAACTTTTGTTCAAGTATCGTCACATTGTGCAACCACACCATCTATTTCCAGAACAGCTTGTATTTCTCCTGAAGTTACCTGTGGGTTTTTCTTTGTATCCCGAACAATTCTTCTGGCAGTTGTGGCTGAAATCTTTCTAGCTCTACCTGACCTTGGCTTGGTATCCACTTTTTAATAAGTGATTGAACAGTACTAACTGGCGTTTTCCTTTTCCATCTTTATAAAGTTCCATTTCCTTGTTACGCAGGTTTTTTGACAGTCCTTTTCTGCTACTCATGTCTCAGTATCTAGCCTACTCAGTGCATCCATGTGAGAGCTAACAAACTCATTTACTATGTATACACAGGGACTAATTGCAATTTAATAGGTGTGGAAAATAACCTTTAATTGACATTTTAACCTGTGTGTGTCACCTTGTATGTCTGTAACAAGGCCAAACATTCACAGGTATACAAATTCTTGATCGGGGCCATTTAGGTGATTTCTGTTAAAATTATGATTTAAAAAGGAACCAAACAACTATGTTATAATAAATGGCTTCATATGATCACTATCTTGAGATATAAATCCAGCCCTGAAATTATTTTATTAACCGTAAATGGTCATAGTTTTTTGTTTTGTTTGTTTTTGTCACCCACTATATATTCCAGTGAGTAACACACCAACTGAAATGGAATGTAACATAACTTAAAAACAATAGCAGTGTAACTGGTGTTTGGTGTTCTAGAAAAGCATATATCTGTCATATTGCTTATTGTGTGTCTTTCACTCAGGATGTTCTGCTTTTGTGCTGTGATGTGCAGAACTGTATTTCACATTTTATGTTTTATTTCCTGTAATAATATACAAAGTCATCTAACAAAAGGGAAACACAAGTTATATTTACTGGAAATATCAAATATCAATTCAGAACATGAAATAATAATATTTTCCCTTTCTGTGATATACTAAAAAACACAAACTTATAAAAGAATAGAATTAAAAGTATATTTGAATAGTTGCGACCCCAAATTCTACTTCCTCTGTCTGGGAGATTGCTCTGTTATTTTTAGAAATCTTTAAAATTCCTCGGATTTGGGACAATCATGTCACATAGTATAGGAGCCTGTGGTCTCAGTTTACTTTTGACACAGATGAAGTTGACTGTACAATATATGAGTATGAACAGAGTTCTTTTTATCATCTTACATTACTCGAACATTAACCCCTCAAGGACACATGACATGTGTGACATGTCATGATTCCCTTTTATTCCAGAAGTTTGCTCCTTAAGGGGTTAAATACAGGGTTATTCTCTAAAGTTAGAATTCCAAGAGAATTTCAGAATTAAGGCCAGAGTAGCAGAATTGAAAGCATAGTTGACTTAGAGGATTTTTCCAGTTTGGCTACTTTGGCCTTATATTTAAAATTTTCTTTGAATTCACCTTACATTCTCACTCTAGTAATTAACCCTGTAAGTCTATCATTCACTTACAACTCCAGGGTAGTACAATTATACGTATTCATGAAACACTAATTTATGCGCACTCTACAATGGGTAAAACAAGACAAGCATATAGGGTACCAAGAAAAAGTATGTGAACCCTTTAAAAATTACTGCATTTATGTATAAACGTGTCTTCATCTAAGTTAAACTAATCAACAAATACAATCTGTTTTAACTTAACATATATTATTGTATTGTTCTTGTACATATTGAATATATCACTCAAATATTCACAGTATAGTTTGGGAAAAGAGTGTGAAAACCTAGGCTAATGACATCAACAAAAGCTAATTCAGTTTTAAATTGTCAAATCTGGTTCCCAATTAAAACAAGATTGGAGGTGTGGGTTAGCGCTACTTCCAGTCTAGCCTGTAGCCGATAGTTGGAGTGCACTCCTGCTCGATGGGGAATATCCTTGTGGTGAGGGAGAATTTAAAGTGTCCCTTTCGTCTGTATACTTCCCGAATGCATCCACAAGTGTAGAACAGATACGTGCGTATAGATTGCTCTCCAGCTGTAACAGCGCATGTTCTGGAGACCAGAGTGGATGGGTATGGAATGGGTGGCTGTGATTGGTTGAGAGTGTCAGCTGACCTTTTTCAGCCAGTCCAGTGTCCATTGCATGTATGAATTGATATTGCTAGGTGGAAGTGTGTAATCTATGTCGTACTGCCATAGCTCCAGCAAGAGACAGGTCTGTGGGTCACCAGGGACCGTTATTTAGTGTTAAACTGCTCAAAAATCATTTAGCACTGCATGGAGAGGCAACTCAAAGGGATTAAATGCCAATACGATGAGATGACATGGTTATAGCATCTACTGTGTCCCTTTAAAATGTGTGGAGGTCTGCAAACACATTTATGTAACATGCATAGCAGAGGCGTAACTAGAAACCATGGGGCCCCGGTGCATAAATTGCCCTGGGCCCGCTCCCATACGTTTCCCATGTCCTCCCCCCCCCACCACCCCCACTTCCTCCTAGCTCTGATGTCATCTCAGGGGGCCGCGGCACTGGAAATTCATTGCATGGGCCACCAGATGGACCCCTTCAAGGCCGTGGTCACAGGGGTCCGCAGGTCAGCTGCGACCCCTGCGAAGTGGTAGTTCCGCCACTGATGCATAGGTTTCAAAACAAAAACAACACGGGACTGCTTCCTTTATTGCAGCCAAACAGGGAAGGAGTGCTTGCAGGTATTGTGAAATGTAACATGTGGCTAAATGTCACAAGATGTACCTGTTCTGAGCTCATGTGACTGGATGTACCTTAACCCATTGTATGTGTTAATTATTCTCTCTAACCTTCCAGCATATACAAACTATGAGAAATGTCAGTGTATTCTTCTTGGTAGAAGGCAAAGTACAGGGCCAGTGCAAGGATTTTTGGGTACAGAGGCAAAAATGCATTTTGTTCACCCCCAAAAAATCTTTTGTGTTTTGTACCCCCTCTTTTACATGTCTTACCCCTTTAGTGTCTTATCTTATCCCCTATTTGTCCCCATTGTGTGTTTTGCACTTCCTTTGGGTATCTCTTTCAACTCCCCTTGCATCTCTTATCCCCCCTCTTTGTATGACTTTTACATCCTCCTGCATTTTGTGTCTTACTCCCCCCCAGCCCCTTTGTGTCTTTTACTCTTCCCAACTCCTCTGTGTGTGTATCTTTCACCCCCAGCCCATCTGTCTCCCCCTCAGTCTGTCTGTGTGCCTCCTATTCCCCTTCTCCAGCCACTCTGTGTGTCTCCCCACACCCCCAGGATCTCTGTGTCTTTTTCACGCCCCAGCAACACTGTGTATTCCGCCCCCAAGGCCTTTCTGTGTGTCTATTTCATCCCCAGCCCATCTGTGTGTCATTCTCCCCCCTCATGTCCCTCTGTATGTCTTTCTCCCCACTCACACCCCGCTGTGTGCCTCTTTCTCCCCCACCAGCCCCTTTGTGTGTCTCTTTCACCCCTTCCCCATTTATTTGTAATCTCTTCCACGCTGCCCTTGTCCGTTAGATGTCTCCCATCTCTGTCCCTTAGTGGTCTCCTCTCCCCCACCATCCGGCACCTTATTAGTCTCTCCCCCCCCGTCCCTTAGTTGTCTCCCCTTAGTTGTTTCCTCTCCCTCCCTTCCCTGTCCCTTAGTGGTCCTCTCCCCTCTTTTCCCTGTTCCTTGGTGTACCCCTCCATCCCTTCTCTGTCCCTTCGTGGTCCTCTCCCCTCCCTGTTGCTTAGTGTTTCTCTCCCCTTCTCCCTCTGTTGCTTAGTGCCCCCCCCCTTTGGTGTTCCTCTCCCCTCCTTTCCCTGTCCCTTAGTGGTCCTCTCCCCTCCCTGTTACTTGCTGTTCCTCTTCCCTCCCTTCTCTGTCCCTTAGTGCAGCTCTCCTCTCCCTACCCTGTCCCTTAGTTGTCCCCCCCGTCCCTTAATCAACCCCTACCCCTCTTTTAGTGTTCCTCTCCCCTCCCTGTGACTTTGTGGTCCTTTACTACCCACCCCCTTAGTGTTCCTCCCCCTCCCTTCCCTGGTGTTCCACATTACCACTTTTGTAGTGTTGCCGAGTGGAAGCGGACCGCGGTACAGGAGCTTCTGTTTTCTGTACCCGGACTAAAATTAAGTGTTCTCTCGGTGAGCTCTTCCAGTCAGTCCGGCAGGGAACAGGAATCAGAAGCTCCTGGCCACGCTACACTGAGTGACTGGCAGGAGGGAGTGCTGTGCGCTTCCCTCCTTCCCGGTCACTTGTAACTTGCGCCCCCAGAGCCGGTATGTCCTAAGCCGGCCACCTGTGCCGCCTTATGGATGCACTTGCCCTGGCCTAAGTATAAATAAGTTATGGTGAGAGAAAAACAATAAAAACGTAGGTAAATTAAAATGTATATATCATGATACTTTTCTGTGCTCATTTGCATGCTGAATTGGGAATACTGGGAAAGTTGTGGAAACTTGATTCTTGGAAATATTTAGATGACATACAACAAAAATCTACATTTGGTTGAAATGCCATATAGAAAATAAAAATATGCGGAGGATTGGGCAATATGGCCCACATATGGTGGTATTGCCCAAGACTAACTTAATACTGGAAATCGATACACAACTTAATTGTTAAAGTGAACAGGAATATAGACAATTTCACATCTGATCTAGCTCTCTTTAAAAAATTCCCTGAATCCATCAGTAGAATCGATAGGATTATAGCAGGCCACATACTGATAGCTGCCACCACATGTCTACCTAGATATTGGAAGTCTAAACATACACTCTCTATCAAGGAAGTACTGACACTAACATTAGAAAACAAAGCATACGAACTATCACATAGAAATAACACACACATTTTTGCACAATTAAAATACCACTGGTATCAATGGGAAACCGATGTCAAAAAAACACATAACCTGTAATAACTTGTAATGTTGTGTTATTCAACTCAAGTGCCTTGTACTTTAACATATTTACTGTTATAATGGATGGATGGCTTCCCCCCCCCATCTCCCAGTTGTCACCCTTCCTTTCCCTTCCCTAATATATTGTTCTTTATTATTTGTAAATTCTGCAAAATGTTTTCAATAAAAATTATTTGAAAATAAAATAAAAATAGGGTGGTTGTTATTTTTGTTTTTTGAACAAACAAAACAAACAAAAAAACTGACTTGGAATATTTAGAACAATGGAGACAAATTGGAAATAATGTTAGACTTTTTTTTCTAACTCTGTTAGATTTGCAAGTAGGTGACTAGCACATTACAACTTAAAGGACCACTATAGTGCCAGGAAAACATACTCGCTTTCCTGGCACTAGGGTGAGGAAGGGGTTAAACACATACCTTTTCTCCATCACCGGGCTCCCTCGCCGGTGGGGACTCTCCGCCTCCTTTCCTCGTCATTGGTTGAATGCGTATGCGCGGCAAGAGCCGCGTGCGCATTCAGCCAGTCCATAGGAAAGCATTCTCAATGCTTTCCTATGGACGCTGGCATCTTCTCACTGTGAAAATCACAGTGAGAAGCGTGGAAGCGCCTCTAGTGGCTGTCAATGAGACTGGATTAAAACATAGCAGTTTCTCTGAAACTGCTATGTTTTCAGCTGCAGGGTTAATCCTAAATGGACCTGGAACCCAGATCACTTCATTAAGCTAAAGTGGTCTGGGTGCCTATAGTGGTCCTTTAACATTGAGTGAGCAAATTCTATAGTGTGCAATTTGAACTTTTACATAATTGTATATATTTTCCTTTCATTTCATATTTACTGTGTCATAGAACTCAAGGTAGATCCAGAGCTGTTGCAGAACTTTAATTCCCATGCTGGTGAATTTAATCTAAAATACACTGAACAAAATTATAAACGGAACACTTTTGTATTTGCCCCCATTTTTCATGAGCTGAACTCAAAGATCTAAGACTTTTTCTATGTACACAAATTATTTTGCTGGTATACCATATGAAGGAAGGCTTGAGTGACAGGAAGTCTGATGACAATGCATCAGCAATGAAAATTGTGAAATTTAGTATAAGATATAAGATTCATAACATACTTTTGTTTTGGTAGCCAATGAATCAGTAACAATTTGTGCATTTAAATGCATATCTGTATCTGTCTGGTCTTTTATATTTATGGAAGTGACTGCCTTTAGACTGGATTGTGTAATGTAGAAATTATAGTTAATTTGAAACAAATTGGGCAACATGTGATCTATGATCAACACCCCCCCGCCTCACCGGGTAAGTGAAAAAACGATAAGAGTAGTGGTATTTCACCGGCGGCGCCCCGTGGCTCGCGAAGGAGCGGGGGCCTCCCACTTATCCTACACCTCTCATGTCTCTTCACAGTTGCAGACTAGAGTCAAGCTCAACAGGGTCTTCTTTCCCCGCTGATTCCGCCAAGCCCGTTCCCTTGGCTGTGGTTTCGCTAGATAGTAGGTAGGGACAGATGGTCTCCTGAGGAATCTCCTCCCAGACCTGGACTAAAGCATCTACCAACTCCTGGACAGTCTGTGGTGCAACGTGATGTTGGTGGATGGAGCGAGACATGATGTCCCATATGTGCTCAATTGCATTCAGGTCTGGGGAACGGGCGGGCCAGTCCATAGCATCAATGCCTTCGTCTTGCAGGAACTGCTAACACACTCCAGCCACATGAGGTCTAGCATTGTCTTGCATTAGGAGGAACCCAGGGCCAATCTCACCAGCATATGGTCTCACAAGGGGTCAGAGGATCTCATCTCAGTACCTAATGGCAGTCAGGCTACCTCTGGCGAGCACATGGAGGGCTGTGTGGCCCCCCCAAAGAAATGACACCCCACACCATTACTGACCCACTGCCAAACCGGTCATGCTGGAGGATGTTGCAGGCAGCAGAACGTTCTCCACAGAGTCTCCAGACTCTGTCATGTCTGTCACATGTGCTCAGTGTGAACCTGCTTTCATCTGTGAAGAGCACAGGCCGCCAGTGGCGAATTTGCCAATCTTGGTGTTCTCTGGCAAATGCCAAACATCCTGCACGGTGTTGGGCTGCAAGCACAACCCCCACCTGTGGACGTTGGGCCCTCATGAAATCTGTTTCTGACCATTTGAGCAGACACATGCACATTTGTGGCCTGCTGGAGGTCATTTTGCAGGGCTCTGGCAGTGCTCCTCCTGTTCCTCCTTGCACAAAGGCGGAGGTAGCGGTTCTGCTGCTGGGTTGTTGCCCTCCTATGGACTCCTCCACGTCTCCTGATGTACTGGCCTGTCTCCTGGTAGTTCCTCCATGCTCTGGACACTACATTGACAGACACAGCAAACCTTCTTGCCACAGCTCGCATTGATGTGCCATCCTGGATGAGCTGCACTACATGATCCACTTGTGTGGGTTGTAGACTCCGTCTCATGCTACCACTAGAGTGAAAGCACCGCCAGCATTCAAAAGTGACCAAAACATCAGCCAGGAAGCATAGGAACTGAGAAGTGGACTGTGGTCACCACCTGCAGAACCACTCTTTTATTGGGGGTGTCTTGCTAATTGCCTTTAATTTCCATCTGTTGTCTATCCCATTTGCACAACAGCATGTGAAATTGATTGTCACTCAGTGTTGCTTCCTAAGTGGACAGTTTGATTTCACAGAAGTGTGATTGACTTGGAGTTACATTGGGTTGTTTAAGTGTTCCCTTTATTTTATTGAGCAATCTATATATAATGCCAAAATACCGATATTGCTTTAGACCTAAGGAAGAGAGGAAAAAACTCACGAAAGTTTGTCTTTGAAATAGTATGTTAGTCCAATAAAAAAGGTATTAAATACTGCAATACTCTGTTATTTTGGCATCTTGTCTACTGGACTAATACTGTAGCTTCTACCACAATACGGCTAATCCAATGTAAACTATATATAACCAGAGAGAGAGAAAGAGAGAGATTGGATTAGCCAATATATATATATATCTAGAGTGATGGCAAAAAACATGCTTCTGGTTGACAATTTATAACACACAGATATATATGTATCTGGCTGTGTGTGTGTGACAAGTGTAGTTGCATCTTCTATTTTAGAAACTGTTTTCCTGTCACTAAAGGTAGTATTACTTCACGTGGGTGTTTAGATTTTTGAAAGGGAAATGGACTTGCAAGAGATTGCATAAAAGATGCTGATGTTAATAGATTTATTGCATAGAAAATAAAAAGAAAGGCAATGTGTTTTTTCATGTGGCACTGGTGACGAAAATTGAGACAATTACATTTTGTGAAACCACAATCTGGATTGTACTTACTAAGTGATGATAAATTCCCTATCTGGGTAAATATTTCCATTACAATGAGGACTTTAATAACAAAACAAGTATAAAAGTCACACTCTTAAATGGAAAAAAATATTTGTTCTGTTAGAGGTTTTTAACTTTCGATCCAAGCTGGATCTTAGCATTTATGGCAGAGGCATTGTTTGCCAACGCAGAACTACTGCAATTTCCACAGCTGTTTTGGTAAATTGAAGCTGTACAGCGAAACTCCTCACTTCCATCTCACCATCACTGGCAGAAATGGTTAAAATAATATTGCAGTCAATACCTTTTTGTTTGATAATTCTGCAAATCAGGATAAATGGCTTAATTTTTTTTGGAGTTCTAAAACATAAAATTTACACCATACTCACCGATATTTTTGTTTCCCGAATATAGGCCATGGCAGCACTACAGATGGATATAGCTACCCCACTCCTCAATTGGACAGAAAACACCTTAGTTAAATAATAAAAGAGAGACTCCCTCCCCTGTCACTTCAGTTTTAGTTCAAAGCTACAAACAAAATTTTTAGAAAGGGTGGAGTTCTTCCATGTAGTTCTTCCATGGCCTATATTCGGGAAATGAAACTATCGTTAAGTATGATGTATATTTTCTGTTTTCCAGGATATATTCATGGCAGCACTACAGATGTGTTATACCCAAGCTGAAAGTTACAAGGGAGGGAAAGAAAACAAAAATTTAAAATTTAATGCAAACAAAACCCTTTATTTCCAAATCAATTATAAGGTGGGAGAAAGGACACGTCTACCAAAATCAGAGGTAGTTGATATGACCACATCCAGCCATAGTGCTGGATAAAGGTGTTAATTGAGGACCTTGTTGCTGCTAAACAAATGTGGCCCCGAGAAATATTGGCTGCAGCTGTCTATGAAGAGGCCAATGATCTTGTGGAATGAGATCAAAGACCTGACGGAACTGGGACACCAGAAGCTTCGGAAGCCTGAGAAATGGCTGAGATTATCCATCGTCCAATGGAAGAAGAAGAGGCAGCTTGAACCCTCTTGTATCCTCAAGGAATGATGAGCAAGCTAGATGATTTCCTTATGATGGCACAGATTAAACTTTATCCCAGATCTAGACTGTGCAGTTGAATTCTTTCTGTCTGAACTCCTACAAGTTTGGAATTTGCATGCCCCGCTGCGTAAGGTGAGAGTAAAAGGGGCACATATTAATTAGATCACAGCTGACCTCATCCAAATGTACTAGTTTCGGGATTCATTGTGGTCAAAGTTCAAGTGGCTCTATGAGCGATCACTGTACATATAGACTGTACATATAGACAATGGCGAAATACATGCACAAAACAAACAAAATTGGCCAAGGACCAATATTTCTGTGAAAATCTGAACAATAACATATTAAACCCTAGAAACTTTTAGAAAGTCATAATTAATTACAAAAAAAACAAATATAAAGTGCGATGTGCACTCAGAATTTTTGACAAGAGCTTTTGTGAGCACAATCTTAAAGGCACAGCGCACTTTATATATATATATATATATATATATATATATATATATATATATATTTATTTTTTTTAGGATTGAGTGTTGGAGACCTAATACACTAATAAGGTGCTGCTTAAACAAAAAGTTTTTAAAATAAGGTGAAAAATTTATTTATTTTGCGCCATCTATAGCTTGTTCTATTGATATTTTGATAAATAAATTATAAATTCCCCCAATCCACTCCCAACCCTGCACTGTTAAAGTGGATAACGAAACCCTGCAACTTCCCTTAGATGTAGCAAATGCCTTTAACAATTATTTTTTTCAGATGCTCCACTACCCTGATTGCCAAGCTAATAAATGACACACATCCTGAAACTACAAATGTGGATCAGGCCCCACTAAATTTGCAAAGACCCAATATAGACAAGTTAAATTTTAGACCTGCACCTATTAGTGTCATTAAGAAACGCATTAATAATCTAAAAATTAAAAAACAGTCTGGACCTGATCAAATACCAGCAATGCTGTTGAAGCTCGGTGCGCCGGCAATTGCTAAACCTGTCACAACCCTAATCAACAAATCCTTGGTGTCTGGATACATACCCAAACTTTGAGAGTAGAGTAGTGCCTATCCATAAAAGTCGTGACACAATACTTTGGTTTCTAACTATTGCCCAATATCATTGCTCCCAGTATTGTCAAAAATCTTAGAAAAATGTGTCCATACGCAACTATGTATTACTAACAATCTATCTGACCCATGATCAATCAGGTTTTCGCTCGAATCACTCCACTACAACTGCCCTCTAAAAAGTTTGCAATGACATCCAAACTGGCATGGAACAAGGAGACCTAACTGGAGCTATTTTCCTTGATTTTGCTAAGGCCTTTGACACAGTAGACCACGACATTCTACTGCACAAACTCAAATACTCAGGTATTGGTTATTGTCCGCTAACCTGGGTTCGATCATATGTATCGGATCGCTCGCAATATGTGTCCATTTCAGACAGCGACTCCCTCTCTCTCCCAGTCACCTGTGGTGTTCCCCAAGGTACATAAACAAATCCTGCCTGTGACGGACCCGCTGGCACTCCGACCGAGTACCTCTGCCAATCGATGCTCCTAGTGCTTGCCGAGGACTTCAAGCACTCCAACCGACACCATCAGCACTGCAGACTTATCCCATCCCCCAAGCATGAGCCAAGGCTTCAAGAAAGGGTCAAGCAGGTCTGTTTTAATGAGCACACAAAGCAACAGCATTCACGCAGCAAAAACAACTCCTCCTCAGAGGAAAACAAACTGACAGTTAAATGGGTCAGACAGCGTTTGAAAATATGACAGTTATTAAGGGTTTAAACTGGTGTTCTAAGAGGGGAGGGGGCAATAAAACAGTCAAACTAAGTCCATAAAACAGGGGGTTTTCTTCACACTCTGCATCCAAAGTGCTTAGCAAAACTTCAGATCCTTTGTCAGAGCATTTAAAGGGCCAGAACCAGTCTAATAAAATCCACTATGCTCAAATAACATATTTCAAGGGCAAAATCTTCCAGGGGCCATAGTCCAGGGCAGGAGGCCTTAATAAACTTAATACATTGTATAACTCATTCTGCCGCTTTGTGCTACAATGTACTAACATGACCCACCATTGTGACATGCTAAAAGAACTGGCTGAAATCCAGACGCACCCTTCATCTTTCCAGCCTTTTGTTTAAGAGCTTTTCTGGGAAGCTCCCACCCTACCTGAGCAGAATGAGGATACTACTTTAGGACGAAAGGCAGGAATAGTACGAAGAATGACTCTGTCTTTTTCCAGAATTAGAAAGAGGGATTTGCAGGAAAGTGCCCCAAGCTCTGAGACTCTTCTTCCTGAAGTAATGCGATGAAAGAAGGCCAAAAAAGACTTTCAAATGAACAGAAAAGGGCATAAGGAGTCCCCCAGCATTAGAAAAATCTTCAGGAAACTCATTTGTGCTTCCAAATTCACTAAGAGACTGGTCAGGACCAGGGCCGGTGCAAGGATTTTTGCCGCCCTAGGCAAAAGAAAGATTTGAACATCACAATGCCCCACCATATGGTGCTAATGCCAGTGCTGCACACAGTGTGTGTTTACATTAAAACCTGCAGGGACAAACTATAGACACCAGAACAACTTTGTGTGTGGCTGCAGTGGTTTCTGGGGACTATAGTGTCCACATTTAATGTGAGTAAATTAGAGATTAGTGTCACTAATAATATACTAGATTGCCTACTTACAAGCAGATGAGGATGATGATGGGCTGCAGTTTGGCTCCACTGGTCTGGTGTACAACAGGATCTCTGGAGGCTGTTTGCAACTGTGGTCACAAAATTCAATGTTCTGGGAGAATTGGAAGCAGCTCCATTTTTTGGGGCTCCTTACACAGCTCAAGGTCTGGGCCCCAGGGCCTGACGGTGAGTATGCCCATAAGGCCCACTCATAAGTTCCACCCACCCATGAGTTCGCTCACAGGGAGTGGAGTGTGTAGGGGATGTGTTATGTGTGATTGTAGAGGATCTAATATGTGTG
>OW240916.1:151440921-151519316 GCA_933207985.1 Pelobates cultripes | reverse complement strand
ACAGGTGGTCCCCCTGCTGGCTAGAAATAAAATTAAAATAAAATTAATAAGTGTAAAAAAAAAAAAAAATTATACTTAGATCATATATATATATATATATATATACACATATATAAAAAAAATTATACTTAGATCATATATATATAAACATATACATACACACACACACTGTCTAGGTGTATTTTACTATTAATATATATATAATTATATATATATATTAATATCAAATTACACGTAGACTCATACTGATTAAATATATATATAATTATTGTTATATATATATTTATATATAATATAAAAAATTTAATATGTAAATACGTTAAAAAATAAAATAAAAAAAATAATTTACAAAAATAATTTAAAAATATATAGATGTGTGTTATTTCGTTCTAACTGTATTGTGATATTGATATATATATTTATATCAAAATACTCGTAGAATGAATATATATATATATCCACATACATAAATATATATGTATATATCACTATATATATACCTATATATAAATAAAAATATATTTTTAAAAATTATATATATATATATATATACACACATATAGATTCACATACGTATATATATATATATATATATATATATATATACATAGATTAATTCTACATATATATTTATGTAATATTTTTACATAATTGGGTATCTTAATTAATTACAATTAGCAGGACCTGCCTGACAACCCATGCCGAAAGTAAAGGGAATTTAATTTGCTAGCACTATATTTAACCCTATAACTTTCCAAGACACCAGAAAACCTGTACATGGGGGGTACTTTTCTACTTGGGAGACTTCGCTGAACACAAATATTAGTGTTTCAAAACAGTAAAATGTATTACAACGATGATATCGCCAGTAAAAGTGACTTTTTTGCATTTTTCATGCACAAACAGCACTTACACGGCCGATATTATTGCTGTGATACTTTTTGCTGTTTTGAAACACAAATATTTGTGTTCAGCGAAGTCTCCCGAGTACAACAGTACCCCTCATGTACAGGTTTTATGGTGTTTTCAAAAGTTACAGCGTCAAATATAAGGCTTGCGTTTAATTTTTTTCACATTAAAATTCGCAGATTGGTTACGGTGCCTTTTGAGACCCTATGGTAGCCCAAGAATAAAAATTACCCCTATGATGGCATACCATTTGCAATAGTAGACAACCCAAGGTATTGCAAACGGGGTATGTCCAGTCTTTTTTAGTAGCCACTTAGTCACAAACACTGGCCCAAATTTGCGTTTTTTGCATTTTTCACACAGACAAATACTAACGCTAACTTTGGCCAGTGTTTGTGACCAACTGGCTACTAAAAAAGACTGGACATACCCCATTTGCAATACTTTGGGTTGTCTACTATTGCAAATGGTATGCCATTATGGGTGTAAATTTCATTCCAGGGCTACTATAAAGTCCCAAAGGCAACGTAACCAATCTGGCGAATTTCAATTTCAAATGTAACATGCTATATTTGACCCTGTAACTTCCCAAAACACCATAAAACCTTTACATAGGGGGTACTGTTTTACACATGAGACTTTGCTGAATACAAATGTGTATTTTATTGCAGTAAAAGCAAACATTATTATTACATTGACAGGTAAAATGTCATGTAGAACTAAAAAAATCAAAAAAATCTTATTTTTTTCATATAAAATTATGTTTCATAGCTAAATATTTGATATTAAATGAAAGCCCTGTTTCCCCTGAATAAAATGATATATAATAAGGGTGGGTGCATTTAATATGAAAGAGGTGAATTATGGTTGGACAGACATGTAGCGCAAATGCCAGGTTTTGTTTACATTTTATTTTGTTCACAGAGTGTACATTTGGCTCAGTCCTTAAGGGGTTAAATGTATATCTACCCGAAGGAGACCTTCTCACCTACACGTATGAACAAAAAAGTTCCATTAATTTATCCCTTTAAGAGTATTGTAAATAGCGTTAGCTGTACAGATCTGAGGTGAGCTGCATGACCGAGATATAGAATTATGCTTGTATGCTAATTACATAAAAATGCACTTTTCACTATAAATATATTCCACTCGAAAAAGGGTTTGTTTTTTATATATAAAACTGTACATCTGACAGTCAAATGTAAAATGAATGGCTGATTGATTCCACACAAGCAATGTTTTAGCCGCTAATTAGACCACAGCAAAGCACTGAGAATAATTTATGAGGTGGTGTCACTTTTCATGTTGAGCCTAAATGTGAAGAAAAGCCAACACATGTTTCTAGAGGGCCTCCAATTCTCAATTCCATGTGTTCTTATAAAATACATTTAATCAGCTTCAAACCATGAAATATAAATGACAATCTTGAAATGTTGCATGCATGAATATATGGAATGTTCTATGGTAGTATGCAGCAAATCCTTATTTAGAAGGCAATGTAGATCATATGATATATAGCGTACATATATTTAATGTGTTCTTACTCAAAGGCTTTCAGCCCACTCTTACTCTGAGTCCTATTTTAAATCATAGAGGACTATCATAAAAAAATACATTATTGGCACAGTTCTACCACTCATTCTATCTAGGTCAGTTTTTTTTTAATTACAAATACTATACTTGACATAAAAAGATCCAGTGAAATTTAGAAACATATAATATGTGTATTTTAATGCATAAAGCACATAATAATATCACTTTTTACAAGCACAATGAGCTTGTAATGGTAGTTATAAGGTATCAGTTAAAATGGGAGATGAAAAGGGCCAGATAGGGTTTACCAGCAGGAGGTAGAGACAGAGGACGATTAGCGATTAGGGAGACAAAGATACAGCATATGATTTATTAAGCATATCAAGTGTGTGTTTGGATAACGGAGAGAAGATAGCAGCTAGGGATAAGTGACAAAGAGAGAAGATACTATCTAGCTAGGGATGGGTGAAAAGAGATCTGCTAGGGATAAATGCTAAAAAGTAGGTATCAGCTAGGGTGGGTGACATAGAGAGCATATCTGTAAGGGGTGGGTGACAGCAAAAAAGCATCAGTGGGAGACTAGACAAAGCAATATAGCAAGTAAGGATTAATGACAGAAGTGAAATATTAGCTAGGTATGGGAGACAGATGGAAATATCAGACAGCAGTGGAGAACTGAAGTGAGTTATCATATAGGGGTGCATAACAGAAGGGGTAACATGCCAAAGTGACACTAAGGGATGCACATAACTGAAAACAAGAGCAGATAAATGAATATTTTTACAATGTGCTAAGATATTGTGGAGAGCTAAACAACAGAACAATGTTTCTGAGTAGTTGACATAAATAAAGGAAATATTAGGTAATGTGTAATAATTATTTTTATTGAGTAAACAGAAGATGTTGAAATATTGCTGGTTTGGAGATTTTTTTCAATTTGACTAATTTTAATTTTAATATTCTCTTTTCAATTTTTTACAGTTCTAGGATTAGTAAGACCCAAGTCCCAATTATGGCCCTGATTTAATATTCTTGAATCAGTGCTTTAAATAATTTTATATTTTTGGGTAAACATTTGAAATTAATTAATATTATGAAAATATTTTTTATATTTTTGATGGATTGATATAAGATGATGCTTTGTGGTATTCACAAGATATACATATATGCATACTAATACTGAATGTCTGGATGGCCAGGTGCGTGTGTGTTATTTACCACTTTAAGAAACAGCAGCAGGATGCACTATAGGAAGAAGGCAGGCCTGTGGAGGCTGTGTCAGAGCTGTTTTGATGGGCCAAAATTCAGAGTGCTTTTAAGATATAAGACAGTCACTAATACTATAATTAAGGAAACATATACATAGGTTTAACAGTTTCTTAGGACTTCATAAGAACTTGTATTATCAGTTTCATCCTGTTGTTTACATATTTATCCTAAAAAAAAAAAATCGGGGGTTGTACTCCTATCAAGACATAAAATCAATCAAACAGGCCCTACGATAGAATTCTCCCTTTTTTTTATCTCACCAAAGAATGGTGCCAGTATAAACACTAGACCTCTACTCCCGCCAATAAAAGGTCATCCAGGGAATACACCACCCTTTGCTTAGGTACGATATACCATACACATTGGCCTTGGTGGACGGTCCTTATTTACAGGCCTACCTGAATGTTGGTTTCGGCAGACCACAACACACTTTGCACCACAATCGACTTTGCATTATCATGGCTTTTGTCCCCGACCACAAATATATATATATATATCTATACCAAAGGAAGTTACTTGCAGAGTAAAATGATGTCTTTGTATAACAAGGCATACTCTGTCTAGAAATTCCTATCTCCTGCTGAAATAATAATGCTCAGAGTTTGCACTGAACTTGTATTGTGTCAGGATTACTAATTGATCCAGCACGTAGGATTGTGTCACACTGAGGACTAATAGGTAACGTATTACTGGGCCTTAGAATGGCCGGACTTAACATACCAATGAGTAGTCAGGATACTTGCCGAGGTCAGGGGACACAGAATGAGACACAACGATAAGGGGAAGCCAGAAGTCAGGGATACCAGAAAACAAGGAAGTCAACCAAAGCAAAATTCAAAAACCAGAATTGAAACGCTCAGGAACACACTCTCGGACAACCATTAGCGGACAACCACGACAGGGCAATGAGGAAAAGTAAATTTGAGTTTAAACAAGTGCTTTACAGTTCTGATTGGCCGAAAACGACCTTTGACCCCCAAAACATGCACGCTCATCTCCCGCGTGACGTCACGCGCACGCAGACATCGTCATTAACGTGGATCGGACGTAAGGGTGTAATTTGGCGTGGATCTGCAGCGGCCAGCGGCCATCAACATGCTGCAAGAGTCAGTAATACAGATGCACGGCCGCTGGGCAGAGATACCTCAAGGTGAGGAGGAATATGTTACATATTGTTGATTTGTTGTTGTATACCTTTAATGGATAATTGATAGGAGACAGGATGTGGAAGCAATTCTGCTGGTAATCTAGGTTTATAAATGGTACATATTTCTGTTTGTTGACAGAGATAGTCATACATGTTATAGCTGCATGTTTGAATGCTTTGATTGAATGCTTTGATAAGCTAAGATCTGTGGAATGTAACTGTTTTCTCCTATGTGTGTGAAGATGTGCCAAAATACAACAATAAATGTAAAGACAGTATTGTTTGTTTTTTTGTCATGTGCCAGATATTTACTTGTCAAGGGCTTCACATTAAAAGCAGATCTTTAGCTCAAAGTGTTTACATCATGGCGGCTTTTGTTTATCATGAGAGTATGGGAAAGAATAGCAAGGCCCAGGTGCAGAAGAAAAGCCAGGGCCAGATTCTATATGTTGTATAAAAATAAATAACTTTATTGTTTATTTTTCATGAAATATAGTGATATTTCATCTCGATCTTGTGAGTTCTGAATTACTCACCTTGTAGGTTAAGCTACATTGGAAAGGTCAAGCTAAATACTTTTGTGTCTAAGGATTGTAACAGTCTAATGTTAAATAATGAGACTCAGATTAAGATCAAAGGAATTACTGTGCTGGAATTATGAGATGAGTATGAGTGGGGTGGTAATAGTACATTACAGTAGAAGAAGTACTTTACAAATAGAATAGTGATGGATAGTCATATGGAGATATTGAATCCATAAAACAGGAGGATTGATGCAAGAGATCCATAAATGTGTTATTGTAAGAAGTCACAAAAAAACTCATTTGGATGCTTTCTTTTTTCTGCAGAGAAGAGCGAAAACAGACCAGAGAAAAAAGAAAGGTGAATGACGGGTTAATGAGTGAAACAGACTGCAAACTAGATACAGTGATGGAAGCAAATTAGAGATAACCACACAGGAGAAAGACTTGGGAATTGTTATAGACAACACACTATGCAACAATGTGCAATGTCAATCAGCAGTGTGGCTAAGGCCAGTAAGCAATTGTCATGCATGAAAAAGGGCATTCATTCTCGGGATGAGAATATCATTTTGCTCTTTATAAATCACTGGTAAGACCACATTTTGAATATGCTGTGCAATTTTGGGCCCCTGTTCTAAAAAAGGATATTATGACACTAGAAAGAGTGCAGAGGCAGGCTACAAAATTAATTTAACAAATTGAACATTTTAGCTATGAAGAAAGGTTAACAAATGTAAACCTCTTTCGTTTAGAAAGACGTCGCCTCAGAGGGGATATGATAACATTATACAAATATATTTGTGGCCAATACAAACTATTGTGTGGAAATCTATTCACAAACAGGACTTTACATAGGACACAATGTCATGCGTTTATACTGGAAGAAAGAAGATTTCGTCTAAGGGAAAGAAAAGGGTTTTTTTTTACCATAAGAACAGTAAGGATATGGAATTCTCTGCCTGAAGAAGTGGTTTTATCAGAGTCCATACAGATGTTTAAACAGCAACTCGATGCATACTTGCAAAAACAGAATATTCAAGGATATAATTTTTCAATGTAGGGTAAATGCTTCTTGATCCAAGGATTAATCTGACTGCAATTCTGGGGTCGAGAGGGATTTTCTTTCCTAGTTTGTTGCAAAAGTCCTTCAAACTGTGTTTTTTGCCATCTTTTGGATCAACAACAAAAAACAAATGTCTGGAAGGCTGAACTTGATGCACACGTGTCTCTTTTCAACCTTTGTAACTATGTAACTAAGTGAAATGAAAGGTACAAGTGAGGTTACACTTTCTTTATTAGATGCCATGCATAAGACATGTATTAAAGTGAACCTGGGGATTGTTTGCAGTTTCTATAAGGTTCTCCTTGAGACAGGAGCCTCCAAGAGCAAAGCAATTCCTTTCATAAATCATACCACTAAGGCTTCCAGTTCCCAATGGATTCCTATCAACGTGGAAATCATAGAGATATTAACTTTCAAGGTATCATAGCTAAGGCCATTTTCAACCTGCACTACCTTTTGCCACTCATTGAAACTGTGTCTGTATGGATCCACAACCCTGATGTAACAATGGAGATCTATGGAAAATTTTACAGTGACAGAGCAACATGTTGAACAAATAGTCACTTGTGACAGCTGTGGATAAAATGGCAAATAACTGTAATTTTAACCTCAAAAGACATCCTTAAGAAAACCTGAGTTGAATATCTTATAAAAATGCCCTGTGCAACAAATAAACTGTATTTTATAAAGGTTCTACCTGAATTAAAAACCCAGGCATGACAGGTCTTCTACCTGCCATTGATTTTTGTAGGTCACAAATATTTATCATTGTTGGGAAATGTATTAATACTTACTGTAAATTTACTTTCTTGCTACTATTCATGGCAGCAAATGAAAACTTAACGGACCAGTATGCCTTTGAAATAGTTGATACCACCCACTTTCTTAATGTGGAGGAAGAAGCTGCTTCACCCCTTCTTTGGCCAAATGGCAACACAAAAAATCTAGAAAATTTACGGAATTAGCTTGTTTTCTCAATGTAGAGGGAAAGAGCTCTAACCATATCCAAAGTATGCCACGTCTACTCCTCCGGAGAGGAAGGACAGAGATAGAATTATAGTAATACCACATCTTTGTTTAAGTGGAAGTTAGTGACCACATTCGGTAAAACTCCAACACAAGACAAATGGCAACCCTGTTCTGTTGGAAAATAGTGAATGAAGGTTCAGAGGATAAAGCCTGGAGCTCACTCATTCTTCTTGCTGAGTAGATTGGTATCAATAAGACCACCTTTTGAGATAATATCATGCCTGTTCCAGTGGTACGAATGGTGACCTAGCCATAACTTGTAAGACCAAGGGTAGATCCCATGCTGGCATAAACACCTTTAGTGGAGATTGGATCTTAATCATTCCTTTCATAAATCATACCACTAAGGCTTCCAGTGCCCAATGGATTCCTATCAACGTGGAAATCATAGAGATATTAACTTTCAAGGTATCATAGCTAAGGCCATTTTCCAGGCCTGCTTAAAGGAAATTGGGAATAGAGGACAATGCTGGTGGATTAACTCCAACATTCTGTTCCTGGGACCAACAGACAAAGGCATGCCAAATCTTAGTAAGTATAGTAAGTAAAATTGTAGGAGTGTCTTAATGACAGTGTCTGGAATATCCTTTTCAACTAAAGACTCAACCTCCAGGCCATCAATCCCAATGCTTGCGGATCTAGGTGTAGAAGGGAACCTTGAATTAATAGGTTTTGATATCTAGTGATTCCGAGAGCATTTGTCATGTTCCTGGAGCTGGTCAGAGAGGAGACGATTGCCAGGGTTATTGGTTGCAACTGTATTTGTCTTTTTAGACATAACAATTTACTTGTAAGAAAGAATTAAGGCAATATGCCACAAAAAGGATACTTTGAAAGTTAAAACAGAATAAAGGCAATATGCCACAAACAGGATACTTTGAGAGTAAATTAATAAAGTCTTTTTATATACAAGTAGGTTTGAAGTTATTTCCAAGTAGATTAGTAAATTGTGGAATGTCACACTGCAGCCAGGTTCAGGATGATACAGGGTTGAAATAGTTAAAGTTGGTAAGTACTTTCAGTACAATATAGTACAGGTTGCTTACAGGATTATGCAGAGTTGCAATAGTTGAGACAGGTAAGAGGATTCCAGTATAATGTAATACAGGCAGGGCCGAACTGGGACCTAAAATCAGCCCTGGAAAAAAATTCTATACCAGCCCAATAATGCGTCGCGCGAGCATAGTGTGCTGATAAAGAGGGTGAAAAAATAACTTGAAATTGAAAACTCTTACTCCAACGAAGGAACGCATATAGGGCTTCAAAATAAACAAAAGAGCGCCTTTATTTTAAGTAGACGTACATTTGCATGTAATGTTTCAGTACAACTACTTTGGCCTATTAAGGACATTTTAGTAATGGTACTGAAATGCTGAATGTCTGCAGTTGCACAACTAAAAAATGAAGTGCTCTTGTTTATTTTGAAGTTCTATGGGTGTGCTCTTCACTTTGAATATGTTATTGTGCATGAGTATGCAACTAGCAACAAGACTGGGCCAATACGTGCTCATTACATATATATATATATATATATAATGACATATTTAATGACATTTATGTGTGTATTATGCATAATTAAATGTATATTACTATATGTGTAAATTTTATAGGCATAATTATATGTTACTAATACACACATCAATATACATGCATATATATATATGTGTGTGTGTATTACTGTCAGGATCACATCAATTTACGTCTATTACCTTTACCTCGTTTAGTGTATCTTGTCTCCAATTGTCTCCTTTTTTTCTCTTACAGCGACCCTTGTGCATCTTTTACTTCATCCCAGTCCCTGTGTGTTTCTTTTTACCCTTCTCCAGCCTCTGTATTTCTCTTTCCCCAGCCCCTTTTGTGTTGTTCTTAGCCCCAGCCACTTTGTCTCTTTCTCCCCTTCCAAATCTCATCTGTGTGTCTCTTTCTAACTCCAGACTCCGTGTGCCTCTTTCTCTTCTCCCAGTCACTCTCTGTCTCTTTTTCCTCAGCCCAGCGTTGCCTCCCACAAATCTTGTGTCACTTTGTTCCCCTTCCCTACTGCATGTCTCTGTCCCCCCAACAAACCTTCCGTGTGTCTCTCTTCCCCAACTCCTCCCTGTGTCTCTCTTCCCCATCTCCTTCCTGTGTCTCTCTCTTACCCCTCTGTCTCTGTATCCCCCCTTCTCCTGTGTCTCTCTATTACCCCTCTCTTTGTCCCCCCAACCTACTATTACCCCTCTGTCTCTTTGTCCCCCCTTCCCTGGTGTCTCTCTATTACCCCTCTATTTGTCCCCCCATTCCCCTCTATTTGTCTCCCTCCATTCCCCTATTTTGTTCTTTCCCTCTATTTGTCCTCTCTTCCCTATTTGTCTCCCCTTTTCCCTATTTGTCTCCCCATCTCTCTTTTGTTCTCTCATTCCCTCTATTTCCCCCATTCCCTATTTGTCCTCTCTTCCTCTATTTGTCCCTCTTCCCTCTATTTGTCCTCTATTCTATTTGTCTCCCCTATTCTCTTTCTTTTGTCTCTACCTCATTCTCTATTTGTCCCCCCATTCCCCTCTTTGTCTCCCTCCTTCCCCTCTATTTGTCTCCCCCCCCTTCCCCTTCTGTGTGCCTGCTTACCTTGTTACAGGAGGTCTGAGGGAGGGGGCGGAGCTAGCTACCATGCTCCCTTGCGCTTCCCATAATTCCCAGCATCTACACATCATACAGTAATTCCTACTCTATGATGTGTAGATGCTGGGAATTCTGGGAACCGCGAGGGAGCATGGTAGCTAGCTCCGCCCCCTCCCTCAGACCTCCTGTGCTGACAGCCGCATGGCTCTCAGTATCAGTGAGTGTGCTGCCGGATCGCTTAGGCGGCCGCCCGGCACACTCACTGATACTGACAGCAGCATAGCTGTCAGCACAGGAGATGGGGCCGCCGGCCGCAAGGTGAGTATTCACCTCAGAGTGTGCCGCCGGACCGGCCACCCGGCGGCACCGACATGCGGCCGGCGGCCGCGATATTATTAAAATATTAGGGCGCAGGGCTCCCCCTATCTCTCCGGCCCCCCAGGTGCCGCGGCCCACCGGGAAATTTCCCGGTATCCCGGTGGGCCAGTCCGGCCCTGAATACAGGTTGCTTACAGGATCTTGCAGAGTTGCAATAAGTGAAGCAGTTAAAGGACCAATATAGGCACCCAGACCTTAATGAAGTTGTCTGGGTGCCAGGTCCAGCTAGGTTTAACCCTTTTTGTAGTAACCATAGCAGTTTCAGAGAAACTGTTATGTTTACCTATGGGTTAATCCAGCCTCTAGTGGCTGTCTCATTGACAGCTGCTAGAGGCGCTTCTCACTGTGATTTTCACAGTGAGAAGATGCCAGGGTCCATAGGAAAGCATTGATAATGCTTTCCTATGAGACTAGCTGAATGCGCGCGCGGCTCTTGCCGTGCATGCGCATTCAGCTGATGACGGAAGAAGAGGGAGGAGAGTCCCAGTGCCGAGGGAGCCCGCTGCTGGAAAAAACGTAAGGGATTAACCCCTTCCTCCCCCTTCAGCGCCACGGAAGTGGGACCCTGAGGGTGGGGGCACACTCAGGTCACTATAGTGCCAGGGAAACGAGTAAGTTTTCCTTGCACTATAGTGGTCCTTTAAGTCTCTTCAATATGGTAGATCAAGCAGGTAAGTATCTTCAGATTGAAATAATGCAGATAAATACAGGATGTTTTCAGGAGCCAGGATCAGAAGTTCTATGTCAGAACACTGACTGCAATGTAAAGGCCATGGGAAGAGTTGGGTGTGGCCTTTTATAGCAGACTTGGAAAATCATATGAGGCAGGTGAGAGAAACTGAGGATTGACTAGTGGTTAGGGAGGCCACTAGAGGCGAGAAACAGATATTGCAGAAATAAAATAAAACAATACCTTGTTTGTCAGGATAGGATCCTGACATAATCCCCTCCTTCAAAAGCAGACTCTGGACGCGATGGTTTCATGCAGAGTAGAATAGAAGGTAGTATAGTTGTACACAGACCATAGAGAACGGAAAACAGAGTCATTATTTCTTTCTCCTATGTTTTTTCTTCTCTTTGTCTTTAAGCATCTGCAAACTTCAGAGGGATGAAACCCATAAATTAATAAAAAAGGAGACATTTTTGGGATAAGTAGAGGGACGGAACTCTTAGGAAGAGAAATCCTTTTAGCATCTGCAACTTTAGAGGGACAAAACCCATAAATTGAGAAAAAAAGGAGACATTTTGGGAAAAGTAGAGGGACAGAACCCTTAGGAGGAGAAATCCTTTTCTTTTTCTCAGCTTTTTTCACAGGTGACATGCAGGAGCTTGATTACAACAAGCAAGAAATAGATTTGCAGAGTTCTAAGAGGCTTTCATCAATGATTGTTAGAACACTGGTTAACCCTGTAGTCTCCGGTTTAGGGCCTATACATTCTGTCATGTTCCTGAGCAGGTCAGAGATCAACTGAGGATTGACTAGTGGTTAGGGAGGCCACTAGACGCAAAAAACAGGTATTGCAGCAATAAAATAAAACAATACCTTGGTTGTCAGGATAGGATCCTGACAGAATTTCAACATTGCTCTCACGTGAATCCACTTGGTCAATGATCTCAAATTCACCTGTACAATCAAGGATGTCAGAATCCAATTAGTTGGAGGCCTCTTTTTATATCACTTACTCAAATCCAAAGCTTCCAAAATACCCAGGCAACCTTTTTTTCTGATCCAGGCTACCATATCTGGAGAGTGACCTGGCAAAGAGGTTGATGAGGCAGATATATTTTGAAGAAAGTGTATACATAGCTGTGTTCCCTGAACAGCTTTCCCTTTGCAGCTTGAACAAGAGGTAGATTTCTCCCTTCTTTTCCTTGTAGGAAAGGATATAATGAATTCTTCATTACTAAAAAGTTATTATTAAAAAATTCAAGAATAGTCTCAGGAAGGACTCTATGTACAACATTAGTATAGAAAACAAATAAACCCTTACTCACCTAGACTTAGAAAGGAATAACTGGGCTCTATGAGGAGATGCCATAATGGGCTGGCTAATAAAGAAACATATCAATTAAATATATCCAAAATAAAAGTATAATGAATAATAAAAAATAAAAAAAATGTAGGCAAAATTGTATTAAAGTGTACTGACACTTTAAGAATCTTCTTGGTAAGAAGCAACAATATAAGTCACTAATTCAGTCTGGCACCACCAAATCTTTTTGGCCCTTAAATAACTTACTGCTGTCTGTCAAACTCATTTAGATCATTTGCCCACACTTAAGATGACTGCTGCAACTTGCGAATCCCTCAATTCACGTCAGAGTATTTGGACCTACAATTGCACGAACTGTGGTCTGGCGCCAGAAGAGAGCACACCAGAAACCTAGGGAAAACAACAGAACCGAGGGGAAACCAAGCTAACACTTTTGAAGGGAGTAGACTCGGAAAGGGAAATATTAGCACACATATAATTAAACAGAAACTAGAGAAATAATAGCAAAAAAAGGCTCCAATCCTAAGGGCTGTAAGACAGGAAAAAGATTCATGTGTTTCCTGCCCTATCGGCTGTAAGGTGGTGGGGCTAACCCATTTGTATATGCTGCCATGATTAGCCAAGAAATACATATTCTTGCTTTTTTGGTACAGAATCTATTTCAGGAACAGATATTATTAAATTTGCAGCTTCCATTTTTTTCTAGATTGAGTTATTTTAGAGAATTAGATCAATTGCGGGCAACACATTTATCACATATTTCCATTCTCTTTGCAAAAAGCCTATAATGTACAGTAGTAGATGAAAAGTTAATGAAAGACAAATACTGTAACCTATATATGAGTTCAGATTGTTTTCATTGCTTAGTCATTAAAGAATGGCAGATGGCCAGAAAAGCACTCAATATTTTCCCAGTGTTACCCATCTGCCTGTCGCATATTTACAAAGCCGATGCACTGTCAACAGGCATCCACTTATAATAACAACATAATGTTCTGTTTGCTTATAGAAATGTCTCGTTCAATATAAAATGTTGACTTACTTAACTCTATGGGTATTGGGGGTTTTGTACTACATGAATGGATCACTGTCCTTTGGCATTTCAACACAATTTGCTTTTACTCTAACGAAACAGATGTTTTATATTAGTAATGCCTAATAAGGGCACTGCAGATGCTTGCAAACTACATTTCATATGATGCTTAGCCAAGTTAAGGGATGGCTTGGAATTATGGGCCATGTAGTTCAGAAACATCTGCAGTCCAAGGATAACTATCACTGCACTAAATTGCATCCTGGCCGCAGTGAGCAACCTGCTAAATATTGCATAAGAGACAGACATCCTGTGGTTTCTGGGCTGCCAGCCTTAATGATTTGTTATAATACATCTATGCCAATTGACTCACTTTACAGAAATGAATAGGATATTATAATTGCAGGATTGTTGGAAGCGTGCACACCTGGGAACTCTGTAGATGGATTTTTTTTATGTATATATATAAGAGAGAAACTGTCTTTCTACCACAGGAAGGGCCTCCAGTCCTCTACATATTTCTATTTGATTCCATTACTGGAATGAAAGTGAAAATAAAATGGCAATGTTATAAAACTGTGGGATTATCCTCCAAATGTCAGTAGTGCACAGTTCTTAATCTCAGTAATAGACATTGTAGTTCTTTAGTAGTTGGTACACTTATTGTCCGCTGCACAGTTGTCACATATTACTTGACTTCCCCTGCATTGACTGATTTGCCATCATAAACATATGGAAGCTCAAATAACGCAGCCTTGTAGAACCCTTGAAAAATAAACAGAACCAAAATAAATCTAAGTTCCATACGTCGTGGGTCCCAGAATCTTTTTACCATGAGGTAGACAGCAATGGATTGTGTTTACAAAGATAGCAGGAAGTCAGAATCAGAGGAAAGTAAATTAATAGAGCAAATACAGGCAGGTCTAAAAACCACAAACAGAATGACCAGGCTGCAAGTTAATAGGGCCTGCCTGGAAAAGGAGCAATTTACAGGCTTCTCAACTCAAAGTGTGAAAATGGCAGTAATTATAGGTGTAACATGTGAAACGCTTAACTAGAGCACAGACAGCACCTTGTCTGGTCTCTGGAGTTGTTTTAGTCTGAAAAAAAGTTATGTTGGTCCCATGTATTCAGGGCCGGACTGGCCCACCGGGATACTGGTGGCACACTCAGAGGGGGCCGGCCGCGTTTCACGCTGGAGCCGCCGGGCCGGGTGGCAGCCTTGCTGAGGACTGAAGGAGGACTGAAGGAGGAGGGAGGAGCATGTCTCTCTACCATGCTCCCTCACGGTTCCCACAATTCCCAGCACAGTGGAAGAGAGCTCAGCCTGTAGCTCCTCTGGGTCCTTCTTGCGTGAGTACAGCAGTTACAGTGGCAACGCTCTGGCTCTCGTGGGAGTGAACTCTAGCCCTGGAACTATGGGCTAGAGTTCACTCTCACCACTGCGACCACCAGGGATTCCTGGTGGGAGGGAGGAAGAGAGGACCTGGGAGGTCAGCCTGCAGCTCCTCCGGGTCCTTCTTGCGCGAGTACAGAGCGTTGCCGCGGTTACAGCGGCAATGCTCAGGCTCTCGCGAGAGTGAACTCTAGCCCTGGAGCTACGGGCTAGAGTTCACTCTCACCACTGCGACCTCTAGCCCCATACACACACTGCCCCCACACACACCATACACATTCACACACTGCCCCCCCATACACACACACAGACCCCATACACACATTTCCCTACACACTGAACCTTTCACACAAACTGCACCCCTCACACATTGCACCACTTCTCCTATACCCTACTACAGCCCCATATCCCAGCAGGCCCCAGGTAAATTGTCAAACTGTTCTTAAACGGTTTGACTACTTACTCTGGGAGCGGGTCCCGGCACTCCTGGCACCATAACCACTACACAGAGCAGTAGTGGTTATTGTGCATGGATTATGGATCTGGATCCGCCACTGGTGTGTGTGTGTATATATATCTATATCTATATCTCATGTATATTAATGTGTGTATTAGATATACATATATATATATATATATATATATATATAAAATACAGAATCCAGCGCACTCGCTTATTCACTAAACAATGAATAATGGTTTTGTTTATATATATATATATATATATATATATATATGTGCCTATTATATTTACACATATATTAATGTACATTTATATGTGCATAATACACAGAGAAATGTCATTGATGTACCATATGTAATGAGCAGTTACTCATTACTCATTACTATTCTAAGGGGCTCTAAACGCCACCGGGCGTAATAGTACGCCCTCCGGTCTTTCGGTACTTACCCGGTCGCCGGCGATCCCACGCCGGCGATCGCGGTGGGGCGGACTCCCATGTCCGTCCTCCTCGAAGCCCCCCGGCCTTGCGAGGACCCCACAATCACATGGCCGGGGGTAGCTGCCTCCTGCATTGCCAGCAGGGGGGCTGCCTGTAATGACAGGTGGTCCCCCTGCTGGCTGAAAATAAAAATAAAATAAATAAATAGTGTAAAAAAAATAATAATATATACTTAGATCATATATATATATATATATATTATATATATATGATTTAAGTATATATATGCACATATACATACACACATGTACACCGTCTAGGTGTATTTTACTATTAATATATATATAATTATATATATTAATATCAAATTACACATAGACTGATACTGATTAAATATATATATATATAATTATTGTTATATATATATTTATATATAATATAAAAAAAATAAAAATGTAAATACGTTAAAAAATAAAATTAAAAAAATAATTAAAAATAAATAATTAAAAATATATAGATGTGTGTTATTTCGTTCTAACTGTTTTGTGAAATTAATATATATATATATATATATCAAAATACACGTAGAACGAAATAATATATATATCTATATACATAAATATATATGTATATATCACTATATATATACCTATATATAAATAAAAATATTTAAAAAAATTATATAGATATATACATATATATACACTACATATATATATACATATATTAATTCTACATATATATTTATGTAATATTTTTACATAATTAGGTATCTTAATTAATTACAATTAGCGGGACCTGCCTGACAACCCATGCCAAAAGTAAAGGGAATTTAATTTGCTAGCACTATATTTAACCCTATAACTTTCCAAGACACCATAAAACCTGTACATGGGGGGTACTGTTCTACTCGGGAGACTTCGTTGAACACAAATATTAGTGTTTCAAAACAGTAAAATGTATTACAACGATGATATCGCCAGTAAAAGTGAAGTTTTTGCATTTTTCACGCACAAACAGCACTTACACGGACGATATTATTGCTGCGATACTTTTTACTGTTTTGAAACACAAATATTTGTGTTCAGCTAAGTCTTCCGAATACAACAGTACCCCTCATGTACAGGTTTTATGGTGTTTTCAAAAGTTACAGCGTCAAATATAAGGCTTGCGTTTCATATTTTTCACATTAAAATTCGCCAGATTGGTTACGTTGCCTTTGAGACTCTATGGTAGCCCAAGAATGAAAATTACCCCTATGATGGCATACCATTTGCAATAGTAGACAACCCAAGGTATTGCAAACAGGGTATGTCCAGTCTTTTTTAGTAGCCACTTAGTCACAAACACTGGCCAAAATTGGCGTTTTTTTTGCATTTTTCACACACAAACAAATACTAACGCTAACTTTGGCCAGTGTTTGTGACCAAATGGCTACTAAAAAGACTGGACATACCCCATTTGCAATACCTTGGGTTGTCTACTATTGCAAATGGTATGCCATTATGGGTGTAAATTTCATTTCCGGGCTACTATACAGTCTCAAAGGCAACGTAACCAATCTGGCGAATTTCAATTTCAAATGTAACGTGCTATATTTGACCCTGTAACTTCCCAAAATGCCATAAAACCTGTACATAGGGGGTACTGTCTTACACGTGAGACTTTACTGAATACAAATATGTGTATTTTATTGCAGTAAAAGAAAACAGTATTATGACATTGACCGTTAAAATGTCATGTAGAACTAAAAAAAATCGTATTTTCTCCCATTTTTTTCATATTAAATTATGTTTCATAGCTAAATATTTGATATTAAATGAAATCCCTGTTTCCCCTGAATAAAATGATATATAATAAGGGTGGGTGCTTTTACTATGAAAGAGGTGAATTACGGTTGGACAGACATGTAGCGCAAATGCCAGGTTTTGTTTACATTTTGTTTTGTTCACAACGTGTACATTTGGCTCCGTCCTTAAGGGGTTAAAATAAATCTGCACTCTTGTTTTTTTTTTTTTTAAGCCTATATGTGCTTTTTTTCACGTTGGAGTAATAATTTTTAATTTTAAGTTCTCTGTATCTGCACACTATGCTGGCGCAACGCATTATGGGGCTGGTAAATAATTTTTTTCTAGGGCTGCTTTTAATTCCCAGTCCGGCCCTGCATGTATTTAAGTTACACTATGCTAGGACGCAGAAAGATATGAGATAAGTTAGGGTTTTGTTTTTTTAACACATATCCCTGATTAAGATTACAAAAGACTCCTGCTCACGGAACTGTTACCTATGTGGTCACCAGTGCATTCAGGGCTAGAAATGGCAGCAGTACGAGCTTATAAATCCCTGAAGTACCTCATACCTTACAGCATTAGTATCCATTGTGTCTGAACAATGGTTCTTAATAAATGGGCATTGGTTCATTGTAATTTCAGGGTGCCCCTTTAGGTTGGAAAATATATCATGTTTATTATTATTACATTTCTTTTTTAATAACAGTGTCTCTGCCAGTGAAATGCCATGTGTCAATTGGAAGTATATACTCTAGGAATTCTTAAGAACTTACTTTAGTAAATACATATATATATATAAATTGGCTGAATCCTATATAGGGAAGAAATAACATATCGTAGTGCAAGACTGTTGGTTTGCAATGTTAAGCTATATGACAAATAGCCACTCACAAAGGTAAGATGTATAATTGCCTTCAAAATAGGTGTAGATGCAATTCAGCCCAGGAATTGGAAGGGTTTCTTTCTCCAAGTGGTGTAATGAAATGGTGAAAGGTCCAATTAGTAAGCAATTCGCATGTGCAGTATAAAAATTTATTTATTTACTCACATAAAAGTATAAAAACGTCCTACGCGTTTCATCCTGTCTAGGGACTTCCTCAGGGACAATAAAGCAGTTACAAAATCAGAATACACATAAATACCCCCCCTTTAGTTCTTATATATCTTCCTTCTTGATTGAAGATCATTTTCAGTTGATCTTTCGTGCTCCGTTTGATCGCATAGATATTTCCGGGTTCGTGACCTTTTCTTACGTTCTACGCATGCGTCCCACGCTTGCGTTCCATTTAGTTGGTATAGGACTTCCAGGGTTTCAAATAGAAGTATTTGCGTTCCAGCTTCATGTTACCATAGTGATCCGATGCTCAACCATTCATGCATCATATGATGTAAACAAAGATGTAGGGGGAAAGAATTAATTAAATATCAAAGGGTGATAGAAAAATGTATATTGATACTAAAAAATATGAAATGAAATAAAAAATAGAATTGCTATTGGACAAATGCATTGTTTTTTCATGTGTACATACACCCATAAGAAATGTGAAATGAAATCAAATACAATTGCAATTAGGCAGGTACATTGTTTTTTCGTTTTTTCGTTCTTATGTTATATATATCTCCATATTTGCATTCATATTTGTATTCATATATTCTCATCTGGATTTTATGTATTTTTCATTTTATTATGTGATAATTTACATATGTGGCTGTATTATAATTTTAATAAGTTTAAATCCAGATAGAAATGGATAGGGAGAAGACACATCCTACAATTAATTGATAATTTTCCAGGACAGAGATTACAATAGTACAAACAGAGAGGATAATAATTAATCAGAGGTGGGTCTGACTTGATGGGGTTGAACTTTTTCAAGAAAAGTGTGTTAATACTTAATTGTTAAAGGGGAAGTCCTCTATTAAAATTGTATAATACTTTTTAGATGTTTGAATTACATAGATGTGTAAAACTAGAGATATATATAGAACCAAAACTATCCTATAATGATGAATTTCAATCCAATGAAGCCTGAACCATCTTTACAATATTAATCTAGGAAGCACCATAAGTCAATTTCTACATTCAGACCTCCTGGCTGTAGGGTTTTTAAAGTTTCTATCCAAAATGTTTCCCTTTGCTCTAACTTTTTTATGATATTACCTCCTCTCCACTTGTTCCAAACCCGATAAATAAAATTCATTCCAGTTGAATTTATGGCACAAATTGCAGTGTATGGGAACCATGTGTTTTTTAATAAAAATTCCAATATTATTTTGATGTTCCAAGATATGTTCTTTTAATTTTCTACATGTTCTACCCACATACTGCTTTCCACATGGGCAGTGGAGTAGGTATATCACGTTTTTTGTTTCACAATTAATATTAGACTCAATGTAAAATTCTCTCCCTGTTACTGTACTTTGAAATTGTTTTATTTTTATGAACCTTTGTGTCTTACATGCTTTGCATTTATTGCAAGTATAGAAACCCTTATTTTCCTTTTTCATATTATTTTTTTGGGGTTGTTTAACCCCTTATGGACCAAACTTCTGGAATAAAAGGGAATCATGACATGTCACACATGCCATGTGTCCTTAAGGGGTTAAAGGACCACTATAGTGCCAGGAAAACATACTCGTTTTCCTGGCACTATAGTGCCCTGAGGGTGCCCCCACCCTCAGGGTCCCCCTCCCGCCAGGCTCTGGAAAGGGGAAAGGGGTAAAACTTACCTTTTTCCAGCTGGGCGGGAGCTCTCCTCCTCCTCCTCCTCTTCTCCTCCCGTCGGCTGAATGCGCACGCGCGGCAAGAGCTGCGCGCGCATTCAGCCGGTCACATAGGAAAGCATTCATAATGCTTTCCTATGGACGCTGGCGTGCTCTCACTGTGATAAGCACAGTGAGAAGCGCTCTAGTGGCTGTCAATGAGACAGCCACTAGAATAGGGGAAGGCTTAACCCATTCATAAACATAGCAGTTTCTCTGAAACTGCTATGTTTATGAAAAAATGGGTTAACCCTAGCTGGACCAGGCACCCAGACCACTTCATTAAGCTGAAGTGGTCTGGGTGCCTAGAGTGGTCCTTTAACCCCTTAAGGACCAAACGTCTGGAATAAAAGGGAATCATGACATGTCACACATGTCATGTGTCCTTAAGGGGTTATGTGCCTCACTTGGTGCCAGAATGCTTTTAAAGTTTTTTGCTTTTCTAAAAATCACTGGTGCTTTTCCTGGAAGGGCCTGACCTAATATCGGATCTTTTAACAAAATTTTCCAATGATTATTCAAAATTCTTTTTATTTGGTGGTGTTGTGTGTTGTACTGTGTTATGAAGGCATATTTGTAGTCATTATTAGATTTTTCTTTTTCTTTCTTATTTTCAATTAGACTCCTTCTATTTACACGTTCTATTTTTTGAATTTCCCTTTCAAGTGTTTTTCTCTGATATTTCTTTGATACAAGTTTATTGCATAGATGTTGGGCCTGTACTTGGTAGTCTGAAGTTTTTGAGCAGTTTCTGCGAATCCGAGTTCGAAAAGGTAAGAAAAGGTAACGAATTCGGAAATATCTATGCGATCAAACGGAGCACGAAAGAACAACTAAAAATTATCTTCAATCAAGAAGGAAGATATATAAGAACTGAAGGGGGGGGGTATTTAGGTGTATTCTGATTTTGTAATTGCTGTATTGTCCCTGAGGAAGTCCCTAGATAGGATGAAACGCGTAGGACGTTTTTATACTTTTATGTGAGCAAATAAATACATTTTTACACTGCACATGCGAATTGCTTACTAATTGGACCTTTCACTATTTCATTACACCACTTGGAGAAAGAAACCCTTCCAATTCCTGGGCTGAATTGCATCTACACCTATTTTGAAGGCAATTATACATCTTACCTTTGTGAGTGGCCATGTGTCATATATCTTAACATTGCAAACCAACAGTCTTGCACTATGCTATGTTATTTCTTCCCTATATAGGATTCAGCCAATTTATATATATGTTGTATTGTGAAGATTAATAAGAGGAAAATCTTCGGCTCTATATCCTAAGGGAAGTGTATATTATATTTTATTTTAACCCTAAAACACTTGGTGTGAAAGTCACTGTTCTATTATTTAGTAAATACATTGCAGTTGAGGAATGGGTCACTAAGCTGATTTTGCAACTGAAATATGGATCACTGCGGTAACATGACATACATAATTTGCAACCTGCTCAAAAAGTAATAAAAGCCCTCGGCTAGCACTTTAATAGCTGAAAATAATGGCTAGATTTTAACCAAATACTGGTAAATCAGACAGGATCAAGTCATTTTGACCAATTCTGGATAGAAATGTAGAAATTAATTAAGTTGAGCCCTGCCATCTAGTGGATATACTGAAAAATACTTGTGAGAATGATAATTACATTTGTAATGTCATTTTATTTAATAATTTTGTAATTTATTTATTGACATGGCTTTACTCACTCAGGAAATCACAGGACATCTGCTCTAGAAAAAGAATTAAAAAACAAACTGAAAAGGTCATAAAATAATGAAAGTGTCACCAAATATGATTATAATTCAACTAAATGAGAATGTGTACATCAGGTGCATTTAGAAGAAAAAAACTCATATTAAAAGTAACTATTATATGGCTACTTGGTCCCCTTCGATTTTGTACATTTCCATTCATTCTACAGGATTAAACTCCCTCCTGGGTCTTTCAGCCATGTAACTCATCATGCCTTGCAGACTCACATTTTTCCTCCCCCTTCTTTTTTCCTTCCTCTTCTCCTGCTTCTCTTCTATCGCTCTCTTTCATCTTTACCCTAAGACTTCCAATTACTGCCTAATATTTTTTTTTTTTACTATGGTAGTCATGCCCTCCAGGAGGGTATGTGCCATAGTTAGCCTCTGAGTGTGTGATTGACCCCCAATACTATTTTTGGGCTTTATTGCTGGAAGGCACACTACCTGTGAGGAACTGACTCTGCTGGGTTTCGAACCCTCATTTACATGGTGCTAAACCTCTTCCTTACCAGTACACCAGCCTGCCTTTTGCAAATTTACCTGAGATCTGATACCATTGCTTGTAGAGTCAAGGTTATCAGTGACAACTCACTTCAGCTGTGTCTAGTCAGGTGTCTGGTTCTTGGCCTATAAAAGCCACTTCCTGTCTCTGTACCTTTGCCAGATTATTGTGGTTCCTGTACTCTCTAATCCAGCGTGTTCCTGTTTCTCCTTCCTGTTGCTGAATTTGGACTGTTTTGACTTTGCTGCTTCTCCTTCCCACTGACCTCGGCTTGCCTCACTACGATTATCATCTTTCTGTTCCAGTCTCCCATCTCTGCTTAAGACCAGAAGGCCACTCAAGGCTCAGGGGCTCAACCACCTGGGTAACGAGTGGCTACCTCTGGCAGAAAACATTGCTGATCTGGCTACTGGACTCCAAAACTTTGTAACATCAATATCATTACAGAATAATCTGGCCCATTCATGGAGACCGTCGGATCAGATTCTGCATTGGCCCAGCAGGTTGCTTTTAATGCAAGAACTATGCAGACCCAGGCACAGACCATTCAAGTGCTGCAGGATCAGGTAGCTGAACTGCAAAATGAAGTTCGATCAATGCATAGTGAGCTTACCAGCTACAGGGCACATGATGTTGCGGCTGCTGCTACTACTACTGTTACACCTGCACAAGATGCCCGCTTGCCTCTACCAGAAAAATTTGGAGGAGACCGCAAAAAATTCAGGGGTTTCCTAAATCAATGCCGTTTGCATTTCATGATGTTACCTAACCGTTTTCCATCTGAAAGAGAGAAAGTGGGATTTATTTTTTCCCTCTTCAAAGATGAAGCCCTGGCCTGGGGCTCCCCTTTTCTGGAACAGGACAGTCCAATCTTGGGAAACTTAAAAGACTTTCTTGAGGCCATGTGCCTAGTTTTTGATGATCCCAATCGCTGTGCTACAGCAGAAGCCACTCTCCTTCATTTACATCAAGGGAGGCGATCTGTGGCTGAATATGCTGCTGAATTCAGACAGTGGGTTACTGATACTACTTGGAACCAATCAGCCCAGAGGTTCCACTTCAGAAGGGGTCTCTCAGAAGCTATAAAAGATGAGCTAGCTCGTGTTGATCTTCCTGTTGAGTTTGATGCATTTGTGCGGTTGGCTATCCGTATTGATCGGAGACTTTCAGAAAGAAGATTGGAAAGACAGGGCTCTTTTAAACCAAGTGCTACTCCTACTTTCTATTCAAGAATTTCTACTCCGACCCCACAAACACCTACAGACTCTGAACCTGAGGCTATGCAGGTAGATCTAATAAGAGGGCCATTATCCAATGAAGAAAAACAGTGGCGACGCACTCACAACTTATGCCTGTATTGTGGTAGTGCAGGGCATTATGCCATCAAGTGCCCTAACAAGTCTAAAAGAACAATAGCTATGACTGCTGAGGGTGCACAGATTCAACACCAATCCCAGATTTCAGACCAACTGGATTCTGTCACACAACCCTTGTTTTCTCTGGCTCAGGGTGAAGAAGGTATGATGACTCAACATCCTCATTTGGTGGTGCCTATCACTTTGCAATATGGTAATAATAAAATTTCAACTACAGCTATGATAGATTCCGGAGCAGGCGGAAACTTTATGGACATTAAATTTGCAGCAGGAAATAAAATTCAGTCTATCCCTAAATCTTCACCTGTGTTAATGGAAACAGTAGACGGTTCTCCACTTACGTCAGGCCCGGTTACACATGAGACTGTGCCCTTAAAATTGATTCTGGAAGTGAATCACCATGAGTCTATATCTTTCCACCTAATTTCCTCAACACAGTTTCCAGTGATTTTGGGTATACCCTGGCTTGCTCTGCATAACCCACAGATTGATTGGAAGACTAGAACTTTGTCCTTTCCTTCAGAACACTGCTTAATGAATTGTCAACCCTCTAAGGCGACACCTGTTACCACAACAATTAATGAAATGGTTGCTACAAACTTAACTAAGCTTCCGCTACAATATCGGGATTTTGCAGATGTCTGTGATAAGAAGAATGCTGATCAGCTTCCACCTCACAGGCCTTATGATTGCCCCATAGAGCTGCTACCTGGAGCTGCTATCCCATTTGGCCGTATATACTCCCTTTCTGAGCCTGAATTGAAAGCACTTCGTGAATACATACAAGAAAATCTTGCCAAAGGCTTTATTCGACCATCCACTTCTCCAGCAGGAGCTCCTATATTCTTTGTAGAAAAGAAAGATGGCAGTCTACGGCCATGTGTCGATTACAGGGACATTAATAAAATCACTGTTAAAAACCGTTATCCCTTGCCTCTCATTCCTGAACTTCTGGAGAGACTTCGTTCAGCTAAAATATTTACGAAGCTTGATCTACGGGGGGCATATAATCTGGTTCGCATAAGACCAAATGATGAATGGAAAACAGCTTTCAGAACCAGGTACGGACATTACGAATATCTAGTAATGCCATTTGGGCTTTGTAATGCCCCTGCAACTTTTCAGCATCTAATCAATGATGTACTACGGGATCTCCTGGATCAGTTTGTTGTGGCATATTTGGATGATATCCTGATATTTTCTGATAATCTTGAAAATCACAGAAAACAGGTCTGCATTGTTCTTGAGCGCCTTCGTACCCACCACCTATACATTAAACTGGAAAAATGTGAGTTTGAACAAACAGAAATTCAGTTCCTGGGGTATGTAATAACTCCTAAAGGTTTAAGTATGGACGCAAGTAAAATTAAAGCTGTGCTGGACTGGCCCATCCCCAAGAATGAAAAAGATATACAGAGATTTGTGGGGTTTGCCAATTTTTACAGGCGTTTCATTAAGAATTTCTCTGCCGTTATTACACCGATCACTGAACTTACACGTAAAGGGACTCCTTTTCAGTGGTCCAATAAGGCTGACACTGCATTTTCCAGATTAAAGACTCTGTTTACATCTGCCCCTATCTTGGTACATCCTCAGCCAGAATTGCCATTTACTGTAGAGGTAGATGCTTCTGATTCAGCTGTTGGGGCTATACTATCTCAAAGGACTGGACCTAAGATGTTGTTACATCCATGTGCCTTCTATTCCCGCCAGATGTTACCAGCAGAAAGAAATTATGACATAGGGAATAAAGAACTTTTGGCTATAAAAGCTGCCTTCACCGAATGGAGACATCTCTTGGAGGGAGCCACCCATCCAATTACTGTCCTCACAGATCACAAAAATCTGGAATGTATCCAATCCGCTAAGAGACTGTCAGCCAGACAAGCACGCTGGTCCCTATTTTTCTCAAGGTTTAATTTTTTTATTTCATACCGCCCTGGTTCCAGAAATGGCAAGGCGGATGCCTTGTCTAGGATAGCTGACCCCCTCCATACTACAGTAACCAAGGCCACCATCTTGCCGGAGAGCAGATTTTTAGGAGTTACCTTTCCTTCTGATCTAATGTCTCGCATTAAAAAGGGCTACTCTAAAGATCCAGTTTTTCGTGATCCTCCTCGTGATCTTCATATGACCATGCTTAATGGGTTTTGGATTTTTCAACAACGTCTGTTTGTTCCAGAATCAGTGCGACTGGACGTTTTACGCCTCTACCATGACTCTAAACCAGCAGGTCATCCAGGAATCCGAAAGACACAAGAACTACTTACCCGATCCTTTTGGTGGCCTAAATATTATGAGGATGTTAAGAAGTATGTGTCCTCTTGTGATGTATGTGCCAGACATAAGACTCCTCGCTCATCCCCTGTTGGCTTGCTTCAGCCTCTTCCGATTCCTCATCGTCCCTGGGGATCTATATCCATGGACTTTATTGTGGAACTACCTCCCTCTAAGGAACACACTACTATTCTTGTTGTTGTGGACCGGTTAACCAAGATGAGTCATTTCATACCAGCTCGTGGTCTCCCTTCAGCTAAACAGACTGCTGACCTTGTTATTCGGGAAATATTTCGCTTGCATGGAGTGCCTGATGAAGTAATTTCTGACAGGGGAGTGCAGTTTACATCTCATTTTTGGAAATATTTTTGTTCTATTCTAGGTATTAATGTAAATCTGTCTTCAGCTTTTCATCCACAAAGTAATGGACAGACTGAGCGAACCAACCAGACTTTAGAACAATATTTGCGGTGCTATATTAGTTACCTGCAGGATGACTGGCTGGATTTTCTACCCACGGCGGAGTTTGCCTATAACAATGCCCAACACTGCTCCACTTCTCTGAGCCCATTTTTTGCCAATTATGGTTACCATCCAACCTTTCTAGTGAGTCTCCCAATTACTACTCCCATTCCTGCAGTCACTGACCGGCTAACCGCCTTACGAGATTCCCAAGAACTGTTGAAGGAGACTCTTTCGGAGGCTCAGGAATGTTACAAAAGAGCTGCTGATAGGCACAGAAAGGAGGCCCCAGTTTATCATGTTGGTGACAAGGTTTGGCTGTCAACAAAGAATCTTAAGCTTAGGATTCCTTCTCATAAATTGGGTCAAAAGTTCATGGGACCTTTTAAGATAATCGCTCAGATCAATGCAGTCACCTTCCGTCTGCAACTTCCGGATTCCATGAAAATACATCCGGTGTTTCACGTGGCACTGCTTAAACCTTTTCATGAAAATACTTTCCCTGGTCGAGCCTTGCCTGCCCCACCACCAGTCCTCGTGGATGGTGAAGATGAATACGAGGTGGAAAAAATTCTTGACTCCAGGATCTTCCGCAACAAGCTTCAATACTTGGTTCATTGGAAAGGCTATGGTGAGGAGGATAGATCGTGGGAACCAGTGGACAATATTCATGCTCCTGATCTTCTTCAGTCTTTCCATGCACAGTACCCTGCTAAACCAGGAAATAGGGCATCCAGAGGCTGCGCCTGTAGAGGTGGAGGTAATGTGAGGAACTGACTCTGCTGGGTTTCGAACCCTGGTTTACATGGTGCTAAACCTTTTCCTTACCAGTACACCAGCCTGCCTTTTGCAAATTTACCTGAGATCTGATACCATTGCTTGTAGAGTCAAGGTTATCAGTGACAACTCACTTCAGCTGTGTCTAGTCAGGTGTCTGGTTCTTGGCCTATAAAAGCCACTTCCTGTCTCTGTACCTTTGCCAGATTATTGTGGTTCCTGTACTCTCTAATCCAGCGTGTTCCTGTTTCTCCTTCCTGTTGCTGAATTTGGACTGTTTTGACTTTGCTGCTTCTCCTTCCCACTGACCTCGGCTTGCCTGACTACGATTATCATCTTTCTGTTCCAGTCTCCCATCTCTGCTTAAGACCAGAAGGCCACTCAAGGCTCAGGGGCTCAACCACCTGGGTAACGAGTGGCTACCTCTGGCAGAAAACATTGCTGATCTGGCTACTGGACTCCAAAACTTTGTAACATCAATATCATTACACTACCCTTGTGGAGGAACATATCTGGCATTCTGATTGCACTTTCTATGTATTTCCTGAATCTATGTCATGTTCTAAAATAGTCAAATATATATAAAAAAAAAAAGAAGTAACTGTCACCAGGCTCACTGGGCCAGTTCTCAATCCGGAGGATAAATTGTTCCAGACATCTTGAGTACAGAAAGCAGAGTATAATGTTACAAAAACTGATGGAAAATAAGGATATAGAAACAAACAATAGATTGGCTTGCATAAAAGTCATGACTACAAAAATGTAACAAACATAACATGGCTTATGTGTATTTAATTACAGAATTGAATGCTAGCTTTAGGGAAATGACCAAGGTTAAACAGAAAATGTTGCAATATAATCACCAACATACAATTCTAAGTATAATAATAATGTGTATTAAAATTGGGTCAGACTGACAACTCACAGGTCCCTCAGAATAGATTTTTTGTCTGTTGCTACTCTTCCCCCCCTTCTTTAGGAGGCTCTTACTCATAATGGTTGTGTGAGAGCCACATAGTCATGATTCCCACACCTGCAGGGAGCCCAAACAGGGCAACCAAAAACAGTGTTTTAATAAAACTCTGTTTTTGAGTGATGTAAAGCCTTACTGACATGCCTCACCCTCCTTCTCCTCCCCCTGTTAAAATAAAGAAATGAAGCAAATTTAATTACTTGCAGTGTTGCTCAAATGTGTAACTACACAAGTCCATACAAGTAGCCTCCAAACACACGTTTGAAGGCTACTTGTGCAGTTGCATGTTTGGAATACTGCTTGTAATGTTGTGTTCCTGTATGTCAATGTGTTGGGTTAGAATTAATCAATTGTCTTGTTTTACCTATTGTGCAGCGCTGCAGAATATGTTTGGGCTATACAAGTAAATGTAATGATTGCGTTTGTGCGTGTAAGGAGGTTGTATGCAGTATTGCAATGGTAGGGTATGCTTGTGATGTGTGTGTGTAGGGAGGCTGTATGTGGTATTGCATGTCTAGGCATGCTGCTTGTGGGATTGTGTGTGTAGGGAGGCTGCATGTGGTATTGCATGTGTAGGGATGCTGCTTGTGGGATTGTGTGTGTAGGGAGGCTGCATGTGGTATTGCATATGTGGGGATGCTGCTTGTGGGATTGTGTGCATACAGCGAGGCTCCTTGTGAGTTAGTGTGTGTGGGTGGGGCTGTTTGCAGTGTAGTACGTGAGAGGAGAGGGCTGGTTGTTTTGCAGAGTGTGTGTGGGTATAGGCTGTTGTATGTGTGTGGGATAGATGCTGTAGTAGGCATCTGCAGGATGTTCAGGTTGTAGTTTGTGTTTGTATGCATAATAGTGGCTCTACTGAGGGGAGGTAAAGAGGCTACAGTGTGTGTGTGTATGGATAGTGGCTGTAGTGTGAGCATGGGGGGCATATGCAAATGGTATGTAGTTGCTGCAGGGGGCATAGGGACTATAATAGGTGCAGTGGAGTATAGGGACTGCATGGGGGGATAGTGGCTGTAGAGGGTGCAGGAGTGATAGGTGTGACGAAGTGCCCTTCGCCACTTGTGCCTGGAGGGGACTACTGGCTAGCCTCCTGCCTTCCGACTATGACCCATGTGCTGATAGTGGTATTTTCCCCTGCAGAAAGGTTTATTTGTGTATTTCTGCTGGGGCGTTCTGGACTTTCAGTATGGTAGTAGTGCTATCCCAGATAGCTATGCCATGGAGCCTATTTGTGTAACAAAAGACTATGGAAAAGACTTTGGCTCCATGGCGATTGAATTGTATGTATGTGATCTGAGCGCCATTCAATAATAATGTGCACTCAGATCTAAGCTATCTGGGGATATGTTGCATGTATATGTTTTATGTAGTAATTGTAACATTGTGTAATTTTATGTCTTTTTGTAACCATGTGGTTAATGGAGTCTTGCCTCTGTCCTGGGAGATAATTTGATTACTTCCCAATTATCTCCAGGATAGAGAGGAGGGATTGTGATGTCACTGTGGGAGTGTTTTGTTTGTATTGTCTGTGATTGGTTATACTGGGTCCCACCCTGTGGGATGTCCCCTTGCATGGGGACTTGCATAAAAGCCAGTGTGTGGTCATTAAAACCAGATCATCTTGTACCTTTCTTGAAGCCTTGGCTCATGTTTGGGGGAAGGGATACCTACACTGGGGATTGCTATAATCACTTACTCCCCAGAGTAAGCTCTTGCAAGCTCTTGATTTGTTCCTGCTACGCTCTCTGGATTTAGGAGAGGTTCACCCACTGGGAGCTGGATCCTGGTCGTGGATCCAGGGTGGGTGGAGACGTCGAGACCCCGGCGCAGCTGTATCGCTGGAAGTGGGGTCTGCAGTGCTGATGGTGTCGGTTGGAGTGTTTGGAGTCCTCAGCGAGCACTAGGCACATCGATTGGTGGAGGTACTCAGTCGGAGGGCCAGCGTTCTGTCACAATAGGTACTGTAGTCAGGGCCGGCGCAACCATAAGGGCCGGCTCTGGGGCGCAAGAATTGATTGACTGGCAGGAAGGAAGCGTACAGTGCTCCATCCTGCCATTCACTCAGTGTAGCGTGGCCTTTATGTATTTAAATGTTTCTGTCATATCCCCCCTGTCTCGTCTTTCCTCCAAACTATATGTGTTAAGATCTTTTAACCTTTTCTTGTAAGTTTTATCCTGTAATCTATGAACCAGTTTAGTAGCCCTTCTCTGAACTCTCTCCAAAGTATCAATATTCTTCTGGAGATACGGTCTCCAGTACTGCGTACAATACTCTAAGTGAGGTCTCACCAGTATTCTGTACAATGGCATGAGCACTTCCCTCTTTTTACTGCTAATACCTCTCCCTATACTTTTTCAGATTGCAGGGGCAACCTATCACTGGGATATGTGAAATTATGGCTTTCTGGCTGGAGTGAGCTCTGATCTCCAAAACTAAAGTACACCCCCCCTCCCCCCTGGCTATGAAATGAAAAACATGTTGACACTTTATATATAAGTATTTTATCAAAAACCCATAATTTTAATTAATCCGTTCTAGCCACCAAAAAAAGATATAGCAAATCTACTTACTGACATTAAAAAACTGCTGGCTGCTGCCATGGAACTGGTTAGGGCTGAGGTGCAGATGACCTTAGATAGAGTCCGTGCCTCTGAGGAAGACATCATTGACATAAGGCAAGACATGTCTGCCATGAAGGACTCAATCCTTTCTGTACAAACTGCCCACCACACATTCTCTATACACCTTGCTGTGTTGGGGGCATACCAGATACTATACCTGTGAACTGCCACACTATGTGAGGCACTTGGTTGTGTCCCTATTGCCCCCAGGTCTGTCTCATTGACAGAATCTTTTGCCTTCCTTAATCGCCCAGAGCACAACCATCTGCTGTGAGAGACGTAATAGTCCGCTGTTCCCTCTCAGGTGACGAGATCTCTCCTGACAGCATTGAAAAATAAGACATCTTCTTTGAAAGCTCTGACCTTTTTATTATTCCAAGTTATATCTTTGTTTTACTTGTTTTTCTTTTCAATTAGATATATTTAAATGGTGCAGTTTCCTGGAATCAGGGATAGACCTGAAGGGTTCTCCTGACAGGTGTATAGTCTTACACTTTGCATCCCCCCCTGCATCACTCCCCACAACCCCTAGGTTAGGGCTCATAATAGTAATAATATCATTACTACACCCTACAACATAATATTACAGGCACTCTAGTTGTCCTCAATTGCCTATGCATGAAGATTTTTTAACTTGCTCTTATGTAACTTCAACAAGACTTTTCCTTTTCTTTTCCCCTTTCCTTCTATTATTTAGCTAGGTTTTTTTGTTTTTATATTATTCAGCTCACTTAAATGCATAGATTCTCAAGCAGCATTTCAACATTACTTGCAATCACATCCTCCACGTGCTTGGTTGTCTAATTGCTCAGCTTAGTTCAATTGCATTGCAGGTGTCAAGTCAACTACATTCCCTTAATTTAATTTAATTTAAATTTGAATCTTTTCTGACCATTAAACTATGTTCAGCGAGTTCACCTGACTGGTATTGTTCTATTTTATTTCTATAATCTGTTCATACCTATATAACAGTCCAATATGTTTTATGATATTGATATACTATACGTCCCAAGGTGATCTATATATAATGCCTTTGCATTTACAATTGGCATGTTCTATTTATTTTAATTTAATTTTTTAACCACATAGGATCCTGCCTGAACCATAGATTGATTGATACCATTTTGATATAAGTGCTCAGTACATTCTCTGGTGTATTTGTATATTCCTATGCTACAGCTTGTCTTGCTAGGACATACTATTAGTCCACAGTTTGATTATAATGATTTGAGCCTCAGCATTTCAGCTATGCATGTTTATGGTATTTTATGCAACTATCCTTTTTTCTTCTTCTTTTTTTTTTTTTAATACAATTGTGCAAGTGATATGTATGCCATACCATTGTTATAACACATCAGTTCCTAAATCATATGAATCTATCTATCTAATCTACCTATCGAATCTATCTAATCTATCGAATCTATCTATCTAATCTATCGAATCTATCTATCTATCGAATCTATCTATATATCTACCTATCTATCAATCTATCTATCTAATCTAACTATCTGTAACAGAGCTCCCTGTACCCCGACTGGGTACCTCCGCCAAAAGACCGCTTCCTAGCTGTAACAGGGGACAAACCGCAGCACTTCTGCCCACAGTTGCCGTGGCTTGACAGGGGCCCTGGAACCACTCTCTCCTGGAGCCAAATGGGGAGTTCACTCTAGACCACACCAGGCACTGGACGACACTCAGTCCTGGGAGCTCCAGTCATTACAAGGACTTTCCCCGTTGAATCCTCCACACTGGAACAGTGATTAAAGAATAGCCCTTTCCCCTTCCAGTAACCAGACGACACATAGTTCTTGGAGTACAAGCTTAAATACGTTTAATGGTAGCCACAACTGGCCTTATATGCAGGTCCCCATGCAAGGGGCGGTGGCCCCTGGACCTGAGAGAAGACTACAGTAAAAACACACACACGATTACATTGGCTCTCCGGTCCAGGACACTCCCATACAAAACAAGACAATCCCTCCCCTGTGCCTGGGAGATATTTGAGTCAAGCACTGCACAAAACTCAATTATCTCCAGGCACAAAAAACACACATTTCCCAAACACCCCAAAAGCACCTTAAAAATATATATCTGTCTATCGAATCGGTCTATCGAATCTGTCTATCAAATCTATCTTTTTTTTTACTGCTGTGCTAGTTTTTTGCTATTCCCATATGTCCTAGCTGCATGTCTGAATACATGGCCTAGCTGTATATGTCCTAACCGCATATTTGAATAAAGGTACTTTACCCTTATCTTGGAATCAAGGCTTTTTTCTCTGTATGGAGGGAATCCAGGATTCAAGCTAATTTAACTGTTTTCTTTTTTACAGATACAGAATCTGCATGCCTCTAAACCCAATGCCAATCCTAGACTTAATCCTAATCTCAATTAGTAAAGGGATTCCTGAGCTAAAACAGTAGACAGTAGTATGCTGCCATCATCTACTGGCTGTTTTTAAGATGGCGGAGGGCTCACTGTCATGCTGAAGAGTCTGCATTGGCATTGCATTATGACTGGAACTGGAAAGCTCAGCAATGATCAAAGCATCCAGAGAGATCCTGTCAGAGTGTGTTCAGACCCTGGGGTCAAACACAGACAAACTGTAAACTCAGAATCGCCTTGCCTGAGCGCAATTGCTCATCCGTGGTAACTTCAATTGATTTAAAGCACTGCATGAAACTCATCGGTCAGCATGAGCCACTAATTCTGGAGAGCAATGGGAGCCCTATGTATGTAATGAAATATGGGGTTCCCCTGTTACCAGCTGGTAATATACCACATGGCTGTACACATGGCCAGACCATGCTAAAGCAAACACATACTTTATCATAGAACTGGTAAATACTGTCATATCTGTTGAATAGAAAAACACACATTAAAGATCACTTGTAGTATTTAGTTTGAGTTTTAAAGGACCACTATAGGCACCCAGACCACTTCAGCTTAATGAAGTGGTCTGGGTGCCAGGTCCATCTAGGTTTAACCCTTTTTTTTAATAAACATAGCTGTTTCAGAGAAACGGAGCCGTTTCAGAGAAACGGCTATGTTTACAAATGGGTTAATCCAGCCATTTCTGATATAAACATAGCCGTTTCAGAGAAACGGCTATGTTTACAAATGGGTTAATCCAGCCTCTAGTGGCTGTCTCATTGACAGCCGCTAGAGGGCTACCGCGCTTCTCACTGTGATTTTCACAGTGAGAAAACGCCAGCCTCCATAGGAAAGCATTGAGAATGCTTTCATATGGACTGGCTGAATGCGCTCGTGGCTCTTGCCGCGCATGCGCATTCAGCCGGTGACGGAAGAAGAGGGAGGAGAGCTCCCCGCCTGGCGCTGGAGAAAGAGGTAAGTTTAACCCCTTCCTCTCCATCCTGCCCGGCGGGAGGGGTACCCTGAGGGTGGGGGCACCCTCAGGGCACTATAGTGCCAGGAAAATGAGTATGTTTTCCTGGCACTATAGTGGTCCTTTAAGGTCCCATATAGCACCTGGATTTGCCAGCATTGGATTTAAAATATACTGCACTAACACTGCATATATGTATCATATATTTAATGTATACTCACATCTAATCTCTGTTAGATGCTCACCCAGTCTACACTCCTTAAAAAAAATCATTAAAACCCCACCTTTTCACAAAAGCGTATCAATTATACTGTTAATGGCTCAAAAAAAACACACTAAGTCTTCATTGAATACTATTCTACCAATCTACTTCCCTAATACTTCCCTTACCTTTTGTGTCACTATACCCCACTCCCTCTAGCTTGTAAGCTTATTGAGCAAGGCCCTCAACCCCTCTGTTCCTATGTGAACAACTTGTCTGGTTACAATTCTGTTTGTTAATCCACCCGGTATAAAGCACTATGGAATTTGTTGGCGCTATCTAACTATAATAATAATAATAATAATACTCGGTCCATGGGTTTGAAGGCCGAGCTGTCATTTGTAATTGCTTACCCCCACCCCATGAAAACATGCATACTAGCATGGTGTCATCTGGGAAGGGGGGTAGGAGTTATAAGAGAAATATCTTGCTTTTCCTCCTCTGAGTTGACTTTCCACTCTCCAGTCCATGTCCTACTCTTAGTGGTTTCATATGCAAGAGCCCGTGCTACTGCTGTATTCTCATGCTACAAGAGTACAAAAGGGGTTCTATAGAAGGTTTCTCCACTGGTGTTCTCAGTCAGCACAGTTAGTTGTTAGGGGCATGTAGTGCACTGTCTGTTGACATCAAGTCAAGTCATACTGGAAATTGCAGGATGTGGCAGGAAAAACCCTGCTCATTGCTAAATCTTGTCAAAACTAAACTAAAAAAATAATCTTTACCTTCTCTACATTCTCTCATTTTTGTTTGCATTTCAATTTGAATGAAATTCCAACAAAACCTTTTTGCAGCCCATTTACAAGTGTTATCCAGGTGGCTGATGAGCTTACAATCTAAATACTCACTGGGCTTTTCAAAATTAATTCAAAATAAATTCCACGTTTAAGATCGGAGTAGATGGAAAGCTGAGAATTTTGTTTGGATATTTTAATGCTACATTTGAAATTCACTTTGTATTCTCACTGTAGTGAATAACCCTGATTGTACAAAGTGATAAGAGCTATCAGGGAAGAAAACACCATAAATGGCTTAGTATGTGAAGGGATGCAAACACAAGTAAGTACAACAACCTTCCTCGCCTATGTTTGGTATACTTCAAGGAGGTAGCTGCTACCTATATTTAGGTTGTACATTAGTTGTCAACCCACTAGGTGGCACCACAAACCTATTCCCTATATACCTATCCCTATTGGATAAAATCTCTATATTTTTATTCCATAATCTCCTTTGTATCTATGTATATTGGACGAATTTGTAGCACATTAAATCAAATGTCTTTTTGTGACATCATTTGTCTGTCACTTTATCACCAAAGAAAAAGAGATATGCCATTTTATTATTAGTTTTTGTAAAAAAAAATCCTATTTTTTTTCTTAACAAATAAATATAATAGAAAATAAATTGACAATTTGCCAGAAATATTCTTTTTGTTTTAGTCTATTAGAAGTACATTGGTAGATACAAAATACACAGTTTAACAGACAAATTAAGAGAATTTTGGAAGAATTAAGGTTAGAAAATAAGGAGGAAAGTTTGAAGTCAGTAGGTAGATGTGGTTAAAAGGGAGAGAGCAGGAGGCTGTTGGCCCCATAGGTTCACTTTTCAAAACAGCAGTCATCTCATAATGGATTATTTAAAATATTGTGAGAGCTAACAAAATAGATATACTTTAACCACATAAACTAAGTAGCAATATAGTATATGAGTTTGTTTGGATCAAACAATTATCTCTTTTACAGGATACAGTTATTATTGGCATATATATAGTGCCAACTTATTTGGTAATGCTTTACAATATTATAAAGGGGGACATTAACCATTAAATTAGACAATTACAAAATGTCACAGGTTACCGTTTGGTCAGGTTAATGAGGATCCTGCTTCAAGGAGCTTGCAATCTAGAGTTACAATGCATCTAGACCATTCCCTCCCCCAAATTCTAGCCTTCCCTCAGGGACATAACATGACACCACAGAGCCCTGGTGCAACAATCAATAAAGTTCCCCCTCTTTGCCTCTGGTGTCAGGTGTGTGTTTCTGAGGGGGACCAGTTGGCTCAGTGTGATGTGGGTGGCTCAGTGTAGTTGTGTGTGGCTAACTAAGTGTGATATGTGTTGTTGAGCTGGCTAAGTAGAATGTATGTGAGGTTGGCTGAGTGTGATGTATGGAGTCGGTTGTCATAGGATGTGTGTAAGTAGATTCCCCGCATATTTCTTCTACTTATTTAATAAACTAAAACTTTTTTATTTTACCCCCCTCAGTTTACTATTTTGCAGGGAGAGGGTGTAATCCCTGTTGGTCCAGCATGGGTATAACCCCTAGTTTTAACTCGGGGCACTGCTGAAAGGATCCCTGGCGGTCCAGTGAGGGAGCCTGTGATATGCACCTCTGGTGGGTGCCGATCACTTTGAATGCTGTTCTGGTCGGCTCTCAGTAAATGAGTCACAGTGTTGCCATAGCAACTCAGCGGCAGCACTCTTACTTACTTACTAAGTACTAACACTGTAGGTGGTTTCCACCTGCCAGAGGTGCAGGCCACTTTTTCCTAAGGGGATTTAATTGCTATCTAATATATAGCTGAATAGGCAATAACTGTTACATGACAGCATTAACTCTAAAAATAAAATTAAAAACAAAATAATAAAGATCATACATAGTATATACATAGAGCATTTCATTTATTCTGTGGGGTACAAACAACAATGGATAGAAATAATTTGTTCTACCAAGCACAAATAAATCTTCAAAGCAACTTATTTTAATCAGCGCACTTTCTTTGCATGCCTGCTAAATAACATGTAATCCTTCTCAGTGACCTATAGCCAGGAAAACCTTTACTCGTGGACTTTGCCCTTGTTTACAATGGCCAGAAGTGTCAGACCAAAAAAAATACATTCTGCACTGAGGATTCAGGGTCGTTTAGAATCTATGATATTCTGTGTGTGAGCATTTGTTTACAACAATGTAAATGAGTCCATTTGTGGTAGAATATATATATATAATTTATGCAATGCATGATTATATACTGTAACTAAACCCCCATTATGTTTTGCCTAGAACTATTACATTCTGTGAAATTGAAGTTTAGTGAATTAGTGAGTACGCTGGATCTTGTATGTTGAATAAATTGGCCCCAGCAGCACCCTATAATGTATGCATGTTCAGGTGCGCACAGCCTTTTGGTTTCATATACATATATATTTTGGAATCTAGGCCAACTCCCTGGTTTTATGCCCCTCTCTGTCACAGGTCCCTGGACCCTATTTAACCTTGACCTGCAGAGAGGCCTAGGAGCCAGCATTTCCCAAGTATTTCCCAAGTGGATTAATCGCATAAGAGCAGGCATTAGGTTATTAGAATAGGACCTGCCAAGAATGTGCTTTATTGACATTGTGGCAGGCTTATGCAATGTATGATCATATAATGTATGATATTATTTATGGAACAAATTCCATAGCGCTGTACAATGGGATATATGTGTCTGTGTGTATATATATATTCTATAACAAAGTGAATTCACTCACTACACACCAACTTCATACCACTCAAGCGATATCTCTGGTACTTATGTAAGAAATTGGTATGCAAAACTGCAATATTGTATAAAACGTTCTGTGTACGTGACGGGTTTCACAAGTTGGAGTCATCTACTTGATAACAGTGTGATAAGGATCAAAGCTTTCAGTTGCATTTTTCAACACCCAGCCAAAACAAAAGCTTAATCCCTCCAGCAGTTCTCCTGCCAGCCAGTTTTCCATGCATGCTATCAGGAGATCAGCGTTATGTACATCTAGGTGTAACCATGGAAGTGTGTTTTCCCAAGCTATCCTGTCTCTAAAAGAAGTCCAGGCCTGCTCCCAACTTACCCAAAAACCAACTCTAACTGGTCACATCTTACACAATGTTACACTATAGTTGGAGGGAAGAAATCAAAGGGAAAGACCTGTGTGAAGACAGAACTCTCTGGAAAAGGGGGCCTGGATAAACCACTTTTGGGAGGGAAAAGGAATTCTGGGATTTGTAGTTAAAGGGACACTATAGTCATCCAGACCACTTCAGCTCAATGAAGTGTTCTGGGTGCCAAGTCCACCAGGTTTTAACCCTTCAGATGTAAACATAGCAGTTTCAGAGAAACTGCTATGTTTACATTGCAGGGTTAATCCAGCGACGCTGGATGTGAAAATAGCATTCAGCGTGCAGAACGTACATAGGAAAGAATTGAGAAATGCTTTCCTATGGACTGTTTGAATGTGCGCGTAGCTCTTGCCGAGCATGTGCATTCGGCTCCACTCGGGAGCCGACGTCGGAGTGGGAGGAGAGGTCCCCAACGCCGAGGGTGCCCGGCGCTGGATTAAAGTAAGTAACTGAAGGGGTTTTAACCCTACAGCTCAAAGGGAGGGGGGGCCTGATAGTGGGGGGACCTAAGGGTTGTATAGGGTCAGGAATATGAGTTTCAGGTTTATTCACTAGAGTGAGAATTGACGGGAATACAAATTTAACCCCTTAGTGACCAGGCCGTTTTTTAATTTTCTTACTGTTAAGGACCACGGCTGTTTTTACATTTCTGCAGTGTTTGTGTTTAGTAGGCATTCTGTTCGGTTTGGCATTCCGAAATTCTACACTTCGGCACTTCGACACTTCGGAACTTCGGCACTTTGGAATTTAGGTAACTTCGGCACTTCGACACTTTGGAACTTTGGCACTTCGAAACTTCAAAACTTCGGAATTTCTGAACTACTCTTGCAGCCGCTTGGTAGATAACTCCCTAATTCCCACGGTATGTCCCCCCCTCCCGAGCCCCCACCCCTGAGCGGTGGGTTGCGGCCCTAAATACTAATTGGTGGGCCTAATGTCCTCCCCCCGGCCCCCACCCCTGAGTGGTGGGTTGCGGCCCTAAATACTAATTAGGGGGGGACCTAATGTCCTCCGCCCGGCCCCCACCCCTGAGCGGTGGGTGGGGGCCCTAAATACTAATTGGTGGGCCTAATGTCCTCCCCCCTGGCCCCCACCCCTGAGCGGTGGGTGGGGGCCCTAAATACTAATTAGGGGGGGACCTAATGTCCTCCCCCCTGGCCCCCACCCCTGAGCGTCCTCCCCCCTGGCCCCCACCCCTGAGCGCCTAAATACCAATTAGAGGGGGACCTAATGTCCTCCCCCCTGGTTGAGTTGCATGAAATTCCCATGTTTTCATAAATTATCTGTGATTAGAGTTTCAGTAATCAAAATAATAACAAAATTAACTATTTAACAATGCTTATATATTTAACGCAACAGTTGTTCACTGAGTATCATATGATTTCTAAGAGCCAATTTTCATAAAAACTTTTGATAGCAGTCACCAAGATTTTATTGCGAATTATATGAACCATTTCCCTCTCCCAACTACAGAGAGAGGTATGTTCTTTAAAAATCTCAAACCATTATTGTAACAAACATGTCAGGTTGGAATTTACAAAGTGACCTCCTTTTGTAAAATGAAATGTGTTTTGCTTGCATGTAGACAAAGCAAAATAAAAAAAAGTTATGGCAACCCCTGCTTACTCCAAACTATGCTTCATGGCCCCAGCCCTGAGGTCCTTCAGACATCAAACAAAACTTTTTCCTTCACACAGCCAGGTCTTATTGACAAGTTAACCAACTGGAGTTTGCAGGGTCTAGAAGTTCAGTTTAATCAAGCAATGAAAAATAAGCACAAGACTGCTTTAAGATTATAAGAACTCTAATGTGACGCTACCAATGGTCTAAAACAAAGCAACTTTAAATTGCTGCTGAAAACCCCAGTATAAAAGATTTACTAACTCAAGTATACCATAGATAAATAAATAGCATTGGAGAATGCAAAAAGTTAACACATACAACTAATGTGAAACCAGAGAAGCATACTTGTCAATTAAGTAACTGTTGTAATCAATCACAACAAAAAAGCAAAATACTGTAGTTCAAATAAAGCAGAGTGTACATGGCACGAAACTTAACTCTGCAATCGTTAACTACAAACCATTTGATAACAATTACACGCCTAAAATAGGTAACTAAATCTTATTATCAAATACAAGCCAAAGAACTCCAGAAGTTTGGATAGTGGATGAATTTGCCTGGTGTTGGTATGGACAGCAGAATTGTCAAATACAAATTGGGTCAAGAATACAAAAAATAGGATAAACTATGAAGCTAGCTGAAAAAAGAGATTGGCTTTCTAGTGCAGCTTATTGGCACCAGTAAAAATCATAGGACAATTTACCCATGTGACATACGAGTACTACATCAGAGAAACATGTCAAATATAATACAGTATCATGAGTAATGGTATTGATAAATGTCATGTGAGTGTCCAAAGTCATTAACGCTAGGAAATACTGTCCTGCTTTCCTGGTAGAAACACATTCTTTGGAGAGTTGAATCATACTTCATCATTTCTAGTCCCCTGGCTCTGTGTTTCAGGAATACCATGAGAGTACCACCTGCCTCACTGCACAGTGCCAATTGTCAAGTTTTTTTTTTAGCACGAATAATGGCCTAGATTTGTTTTTTTTGGATCATACTTGGCTCGTTTCAGCAAGTGAAGGACAATCTCAACCTTTGGATGAATTTGGATATCAGCTGTGACCCAGAGCTAATCACTCATTAGTTTTTATTAGTTTAAAATTAGTTTCCAACCCACCAAATGTTCTTGCACCTGAATGGAAGAAAACCCTCAGCAATGTTCCAATGCCTGGTATAAAACATTCCCCAAATGATGGCTGTTACAGCAGACAGGAAGAGACCATCAGCTCTGCATTAATGACCATGATTTCAGTAAGAGATATTTAAATACATTTACCCACGTAAAGTAGAAGCATAATATCAATGTCGTATTTGCCCAAAAAGACTGATCATATTTCAAAACAGAGAAGCTATGTACCTTGCTGAAAAGCTTTATTCATTATTTGTATTTATTTATTTAATCTTCTTGGCCTACCACCCTCGACATACTTGGGTGGCTGAGATGGTTTATAGCTCACGAAACCTCATAGTCTAGTGTATAAACCTAGATGATTCACTGCCTAGGTGTGCTTCTTGGTTACAGAAAGGATGTTTGAAAGGGTGTCCTATTTGATTTTATCACTTCCAGCTGTGTAGGATTGGGATGCCATAACAACTTCATTATCTACTTCATTTTTAGTTACAGATGTAGATACCCCTGCAAATATATGCAAGAATGTATGCAATGACAACATAAAGGAAAGTGACAAGGGTTAAGAAATCGGGAGAGAAAATACATCTATTTTAAATATTTTGCAATGCTATTAGTTCATCATCTAACAGATATAATTAGTCAGTGTTTATCAGCGATTAGCTAATACTTGCGTACAAGAAACCTGCTCATTTTGTAACCAATATTGTATGCCTATGAAAAATAGTGTCAATCTAATCATATTATTGTGTATATGTGTTGTGTATATAAAATAAAAGTATACACAACAGGATGTTTGCACCATTCGGAATGGATAGACTGATAATCTACATCTGCAATATATGTTCCCCTTTGGTCCTATCTTCAGAGCTTACCTAGTGTTGCAAGTGTCTCATCGCTGGTTAGATTACAGAACTGAACTAATTTCCTTTACTCACCCCACTAGATTTTCATATTTCCATAGAATTGTTACATGTTTTGCAATCATATATTGTAATTCCTCTTTTTAAATTTATATCTAATTGAGGAAATACAAGATGTAGGTGATAAAAACAGTAGAAAGTATTAAAATACCTTCTACCCAAGGTCAGCCACAGCGTACAATGTTGTTCTTTAATGGCATAGCTCCTGGGGTGGTCCACCTTCCAGTTTTACTTATACTTTTTAGGAAGTTCCAGCATTACTCCCTGCCTATCTCTACTCATTGATCCACACGGGAGCAGCTACAGAGAGTCCAGACAACAACTCCCAGCTTGCAGAGACAGCCTACAGCTCATGGAAGTGAGGGATGGGGGGAAAGGCTGCATGGAGACATGGGGGCACTGGGAGATATGGGGACACTGAGACACTAAGGGACATTGGGAGACATTATTATTATATTTATATAGTGCCAACAAAATCTGTAGAGCTTTACAATGGGTATTATGACAGACACTTGGGACACTGGGAGATATGGGGACACTGAGACAATAAGGGGCAATGGGAGACATTATGACATAGACACTTGGGGACACAGAGACACTTAGTGACACTGGGAGATATGGGGACACTGAGACACGAAGAGACATTGGGAGACATTATGACACACACTTGGTGACACTGGGAGACATGGGGACACTGAGACACTAGGGACACAGTGTTTCCATGTCTTCCAGCCAGTGTCCCTAGTGTCTCAGTGTCCCTGGTGTCTCAGTGTCCCTGGTGTCTTCAAGTGTCCTCTAGTCTCCCAGTGTCCCCATGTGTCCCTAGTGTCTCAGTGTCCCCATGTATCCCAGTGTCCTTGGTGCCTGTGTCCCCATGGCTCCCAGTGTCCCCAAGTGTCTCAGTGTTCCATGTCTCCCAGTGTACCTAGTGTCTGTGTCCCCTTGTCTCCCAGTGTCCCCATGTCTCCCAGTGCCCCAAGTGTCTCAATGTCCCCATGTCTCTCAGCTAGTGTCCCTAGTGTCTGTGTCTCTGGTGTCTAAGTGTCCCCTAATCTCCCTATGTGTCCCAGCCAGTGTCCCCATGTCTCTCAGTGTTCCTAGTGACATAGGGCCCTGGGACACATGGGGACACAGACACTAGGGGACATTGGGAGACATAGGGACATAGACACTAGGGAAAACTGAGAGACATGGGGCACTAGGAGACTATGGGACACTGAATCACTGGGCGACATAGGCACACTGGGAGACTTGGGGACACTGATACACAGGGACACTGAGACAGTGGGAGACTTGAGACACTGGGAGCAAATGATCTATACAGCAGAATCAAACTGTAAGTAGTTTTTTGGTGATTTGACAGCATAATCTCTTATGTCACTCCTTGTGATTTACATAATTAATTATGCAAATTAGCAAGGCCGGTATGTTTTTCCAAGAAAGGTGGCAACCCTAACTACTTTTTACATACTCTTGCTTAAGAATGGAAACCTAAGAGGGATGTATGAGAATAAAACTTGTGTGGACTGGCTGACAATGAAATTAGTTAAGGTAATGCTGTCTTTGGTCTCTCTAACACTGTGACACTGTGAAATTAGTTAAGGTAATGCTGTCTTTGGTCTCTCTAACCCTTTCTTCTACACTCACTACATACAGATTTTCTCTGTCCCACACTATATACCAGGCTCCTAGTAAGAAGGTAAGGAGACAAGTGGACCAGCGAGTGCTAGGGGACAGTCCTTAGAAAGCGCTGAGCGAGTGCATCATTAGACCCTTAGTTGACCAGCTTGCATGATTGGCAGGCAGTCTGACATGCATTCATACCAGGCTGGCCTTCCAATTCTTTGGCCAAACATGCCCCCTTTTTGGGCATGTTCGCTCCTTTTTGGCAGGTTACGTGACATGCATAAGTGGCACACACTTTTACCGCACCCATTGACTTTCTTATTCACTGGACACTGCTGTTAGGGGTTATATATTTACTTGAAAGATGAAAACATAAATTAGAGAAAGATTAGCATAGGTTATGTGTTTTCTTATAGCTGCTGTTTTCTTTCCTTCCAGCACCATCTCCTTCAGATACATGATGCTTGGGAGTATTTTAGTGTTTTTGGTCGAAAAGATTCTGTAATTAGGCCCATCATAATTGTCAGCACCAGGCCCACTGGGCTCTTAATCTGGCCCTGCCTCCCATAATATTTTACAGCCAAAATTCTCTGTGCTAGTCTATGGGTTGCTAAATTATTTGAGGGAATACTGGAATTGTTTTTTTTAGGATTACTAAAGATGAAAAAAAAAATGCATGTAATATAGCCTGTGTATTATTTTTAAAGAATACATACACAATATTACTCTTTTGACTTGACATTGTTCCATGGAAGAAGTCATTTACCTGCTAATACACAATTTAAAGGTATGTACCAATCCGAGAGAGCTTTTCTTAGATGCCTGCAACTTGTTTATAATATCAGGATTCATGAATGCACACTAGCTTCCGATTACCTTTGACAACATTTGACAAAAGAGAGCCAAGATAGCGACTCCCATTGCTTAATTGGGAGTGTTGTGGCCGTGACTTAAATATGAATATTAATCTTTTAATTAATGTATAATAATTAAGCAATAAGTAACAACATTAATATTTTTATAGTTCATGGTATTATGGTATTGCCTTCTCAAGTCTCCCTGACATTGTACGTTGTAATTTTTATATGGAGTATGAAAACCGAAGATCAATGTGGCCGATCAACGTAATTTTCACTGCCCTCTCATTTTTTTGGATTTGGTTATTGCAATAACACCTCAACCTATAAATATGAAATTTTCTAAGTGAACAGTGCTCTGCTGTGGTTTCTTTTTAACTCAATAGTGCATTTACACTGTTCTGATTCTCTGTGTTACTGACCAGGCTGTCCATTTGACTATTCTGAATTCTGGTATCCTTGACTTAGGTTTGTCTAACCATTTATTCTGATTTCTGGAGTCCCTTTATTCTCCCTTGCTTGACTTTTCTGTCATTCTGTCCTACGTGAAGCCCTACTACCTCTAAGGACTGGTAACATCTCTATGTACTGAGGTTATACTCTGCATGTTCATTTTTTTAAAATATATATATATATATATATTTATATATCTAGCCTTCATGAAAGCAACACTTCCTTCCAGACTTTAGCAGCAACTCTCTGCAGTCTGCAGGTCTATAGCAACTCCTTCCAGGCCACTACTACAATCTTTCTGTCCCTCTCCCACTTCTGATATGTCAAGGAGGTGCAATGGGTTATACTAATTTCCCTTTTTTCACTAAAAATCAGCAGAATGAAATGACCCTTGCTACCTTTAAACCCTCTGTGAAGGTATACACCATCACTGTTTGGCTATTTGCACTCCCTGCTATTAACTTTCCCCAGTTCTTTTGTGGTTACATTTGTTTATTTGTTCGTTTCCCGAAACCGAGACCACCCCTGTGACTAATTAGAATGTAGAACACTATGTATCAATACGAAAACCACAGACTAATTGAATGCTCCTAGGTGGCCGCCATTTCGTGCATATGAATGCACGTAGTGAGAACAATTGGTGGCGGCCATCTTGTCTCCCGAACGTGGCCAGCGGGACTTGGTCGTCGAGTGCTTGGAACTGTTTTCGGCTACGCACTCGCACGAACAACGGTCTCTATGGAACTCTGCTACGTTCTATTTCCCAGCACTTTAGACGAACGGCGTTCGGGAGTTTCAAACTACCAAACACAAGGAGCATTCTTCACGAACCAGATATATTTCACCTATTGCAGTTGTCGTATAGAAACCCATGAATGGAGACCGACTCTTCCTCTGGAACTGTTTCTCTGTTTCAACCTCGTGGCAGACCGGTCAACTCTCTCTGCGGTGCCGTTCGGGAACTACCGAACGGATTTGGCTGAAATTTGGATATGTTGCTCCCACAGAGACAAGCTACCCAGAGATTGTGGGGTTTTTATGTAGTTCTGGGGTATTTCTATAAATTGTAAAAATTATAACTTTTTCTGACCAGAAGATAATTGAGTTTAGTATGTTCTCAAAACTCAATTATCTCGCTGGCTCAGAGGAGGAGTTATGTGATGTATAAATTGGATGCCTGTTTTTCCATTAAACCAGTCTTGCCTCAGCATTAAGCTTTGGCTCATGTGTGGGTTATTATGCGACACCAGCGATATTCGAACCTGTGGATTATTGGCATTATTATTTTATGGGAAAAGGGAATGCAAGATGGTGACACCTAGTCAGACCGTCACAACTGGTTGGCAGTGGCGGGATCATCCCTTTTTCCTGCATTAAGAATCCAAGGTGAGCACTGGTGTACAGTGAATGGAAGGCTGGTACACGCAGCTTCAGCGCAGCACGTTAAAGGAACTATTGGGAGTTCTTGGAGGTATTGCCAGCAACAAAGCCAAGTGGGTCATAAACAGTGAACTGATGGAGCTAGACCAAGAGAACTTGGCTGCGGCAACCCCGACCGTTTGTGAAAATGAAACACCGATTAACAGGGAGATCAGGGAACAACTGGCACTGTTCGGGCCAAATCCATCTCCCAAAATCATCATGCAGGTGATTAATAATGTGACTGAAAATGCGAACGCCAGGGAACAGCGAGAGCTACAACTACGGTTAGCTGAAAACCAATGAACAGTTGAATAGCGGAAGATTCCCTTCAGCGCATTTAAAAGTTTCAACGAAACAGAAAGCGAAATTGATGGCTATCTGGCAGATTGTGAGCACCAGTATTCCCTACACAAAGTGGCTGCAGACGAATGGGTCCCGATACTAGCAGGAAAGCTATCGGGCAAAGCAGCAGATGCCTTCAGGGCTGTTCCAGACAATGACATGCACACTCCTGGCCTGGTATGCAGTAACCCCTGAAGCGTACCGCAGAAAGTTTCGAGACTCCCGCAAAGTGGACAAGGATTCATACACGGAGTGGGCCTCCTGATTACAGCTGTCAGCATCCAACTGGGTTTCAAGTTTCCAAGTGACCACTGTAGAGGACATCTTGCAACTTATTTTATTGGAGCAATTTTATAACCCCATACAAACAGACGTTAAGGAGTGGGTAAGGGACCGCAGACCCCTCTCTCTTACCGAGGCTACCAGACTTGCGGATGAGTATAGCGATGCCCACAAGGTGGATCGTTCTACACCCCGGGTCCAACCTCCCTGGACCAAGACACCAGTACAGCCAGCGGTGGGAAGATACCAGACCCCCATCAGGCATTCACCGACCAACCCTGGACGCTCGGTTAACAATGAGTCACGCTGTTTTCGCTGCAAGCAACTGGGACATCTACGTAATAATTGTCCCCTGGAAGCCCCCAGATCCAACTGGACTCGGCCTGGGTTCTCCAACCCCCGGGCTGCTGTACACTGCGTGGATTACCCTGCGCCCACCGCTTGGAACGCCAGGGAATTGAGCCGTGGGGAGCCTCTGGGAACGCTCCATGAAGTACACCTTGTTCAGTCAACCATCACTGACAACCGAAAACACCATTGTCAGTTGGTGATGGTGAATGGGAAAACTGCTCAAGGCCTCAGGGACACTGGAGCTACCATCACTTTGGTCCAGAGGCACTTGATTGACAACTCAGAACGTCATGGGAAATCTGTTGCTGTCCGGGTAGCGGGGGAGCTATATATCGGATCACCACCGCCCAGGTCCACCTAGATTGGGGTGCTGGAGCCGGCAACATTAATGTGGGAGTCATGAAAGACTTGCCCGCAGAGGTCTTGTTGGGCAATGACATTGGCCTGTTGACTTCCTCATTTATACCTACACCTACTCAAGGTGCTCAAGCTGTGATGACCAGAGTCCAAAGCCGTTGCGCCGAGAGCCATCTGCCTCCCACTGAGACCCAGGTAAGCCAACCTACCCCGTCCCTGACTATAGAGCCCCTTCCCTGGGATACCCCTGAAGATTTTGGGAGGGAAGTAGTGGGGGACCACTCACTTAGGAAGTACAGGGAAAAGGCTAGAATAGGCCAAGTGGGGCCAAGGGGGGATCAGTTAGTCTGGAAGGGTGGCCGGTTGTACAGGCTTACGGAGTCCCAGGTCAACGCACCCGGACCCAGGCAAAAACGCCAGCTGGTGATCCCCAAGAAGTACCGGAGGGAGCTATTGCGAATAGGGCATGATGTCTCATTACCAGGGCATTTGGGAATACGCCGGACATTACACCGGGTAACCCAGGCCTTTTTCTGGCCTGGGGTATCCGATGACGTCCGGAATTATTGCCAAACCTGTGAGGTATGTCAACGTGTAGGTAAAAAGGGAGACAACCCTAAAGCCAAAATGGTCCCCTATGCCCATAATTGAGGAACCCTTCACGAGGGTAGCTGTATATCTTATAGGACCTCTGGCCCAGCCTAGCCGATCCAGTAAACAATATTTCCTTACCGTAGTGGACTATGCCACCTGCTACCCGGAGGCAGTAGCTGTCTCCAACATCCACGCTGAGACTGTGGCTGATGCCCTGGTCAAGATTTTCAAAGATATTTTATCTGACCGGGGTACGCAGTTCACTGCAGAACTGACCCAACAGCTATGGAAGGTCTGTGGGATTAAACCCCTGACAAGCTCCCCGTACCATCCTCAGACTCTCTGTGAGCACTTTAATGGGACTCTGAAGCAAATTCTGAAGACGTTCACGAGCACCTACAGAGGCTGGGAGCAATTCCTACCGCGTCTCCTCTTTGCATACCGAGAGGTGCCTCGAGAATCCACAGGATTTTCACCCTTTGAGCTGCTGTATGGGAGGCACATGAGAGGACCCTTAGACCTTATCAAAGACCACTGGGAGGGCGAGACTGAGATTGAGGGGACCCCCATTGTACCATATGTGCTGGAGCTGAGGGACCGTATGGAGAAATTTGGCTCAGGCAGTGCGAGAGAACCTCCAGACGGCCCAGCAGCACCAGAGGGTATGGTACGACTGGAGAGCCAGACACCGGAGCTTCCAAATCGGAAAAAGTTATGGTTCTCAAGCCAGTCCGACAAGACAAGTTTCAGGCGGCCTGGCAAGGTCCATATAAAGTTATTGGGCAGGTGTGCGATACCACATACATAATATCTAGCTGTGAGGATGACTATGTGAGACGGACGTTTCACATCAACATGCTCAAAGCCTATAAGGAAAGGGCCGAAGAAGTGACCACCATATGTGCCCCAGCAGGGGAGAACACAGAAGCTTTACCCTTACCAGACATGTTAGGGAGTGACCGGGGGAACAAGGAACATAGAGTTGGTCCAACTGGGGGAACAGCTGGGACCCCACGAGCGAAACCGAGACCACCCCTGTGACTAATTAGAATGTAGAACACTATGTATCAATACGAAAACCACAGACTAATTGAATGCTCCTAGGTGGCCGCCATTTCGTGCATACGAATACACATGGTGAGAACAATGGGTGGCGGCAATCTTGTCTCCCGAACGCGGCCAGCGGGACTTGGTCATCGAGTGCCTGGAACTGTTTTCGGCTACGCACTCACACAAACACCGGTCCCTATGGAACTCTGCTACGTTCTATTTCCCAGCACTTTAGATGAACGGCGTTCTGGAGTTTCAAACTACCGAACACAAGGAGCATTCTTCACGAATCAGATATATTTCACCTACTGCGGTTTTCATATAGAAAACCACGAACGGACACCGGCTTTTGCCACATTTCCTCTGGAACTGTTTCTCAGCTTCTACCTCATGGCAGATGGGTCAACTCTCTCTACAGTGCCGTTCAGGAACTACCAAACGGATTTGGCTGAAATTTGGACATGTTGTTCCCACAGAGACAAGCTACCCAGAGGTATGACATTTGTGGGGTTTTTATGTAGTTTTGGGGTATTTCTATAAATTGTGAAAATTTTAACTTTTTCTGACCAGAAGATAATTGAGTTTAGTATGTTCAAAACTCAATTATCTCATTGGCTCAGAGGAGGAGTTATGTTATATATAAATTGGATGCCTATTTTTTCATTAAACCAGTCTTGTCCCAGCATTAAGCTTTGGCTCATGTGTGGGTTATTATGTGACACCAGCGATATTGGAACCTGTGGATTATTGGCGTTATTATTTTATGGGAAAAAGGAATGCAAGACGGTGATACCCACTCAGACCGTCACACCCTCGACACCACTTACAGTGTATATATAACCAATATCAAAATATCACTGTATTAAGCAAATAAAGCAGCTAGGTTGGACAAATACCTGGTGGATGGCATTTTATTGAGCTTGGCAACAATAAGATAAATTTATGAACATATACTCAAATCAGAGAAAATCTCAGTGTACCCTTCATGGTAAAATACATCAATATGGGTATTAACACTTTTAGATCATTAGACTTGTTCTTTGTGGTTCATTTATATTGCCCAACAAAAAAGAAAACCTGTCTGTCTGGTTACTTGGCCAGCTAAACATTTATAACCTGCTGAGCAAGTGTTTTTCTTGTATTTTGTTCCTTATCAGGAAAGTTAAAGGTAATCATCAGTGAGCAAACAAAAAACAAGGTGCTGTTCAATTCAAGAACATTCCAAGTACTGTACAACACAATATAATCTAATTAACACCACCCAAAAAATCATATTAAGCATATATACATAAGAATAAACTGAACATTTAATACGTTCTGTACACTGAGTGATCAGCATGCAGCCAAATTTCTAGAGCTAGCAATCCCATATACCTCTGTCTAAAGGCAATAAGCAAAATAGCATAGTGGTGAATTTTAAAGGTTGTTAGGTGCTAGACTTAACCCCGACTCAATGACCATCATTATTAACACTAGAATAAAATATATGGGAAACAGATTAAGGATGACAGTGTTTTAACATACACCTATTATTAGTCCTTACCACAATAAAATGTATTCTTATTCCAACAAAAACTGGGGGTCTGCTCATACGAGCCAACCTCCACTGAATATTATACACTAAAATTGTAAGCTCATTCAAGCAGGGTCCTCTATAACTTCTTCCTTCCATTAACATTCCTAATAATTGGCATGATATTTTCTCTCTGGACCATACATTAAAACTGTAAAGAGCTGCAGAATATTTTGGCAATATTTAAGTGCATATTAACAACAATAATGAGAATGTATACAGTAATGATGCCTTTACGTTGACACTTAGTATAGAATGGTAGTGATCTGACATTCTGAGGAGTGGTGGATACCAATAAGAGCTCAGCTCTTTTTAGAAGGAAAATACCAACCACGTTATTGATTACATAAGATTATTACTGGCACAATTTAACAATCTACTGTCTAGGTGGCAACCCATGCACGAGTTTAAGTATATAAGTCATATTTAATAGACATGTGCAATTCGTTTCGGTCCGAATATGAATTCGGACGAATTTCGGGCAATTCAGACATTCGGGTACTTCCGAATGTCCGAAGTGCCGAATTGCTGAGGTCCCGAAGTTCCAAAAGTACAGAATTTCCGAAGTGTCAAAGTGCCGAAGTTCCGAAGTTGCCGAAGTTCCGAAGTGTCGAAGTTCCGAAGTGTCGAAGTTCCGAAGTGTCAAAGTGCTGAAGTGCCCAAGTTCCCGAAGCACAGTATTGCCTAAGTACTAATATACTTACCCAGTGAAAGAAGGAGAATGTTACATTGTATACAATTTTAAATAAAAAGTATACAAACATAGCCAGGATTTGAGCTGTAAGCATTTGCAACACTTACAACAATCAAGTAACATACATTCATATAAAATGTAAGTTACTTAGCCTGTCAATGGAATTACAGGAATGAATAAGCAGATAACTCCCTAATTCCCACGGTATTAGGGAGCTATCTACTAAAAGGCTGAAAGACCTAAATTGGTCTTTCAGCCAAATTTACTAATACTAAGTAAAGATTACTTAGTATTAGTACATTATGCCCCTAGTCGCTATACCGTGAGTAGGGGTATGTCTATTAAACAGTGAGCAGCCTGTGACTGCTCACTGTTTAAAAAAAAAATATTGCCCCCCCAGCCCCCACCCCTGAGCGATGGGTGGGGGCCCTAAAGTAATATGATGGGGGGACCTATTGTCCTCCCCCCTGGCCCCCACCCCTGAACTGCGGGTAAGGGGCTTAAATTGGAGCGGCGGGTGGGGGCCCTAAATACTAATAAGGGCCAAACCTAATGTCCTCCCCTCTGGCCCCCACCCCTGAGCGGCGGGTGGGGGCCCTAGACAAGAATAAGGGGGGGGACCTAATGTCCTCCCACCTGGCCCACACCCCTGAGTGGTGGGTGGGGGCCCTAGAAAAGAAAAAGGGGGGGCCTAATGTCCTCCCCCGTGGCCCACACCCCTGAGCGGTGGGTGGGGGCCCTAAACAAGAATAAAGGGGGGACCTAATGTCCTCCCCCCTGGCACCCACCCCTGAGCGGTGGGTGGGGGCCCTAGACAAGAATAAGGGGGGACCTAATGTCCTCCCCCCTGGCCCCCACCCCTGAGCGGTGGGTGGGGGCCCTAGACAAGAATAAGGGGGGGAGCTAATGTCCTCCCCCTTGGCCCCCACCCCTGAGCAGTGGGTGGGGGCCCTAAACTAGAATAAGGGGGGGGACCTTATGTCCTCCCCCCTGGCCCCCACCCCTGAGCGGTGGGTGGGGGCCCTAAATACTAATAAGGGGGGGACCTAAGGTTCTCCCCTCTGGCCCCCACCCCACATTGGGGGTCTTTTATTTTGGTATCCTCTCACTTATACTTTTTTGTCTATTGATTCCTGATATGTATTCTGGTTTTTTTTTTTATTTCTTTTTTTATTAAATGATATATTATTTTTGATGGTTGCATATTCTGCTGCAGTTTTTTTTATTTTATTATTTTGTCTCTTTTTTCTTTGTTTTATTTTGTTTATGTGACCCTTACATAAATTTTTGCTAAGGATATCCATTAAGACATTATGCTCTGAGGTAGACAGAGGCATTGTACTTGTTATTATGTTATTATTTATATAGCGCCAACAAATTCCGCAGCACTTTACAGTGGGTGGACGAACAAACGTAGTTGTAACCAGACAAGTTGGACACACAGGAACAGGGGGGTTGAGGGCCCTGCTCAATGAGCTTACATGCTAGAGGGAGTGGGGTAAAGTTACACAAAAGGTAAGGATAGTATTAGACTAATGATAGGTTGCAAGACATGAATCAGTCAGGAGCTATTAACAGCTTAATTGATATGCTTTTATGAAGAAGTGGGTTTTTAATAAATTTTTGAAGGAGTGGAGACTGGGTGAGCATCTAACGGACTACATGACAGAAGGGTGAAGCGTGGGAGGTGTGGGTGGACAGGAAGATGAGCCTCGCTGCTGCATTCTTTACGGACTATAACGGCGCAAGTTGGGAGCACGTAAGACTGCTGAGAAGCGGAATACAGTAGTCAAGGCGAGAAAGGACAGTGGAATGGACCAGCACCTTAGTCACATCTGGCGTTAAGTAGGGTTGTGTAACGAGAATATACCCCTACACGCAGGATCCAGCTAAACAGAAGCCAATACAGAGGAGAGATATGTCTACCGGACCTTAGAATGGCCGGACTCGACGTATATGAGAGGAGACAGAGCCAGGAACAAACCGAGGTCAAGGGCACAGAGAGACAGCGTAAACTAGGACAAGCCGGGGTCTGGTACACGGAAAACAGCAAGCCGGCAAACAGTACAGATAAGGATAAAGCGAAAACGAAGTCAGAATACAAAGCCAAAGTCAATACGAGAAAACACAACTGAACACCACAAGCGCTAAAGGGAACTGAAACAGAAACCACGATAGGGCAACGAGCTAAGGGAAAAAGGTAAGTTTAAATAGCTTTTAAACGAAAGTGATTGGCTCCTGTCACTTCCACACCCCCAAAAGGTAATTGTATAGGGAGTGTGGTATGACAGGAGCCAATGGGAGCCTTTTGGCAATTAGGCTCCCACTGTCTCTTTAAGAGCGCGCCCGAGACTCGCGGCGCGCTCTTAGTTTCAGGCGGGACACGTGACCGCTTCACGCGGTCACTGCCCGCCTTCCATCTAAAGCAGTCGGATGAGCCGCGCGCGGCTCGTGCAGCCGCAGGACCGCGCGTGGCTTGAAGAGAGGACCGCGACTGGCCCCCGGTTAAGGTAAGTAACGCTACAGGTTGGATGTACTCAATGTTTTTGAGATGGAAGCAGCAGGATTTGGCGATAGACTGATCATGAGGTGTGAAGGAGAGGTCGGAGTCAAAGAGAACACCTAGGCAGCGAGCCTGCATGGTGGAGCTGATGGTAGCAACGTTGACTTGGAGGAAGGAGACACAGGAGTAGCAGCAATTGAGGGAGGAAGACAAAAAATTTTAGTTTTGGCCAAGTTGAGTTTAAGGAAGTGGGCATCCATCCAGACAGAAATAGCACAGAGGCAGTCAGAGACACTAGTCAAGAGGGACGGGGAGAGATCAGGAGAGGGCAGATAGATTTACATGTCATCCACATGGAAATGATATTGGAAGCCAAAGGAGCTAATGAGTTTACCAAGAGAGGCAGGATAGATGGAGAACAGTAAGGGACCAAGGACTAAACCTTGGGGGACACCAACAGAGAGAAGTTGGGGAGAAGAAGCAGGGCCAGAGAAAGAAACACTGAAAGAGCGCTGGGAGAGGTAGAAGGAGCACCAGGAGAGAGCTATATGTTGTAGACCGATATTGCGGAGGATGAGAAGAAGCTGTTGATGATCAACAGTGTCAAAAGCCACAAAAAGGTCAAGGAGAATTAGGATAGAGTAGTGACCACGAGATTTTGCAGCGAGTGGATCATTGGATACTTTGGTCAGTGCTGTTTCCACAGAGTGCTTAGCGCGGAAAACAGACGGAAGCGGGTCTAGCAGAGAGTTGGACTTGAGGAAGTCTGTCAATCTTGCATACACAAGTCTTTCAAGGATCTTGGATGCAAAAGGCAGTAGTGAGATAGGACAGTAGTTGGATGGGGAGTTAGGGTCAAGGTTGGGCTGCTTTAGAATTGGGGTTATAGTTGCATGTTTGAAGGGCGATGGAAATATGCTAGAGGGGTTAGTACTCATCCAATAAAGATTATATAGTTTTCATTGGTTATGCTATTCACACAATCTTTTCAGATTCTGTAGGAGTGGAGTTGTTGAGTGAGCACCCTGTTTCTTTTTTACTTTTCTGATCCTGTTTATTCTTGTCCAAGTTGTTGGTTTGCAGTGTGCCCTCCTTATTAATTTTTTGAACACTTTAAATACAGGTTAACTTTAAATATAGCAATTCCACATAAGGATGGCAGATTAGGAAATTATCTCCTAAATTACTGAAAGAGAAAAAGTCAAGTCATTCAGTGAATCATATGGGTGGGGCATTGTGATGTCACACCATGGGTGGAGTGTATGGGGCGTAGTTTATGTGAATTTACACACAATGTGTGAAATGTTGGGGGAAAATGTATGTAAATATTATGAACTGTGCAATATAATTATTACTTGATTAATACAGTATTCATATGCAAGCCATATTTCTACACATTTATGATATATTAAATAATGAAAACAATTAAAAGAATACTAAATGTTATTAGTTACATAAATTAAGTTGGCTCATTTAACCCCTTAAGGACACATGACATGTGTGACATGTCATGATTCCCTTTTATTCCAGAAGTTTGGTCCTTAAGGGGTTAAATTGGCTCTTGTTTCTGTAAAGTAGTACATTGTATCTTGCTAAGAAACCAAGGTTTTCCTATATGAAAAATATCTTGGCTCACCCAAAATGCCATTGATTTCAAGACACTGGGGTTCCCTCTATGTCATCCAACAACATTTAGCCTGAGCCAACCCATGTTTCATATAAAAACTGGCACCAAAGTGGCACCATCAACTGAATACATTTCAATGGGGATTTTTGAATAAGAAACCAAGGTCCTACATGAAACCTGTCTTGGCTCACCCAAAATACCAACTGATTTCAATACAATGGGGTCCCCTGTATATCATCCAACAACATTAAGCCTGAGTCAAACCACGTTTCAAATAAAGAATATATATAGTGATCTGTGTGAAAAAGAGCCGCTTCAAAATCAAATAGTTACAATATATGTAATCCACTACAACACACTATTGGGAATCCCTCTCACCCACCAAACATGCACAGAAGAAAATGGGAGAATAGTCAAAAAGAACTATTAACTAGACATGTGCAATTCGTTTCGATCCGAATAGAAATTCGGATGAATTTTGGAAATTCGGACATTCGGATGCTTCCAAATGTCCGAATTGCCGTATTTCGGAAGTACCGAAGTGCTTTGGATTTCTGAAAAGTGGCAAAACAGGAGAGGGTTGGGGTGCCTACCCTAACCCTACCCCTGACCATACCTCTAACCCTACCCCTAAACCAACCCTAATCCTACCCCTATCCTTAACCTTACCCCTAACCCTACTCCTAAACCAGCCCTAACCCTACCCATAACCTTACCCCTAACTCTTATCAGCAGTAGTGCTGTATGGTGGCACTGTACCCTTACAGAGTTACATAGCTGAAAAGAGACTTGCGTCCATCAAGTTCAGCCTTCCTCACATTTGTTTTTTGCTGTTGATCTGTATCTTGGGGGTATTCCTCAGGAGAATAAGACAGAAACCACTTATAGTGTAGTATGTCATGACAAAAAAGTGCTGTATAATAAAGTGCAAATACTTGCTCACCTTCTCCAGAGCCACTGGGACCTGGCTCTGGGTATAATCACCTAGGTGTCTGTAAAGAGGACACCCACTTCTTGGAAGCAACCAATAGGAAGACCTAGATTAGACTTAAAAATGAGGGAATTTATTGCTTAATAAATTAAAATAATAAATGTGAAATAAACATAGAAATAATAACAATTAAAACCAAGTAAAAACAATTAAAGTGTCCACTGCATCCTCCATCTCCGAGATGCGTTTCACCCTTTCACAGGGCTTTCTCAGTCGGTGTGGTTTGCTTCTTGATGTTTTCTTAAATATCCTGGTCTTCCACTTCATTGGTGGTTCCCCATGGTTAGTGGCCAATCAGGTGTCTTCCTTCAGGGGTATATACGTTTCTCCAGCTGTCTTTAATAATCCCGTTACGGCCGTACCGGAAGTGACGTGGTAAGCCATGCCGCGTCACTTCCTAGGCTTAAATTTAAATTTTGTCTATAGGCAAATATTATGGCAGTACGAAGGAAAACGTGTGCGTCATTTCTGTTATGCCCGATATCGCCATCTTGGAATAGGGACGTAGTAACACTTGTAAGGGCAACAGCAATTGTCTTTCAGAGGATCGTAGCAGTCTCCATATTATAAACATAAGAACATGATAAAAAACACACACAATATCTCATGTTTAAAAGTAATTTTGGTCTATGGGATACTGCTCTCTCCTGGTGCTCCTTCTACCTCTCCCAGCGCTCTTTCAGTGTTTCTTTCTCTGACTCTGCCTCTTCCCCCCAACCACTCTCTGTCAGTGTCCCCCAAGGTTTGGCCCTTGGTCCCCTACTGTTCTCTATCTATACTGCTTCCTTTGGTAAACTCATCAGCTCCTTTAGCTTCTGTTATCATTTCTATGCGGATGACACGCAAATCTACCTATCCTCTCCTGTTCTCTCTCCGCCCATCTTGACTCGTGTCTCTGACTGCCTCTCTTCAATTTCCTACTGGATGGCTGCTCACTTCCTTTAACTCAACCTGTCCAAAACAGAACTTCTGGTCTTTCCTCCCTCAAGTGTTACTACTCCCATGTCTGTCTCCCTCCAAGTCAACGGCGCTACCATCACCTCTACCTCGAAGGCTCGCTGCCTGGGTGTTCTTTTTGACTCCAACCTCTCCTAGATATAGGGCTCAATTTAAAATTCTGGTGCTTGCTTACAAGTCCCTACATAATGCTGTACCAACCTACCTATCCTCCCTAATACACAAGTATGTCCCGTCGAGGTCCCTACGCTCTGCCAAAGACCTACGTATATCCTCTGTCCATACGCCCACCTCTAATGCTCGCCTCCAAGATTTCTCCACGGCTGCACCTTTTCTGTGAAACTCCCTTCTCTGTAAAACTTTCACCCAGTCTCCACTCATTAAAAAAATCATTGAAAACTCACTTCTTCAAGAAAGCATATCAATTAAACTGTTAGCAGGTTTTTATCCCCCATGACTCCTCTCCTGTAACTGTCAAATTACCTACTAAGCCCTCAATAAATACTTTTCTACCAACCTACGTCATACCCCTACTTTTACCCTTTGTGTCCCTATACCACACTCCCTCTAGAATGTAAGCTCATTGAGCAGGGCCCTCCACCTCTCTGTTCCTGTATGTCCAATTGTCTTGTTACAATCACATGTCTGTTAGTCTACCCATTGTACAGCGCTACGGAATGTGATAGCGCTAAATAAATAGCGATCTCCCATAGGTACTGGTTGTTATATTGTCAGGGGACCATCCTGTCTTTCATTATAATTATTGTAATAATAGTACATAAATGAATACCTTCATAATTTAGTTAGTAACACATAATTATAGTTAGCTGTTGCAGTTAAAATCGTAATTACTTACATACGTTTAGGGGATCAAGGGGAACAATTTGGAATCACTGGAACAATATTACAAGTTATGTCTGCTCTCTACAGCTCTCCATCAGCAAAGGTAACAGGGTCAGGTTTTACATCACAAAATTTAATAATTAGGAAGGGGACAAGACAAGGATTCCCTCTGTCCTCTTTATTGTATATAATGGTGCTAGAACCCCTTGCGATTTCAATAAGACAAAACAAAAAAAATTAAAGGTTTTACTAATGCGGTAGGACAAATAAAATGAAATATTTATGGAGACAATATTTTACTAACATTAGAAGAACCAAACATTTCGGTCCCAGAGCTTTTAAAAGAGATAAATAACTACTCTAAAGATTCAGGATTCCCCCTTGACTAGGGCGTGGCTCGCCCCACTCCAGCAGGCGATAGGGAATTTTGTGTGGCAGCATAAGAGACACCGCATATCCAGATACATATTGTATAGGCCGAGGACGAGGGGGGGGCTTGGCCTCCCTGACCTGTACCACTACTATCTAGCGGCACAATTGGCTCAAGTGGCACTCGCCTCCGGACGAGCAGAGATGGGTGGATATAGAGTCATTTATGATAGGGATGGACCTACCTCAATTTGTAATGTGGGTACCTAGAGAACATAGACCACAGATCGGGGTCACCTGCCCGGCGGTGGTGAACTCTCTACGGCTCTGGGACGCATATAGTAGAAAATATGGACTGGCGTCCTGTGCCTCGCCCCTGATGCCAATTTTACGAAACCGGGCGTTTGTCCCGGGAATGGCGGCTAGGAATTTTAGGAATTTAGAACAGGCAGGTTTGCAGAGACTATGCCACCTCTACAGGGGCTCAGACATAGTTACTTTTGACGAACTTAGACAAGACAGACACCTCACACCGACGGACTTTTTCCGATATCTGCAGATCAGAGACTACGCCAGACAACTCCATATACAGGCCATAGCGCAGAGACCACTGACGTTTTTTGAATCTATGTGCAATTCAGAGTGCATACCGAGGGGACTCATAGCAAGACTGTACACGCACTTCTGCTCAGCTACGCGGGAGTGGGGGGAGCTGACCTACATTACACAATGGGAGCGAGATCTGGGGGAGGAACTTGAGGGAGAGGAGTGGCAAGAGATTTGGGAGGCCAGCAGAACCACTTCGATATGTGTAACATTACAAGAACAGGCCTTTAAGATGCTGTTCCGGTGGTACATGACCCCGGTACAACTATTTAAAATGCACAAAACCACCATGGATGACTGCTGGCAGGGTGTGGGTATAAGGGGACCTACTTGCATATGTGGTGGGAATGCCCGAAGCTTAAGGGATTTTGGGGGGCCGTGAAGGACCTCCTGACCCAGTTTTTCTCTAAGGCCCCAGATTTAGATCCCTGGGTGTATCTCCTCAGCAGGTCAGTAGACGGATGGACGAGACGGGAACAGACACTAATTCATAAGCTCACTTTGGCAGCTCGGAGAGCAATAGCATACACCTGGTTAAAACCAGAAGCACCACCAATGGCTAGTGTATACTCACGGATAAGAGAGGTGAGACTTATGGATGACTTGACAGCTAGACTACGAGGATCCTTGGGAACGTTTCGGAAGGTCTGGGGGCCATGGGATGAGAGCCCGCTGGGAGGATAGGAGGTACGGGTGAGCTAAGGAGGGGCAGAGTGGGGTGGGCATGGGCCTCGTGCCCTTTCCCTTCCCCGGGCTCACCCTCCCTTGCAGCCTTCTCCTTGACGCCTTACTGCCCCGTCTGACTTATCTCTTTACTCTTCTCTTTACTTTATTGGTTCGCCGCCGGGACCCTCACTAGTAGGGTACGGTGCCGAACTAAGAAGGGTACCGCCTCGGATGCACCTAAATCCTGCGACAAAGCATTCTACTTATCTCTTGGGAGGCGGTGTAGGGGCACAGGGTACCTAGGCTATGGACATGGAGCTAACTTGTTCCTGTGATGAAGCTCCAATGTGGACATGTACCATGCATATGCAGGGATGTCCCTGTGATGTATGGAAAAAGATCACGATAGCAGTATATATCTAAATGCTTCTGAGGGTGTGCAAGCTATAACTCTGTTACTCTCAAGCTATTCTGTACTATGTCTTAAAATGTGCTGTATCAGTTATCATAAGCGGGAGTGTTCTGAACTGCTTGTAATCGCTACTCTGGCTATACACGCTTAATGGTTAAGGGGCACACATATATAAAATAAAAATTAAAAAAACAGGTGGGACGCCACTATATAAGGACTTTTATAGTCAACAAGCCACAGTTCGTTAAATTGTTACAGGCTGTTTTTATGAAAATACGCAACTATACGATTCCTAACTAATGATGATATGTATACGTGTTACTGTACGCATTTGAATTGTGTTGTATACCTTGTTGTGGTGTCGGACCTTGACATAAATAAAGAATTTAAAAAAAATCAATATTTATTGCAAAAAATATGAACAAAACGTTAACTAAATTTCTTGTACAAAATATTGGGCTCCCCAAAAATAAGGATAGGCTAAAGTATCTAGGCATAACCCTAACTTCAGATCTAAAAGACCAAATAGAAGCCAACGTTTTACCTCTACTAAAACAAGTACAAATGTAAGGGATTGGAAAGGTCTGGACAAATTTACAACTAACTTAGAAATAGAATAATAGATGTTCTTCATTTCTATCATCTCAGATATGCTAGACAATTAAAATAGTAATAATTAAAATAGATACTTGGACAACAGGGGGGATAAAGGAATTAAAAAATATATTAGAGGAACATAAAGTCAAGATGGTTTTTAAATAAGAGAAGCTTAGTTACTTATTCAGAAATCCCCACTGAAATGTATTGAGTTGATGGTGTCACTTTGATGCCAGTTTTTGATACAAAATTTGGTTTGGCTCAGGCTAAATGTTGTTGGATGACAGAGAGGGGACCGCAGTGTTTGAAGTAAATGGCATTTTGGGTGAGCCAAAATGGTTTTCATATAGGAAAACCTTGGTTACTTATTCAGAAATTCCCATTGAAATGCATTGAGTTGATTGTGGTTTGGCTCATGCTAAATATTATTGTATGACAAAATGGGTGTCCAGTGTACAGAAATCAATGCCAACATGGCCAAGACGGATTTAATTTAAATGGCATTGATTTGAAGGTGGCAACTTGATGCCCCCTTTAAGTGGCAAATGTGTTATTTATTTATTTATTAATTTTAGAGGCGGAATGTACTACCGTATATACTCGAGTATAAGACGAGTTTTTCAAACATCTTTTGTGATGAAAAAGCCCTACTCATCTTATACTCGAGTCAGTGTCTGTATTATGGCAACTTACATTACAAGCCCGGCGGTCCTGTTGGGGGCTGGGAGCAAGCTGTTACTTACCTTTACAGCAGCTCCTGTCAGCTCCCTTCTCCTCCGTGCCGTTCAGCTCCACTGTAAGTCTTGCGAGAGACGCGGCCGTCAGAGTGTTGCCACGGGTTACCGTGGCAATGCTCCGCGCGGCACACAGACCGTGAGACTTACAGTGGAGATGAACGGCACGGACGAGAAGGGAGCTGAAATTTTTATTAATATTAAAATAATTAAAAAAAAAAATAATAAAAATGCCCACCCCCCACCAAGGTTACACACTCTGCATTACATACACAAATACACACTGCATCATATACACACATCCTGCATTATATACACACACACTGCATTCATACACACACACACACTACATTATATATACACACACTGCATTCATACACACACACACACTACATTATATATACACACACACTGCATTCATACATACACACACACTCTGCATTATATACACACATTCACACACGGCCTTCATACGCACACACACTGCATTCATACACACACACTGCATTCATACACACACAATATTAAAATAATTAAAAAAATAAATAATAAAAATGCCCACCCCCCACCAAGGTTACACACACTGCATTATATACACACACACTGCATTCATACACACACATCCTGCATTATATACACACACACTGCATTCATACACACACACACACACTACATTATATATACACACACACTGCATTCATACATACACACACACTCTGCATTATATACACACATTCACACACGCCCTTCATACGCACACACACTGCATTCATACACACACACTGCATTCATACACACACACACTGCATTATATACACACACACTGCATTCATATACACACATACTGCATTATATACACATACACACTGCATTCATACACACACACACACACACTACATTATACACACACACACACACACTGCATTCATACACACACACACACTCTGCATTATACACACACACACACACACACACTGCATTCATTATTTACACACACACTGCATTCATTATATACACACACTACACAAACACACACACTCTGCATTCATTATATACACACACTGTAAATAAATATTCAATTAATATATTTTTGGGGGGATCTAATTTTATTTAGAAATTTACCAGTAGCGGCTACATTTCCCACCCTAGTCTTATACTCAAGTCAATAAGTTTTCCCAGTTTTTTGGGTAAAATTAAGGGCCTCGGCTTATATTCAGGTCGACTTATACTCGAGTATATACGGTACTTTACAGAAACAAGAGCCAATTTAAATGAGTCAACTTAATTTATGTAGCTAATAACATTTAGTATTCTTTTTATTGTTCCCATTATTTATTATTATATCAGAAATGTGTAGAAATATGGCTTGCATATCAATACTGTATTAAGCAAGTTATATTTATAATGAACAGTTGATAATATTTACATACATTTTGAATGTCTAAAAAAAAAAAAGTTAGTAGATGAATAAGAAGCTATCTTCTATCACTGAATAAGAAGCTGACTGAATAAGAACCTAACTTCAACATTATCGGATATGAGGCAAGTGTAAAGATGGATGGGTAGAAAGCAAAGGGGTAGAGAGAGACAGTAGGAATGGGATGGGAGGAGAAGCAAGTGGAGGGTAACATAAAGGCGTTGACACGTGTGGAGAAATTGTATAGAAGTGGGAACTGGATAAGTTAGTTTAAAGAGAACCACAAATAGGGGTGTTATGCATTAAAAGATAAAGTTAGGCGGTGGAAAAGATGTGAGGGTGGACTAGAGGAACAAAATATGGAATGAGTTACAGGGAAAGACAAATGGAAAATAAAAGAAGGGAAGATATGAAGTGAATGAAATGTCACAGTTATGTCCATTAAAATACACTTTATACTAATTTACCACTATTATCACACACACACACTGATCCTCTGTATTTACACACTGAACACACATAGCAAATACATCCCTGCATTTACACACGCAGACATTCAACTACACACAGGACACTGCATCTACTAACCTTGAGACAATATACATAGACACTACTTCCAGGGCCAGATTAAGATCCCGGTGGGCTTGGTGCTGATAATTGAGGGGCCTAAGTACAGAATCTTATCCACCAACACTAAAACGGTCAACCTCTCAAGCGTTATTTATCAGGTGGAGATGTTGCTGGAGGGAAATTATTTTCTTTATTTTGTTGTTTTAGCCATATACTCTATCACCATACCTGTGGACACGTTTTGGAGCTTCCTGTTTTAATCCTGAAGTCCAGTAACCACGCTGGTTGTGGTGATATGCTTTTTTATACTTGATATTTTGTAAGTGCAATGTTGTGCAATAAATGTGTCATTTTTTAATACCATCTGCACTATATATTTTTTTTTCTCCGCTTAAAAATCTGAGACATTAAGAAGACTGTTCCTGAGGATATCTTTGAACCCTATTAATGGGAAAAATGCCTGAATATACATCCATTCTGTGAGTTCTCTACCACCCCCACCCTAATATCTAATCATTACATACTTCACCATATATACATTTTGTATTTTACAGATTTTGTTGTAGAGTAATTTAGTCAGGTTGTATATTTATCCTATTATTCACCTATTTTGGTGTTTGGGTCTTCCCAGCTTTGTATATATATTCTCTAGGACATTTCTGGTTATTTTTTTTTCTTCATTGCCTATTCCATGGATCTGGGCCTGGAGCTGCAGCTCCATCAGCCCCTATGTTAATCCAGCCCTGACTACTTCATTTAGACACACATTGTGAAGATATATACACAGACAACCATTTAGCGAATAAACCCACGTGTAGCTAATCAACATGAAAGGGACCCAGGGCATATATTTGCTGCCAGTCCTTCCCTGTGTGTTTAAAATTGTGCAGGTGTCTAGATTACTAGATGTTGACTACTATTTGTACAAAGTACATGCATATTTAGTGGGATTATTAATTAATTTAGTAATTTTAGATATAATGAACATAAGAGATTTTCGGTCTACATCTTACCGTACAAAGCTTTCATATTTACATTAGAGATTTTGGAAATAATGCAGATTTCAATAGAAATTTACACTTTTATAAATCATACTGGTTACATCTCACTGGCCTTTCAAGCAGTCAAAGAGTTCTGTTACTCAAGAGGCAGCAATTGCCAAGAGCAGCTGCATTTCAAAGACTTCTTATTGAGCTGCATTGGAAAGTCTGCGATTGGACAGCCACAGAAAGTCTAGGTAGGGTAAAAAGGGGAGGACTGGCAAAGGCAAGAGAACTGCAGTTTTTGCAAACTGTTTTTAGATATAAAAACAGTTTGAAGAAATGCATTATTAAATGCATGCAACTTTTCATTTCGGGTCTATTATTATTATTATTGCCATTTATATAGTGCCAACAGATTCCGCAGTGCTTAAGGACGGCGGGCGTCCAGGGGACTTACCTGCTCGCTGGCGATCCCCCGCAGGTGATCGTGATGGGGGGGACTTGCCTGGCATCCCAGGTAGTCCTCCTGCTGCCAATTCGGCCCGCCAGGGCCATGTGATCGCAAGGTCCTTGCGAGGACCTCACGATCACATGGACGGAATAGCCATCCATAGCAGTGCCAGCAGGGGGAGTGCCCGGTAGGACTGAAACATCGATGTATGATTTGAGCTGAATAAAAGCATCTATACTTTCTACAGACCCCAGAGTGCACTCATCTTCATTCCTATATGTGTATATATATATATATATATATATATATATATATATATATATATAGTCACGACAGTGACCCCTTCACGCAGAGAGTAACCCAGAAAGAGACGTATACCAGACCTTAGGGTGGCCGGGCTCAATGTCAAAGAATAGTCAAAGGAATAGCCAGAGGTTGAGGGAGTACAGAAATCGGAATACACGAGAAATAATCAAGCCAATAATCGGGAAACCAGAGAGGAGAGGAGTCAGTAAGGAAAGCCAAAAAAGTCAATATACCAGAAAACAGACAAAAATCGCAAGAGCACTAGAGGGAACACACAAGAACCACACTAGGGCACTGAAGAAATGACAGGGGCGCCCTTTTATAGTCAGGTGTCTTTTACTTTAAAGCCATGCCCCCAAAAGGTTTGGGAGCATGGCCACGTTTGAATTTCCTGTAGTTTGCAGATCATAGATTACCTGTACATAGAGGGTACTGATTTACATGTGAGACATCGCTGTATACAAATATGTGTATTTTATTGCAGTAAAAGCAAACAGTATTATGACATTCACCTTTAAAATGTCAAGCAGAACTAAAAAAAATAACATTTCTTAATTTCTCACATTTTAAAAAATATTTTATTCATAATAAATTATGTTTCATAGCTAAAAATTGATGTTAATGAATAAAATGACATATAATACATGTAGGTGCACTTAATATGAAAGAGGTGAATTACGGTTGAACAGACATATAGTCAAATTCCAAGTTTTGTTTGTTTCATTTTGATCAAAACGTGTACATTTGGCTCAGTCCTTAAGGGGTTAAACAGTGATTTTTATTTATTTTGTATTTGGGAAGTGCAGTGTCCCTTTAAGTGACTCTGTAACTTCCTGTATGTAAGTAAAAGCATAACTTACAAAAATCACAAAACTATTTAAAACAAACTAATTTCTAAACACTTTTACCTTAACAACACTTCAGGGGTTATGTATAAAAAGTGTTGTGCTCAATTTTAGGCTGTTTTTGGCACTTCCTGAACCTATTAATTTATTTGTGCCCAAATATTCCTTTACAGCACCTTTTCCATCATTTTATTTTCCTGTTTCATTGTGATTCTTTTTTTTAATTCATGCATTTGTTACTTCCAATGCATAAAATAGAGGTGCATACGTGCTTCTTTACTTTCCGATAATATTTGCCGACACTGTCAGATTGATGGATTTTCTGTGACAAGCAAAAAGCATTTATGATGATCCTTTTTGTTTAAAGCAACACTGTAGTTATTATAACCATTAAAATCATTGAATTGGTTATAGTGCCTGGGGTCCTCTGGCAATGTTCCTCCATTTAGCGTGAAACCATTTTCAAGCAGTTTAACACTAAATAAAGGTCCCTGGCAACCCACAGCCCGACCTCTACTGAAGGTAGGACTAAGTAAGAGATGAAACACTTCCTTCTACCAATCAGAGTTTGCAGGAATCTATGATCTGCAAACTTTCTTTGTCTTAGGGATGAGCATAACCCCCTAGCAAAGCTAGTGAGTATGCGGCAGCCTCCCGGATTCAAATGCCAGAGCAGAAAAGGCTTGCGCTGTGCATCTGCACAGCAACAGCCTTTCAGCCAATCAGATAATCAGATGAGCCGTGCTGAGCGCGGGAATCCTGATTGCCTCAGATTTTTAAAATTGGGAAACTGCGGATGGTTAGCACATCCCACGAAGTACTAAGGATAAATATTTCCCACAGTGTACAGGAATATAATTAAACATCTAAACACAAAATAAAACAATTCAAGTTGCCAATAGTACAGGGGAACAAGAATAATGTTTAATAAATCATGAAGACATATAAAATAGACTTGAAACTTTTTATAAAACAGCTGAGCTGAAAAACAAGGCAACAATGTATAGCAAAGGAAAGTATCAAATGAACACTGGTACCATTCATCATAAATTGCAACAAAATAAGTTCAATAAACAGAAAAGAAATGTTGTAACAAGTCCCAGCAAACAGATTCTTTGTGCAGGGAGTCCATGAGAATATCAAATTGACAAGACTACTAGCATCCAATCCTCCTATTTAGGTGGATCCTTGGTTTGTTTGTCTTGTCTTGGAGTACGGCTATAGTCTGTTAAAAACAAAACAGAGAACAGATATCAAAAGGCTGAATAAGCACCAGAGGAGGGTAGGACAGGCGCTATTGCTAGGTGGTTATGCTCATCCCTAAGACAAAGAAAGTTTGCAGATCATAGATTCCTGCAAACTCTGATTTGTCCTCCGGGAGGCATAACCACCTAGCAAAGCTAGTGGGTAGAATAGCACACACCTGGTGGTGGTCCTAAGAAACTGAAGGCATTCAACTTCTGATGGCCTCCAGTAAAATCTAACAAAGGTTTTACTGGAAACCATCTCGCTGCTTTCACGATACTAGGGAGAGGAAGGCCCTTTCCTGCTGTTGTTCCCAATCACAACAGCGTGCGTTCCAGCCGGCCGAAAAACCGGAAGTGACGTCACCCGCGAAACCGGAAGTGACGCGACGCCGGTACGAAATTGGATCCAGGTGAATGGGACAGATAAGACTTATAAAAGAAGACTCAATAGGACATGAAGACAAGCACTGGAGGAAGGCTGTTGGCCGAAACGCGTCTGCTTCAATCTTCTGCATTTGTATTTGTTATTTTATGTGTATTTCTGTCACTCTGGGCTACTATACAGATAGGGGTAAGTGGAATTCCATTATTGTTTTATATATATCCTTGTCTGTTTTGGGTTCCACCCCCATAGTGCCCAGCAGTGTATACACTTTTTTATATATTTTTATAAATAAATATATTTTATATTTAACCTTTGGAGTCTCATCTATTTGGACCACCTGGATCATTAGCCAGTTATTGGCACCCCTGAGCCTGCTATACAGAGCCTGGTACGGCTCTGGAGAATGTGAGTGAGAATCACATACCTATTTATCACTTATTTATTATCATACAGTTTGCACTATGTTTTTTATGTTTTTTCTATTTTAGTTTATACCCCAATCAAGTTCTACGCTGTTTACATTACAGTCCAGTTCTATATTGGTAATATCACTTATTTTTGTTGTGATCACATTGGGGAGGTGTATATACTGGTATTTGTCTCTTTTTATTGTATTATGTAAATCTGGTGTATAAGGGAAGCACTATGGTATCGGTTACACCATCTACTGTATACTTTATACTATATACAGAATTGTCAAAATTACAGTGAAGCGCCTACGCACTATCCTTCTCTTTTTCTGTTATTAAATCAATTTTAGCATTATCCAAAGACTTTAGGAAATTTAATAAGACATCTACATCCCAAGTAGATGTGTAGCGTGGGGTATATGGGCGGCAGACGGATAACCCTTTTAGTAATCTCAAATACAGGACATCCTGAGTAAGGTTGGGGATCAGGAAGTTTAAAGCAGATCCATAGGTCTTGATTGAACTGACAGAAAAAACTAAATGGAACTTAAGGGTAAGAAATTCTAAAGCCAATGGAACGGTATCAGATCCCTGTGTGTTAGACAGAAAAAAAAAAAACCTCCTATTCTTTAAATTCGTCGATAATCTTTCTATATCTTACCCTAGTTCTACGTCTTAAAGATGAGTTAATAATATCCAAGACCTGATCCGATAAAAGGGGATGTGTTAGCAGAAGATCGCTGGTTCCCTGAAAGCAGTCCACTGTCATGCTCAATGGGATCTTGGTTCCCTTGACTAACTGTTGGATCAAGGGATACCAGGGTCTGGAGGTCCATACTGGATAAATGAGAACTAAGCTCTGCACCCTGTCCCTGCGGATCTTCTCCAGTACTTTCATCAGTAAAGATGGAGGAGGGAAAGCATAAGGGGCTGGAACATCCGTCCATTGGAAAGACATTGCATCCATTTTCCAAGCTCCCTTTGTCCAGGTCCGGGAGACGAACCTGGGAGTTTGTGCAGATGTTTGGGATGCAAACAGATCTACCGGTCTCTGGCCAAAATTGCTTTCTATCCGTTGGAAAAGAGCAATCTTTAATTGAATCGTTGCCAGGGACAAACTTTGGCGAGAGAGGGTGTCTGCAAGCTCGTTCACCTCTCCTGGAACATATTCTGCAAAAACCTGAACATTGCTTGCTAAGGCCCAAGACCAAAGATCTAGAGCCTCTAAACAAAGAGCCCTTGATCTTGTGCCCCCTCTGTGGTTTATATAAGCCATCGCTGTCCTGTTGTCCGATTGGACTTTTACCGACGTCGGTGACTGGTTTAGAGGAACTAGGCCCTGGAGAGCTAATTTTATAGCTCGTAACTCCAAGATGTTTATAGGAGGTGACTCTCTTGGTCTGACCAAATTTCTCTTATGGCATTCTGGGCTGTAAACGTGCCCCAACCGTGACTTGAGGCATCTGACGTCAGAGTGACTGCCACAGGCTGCTCTAACAGGGGACGAGGAAGTGGCATTTCTAACTCCAGAATGGACTTCAATTCTTCTCTGACCTTCTCGGGGAGAACAAATTTTGATTCCCAATGGCTGCCCTGTGTTAGTCGATTCCCTAAAAACAGCTGACTTCTTCTGCAAAGTAAGGGGGAATTGATGTATGCTGGTGTTAAAGCTATTAATTTCCTGATAATCTTTGCTAGGTCTCTCAAGGACCAACTCTGGTGCCTGAGAGATGAGTTCAGATGTACCAGTAATTTGTCCCATTTGTCTTGAGGGATTCCTAGAGACATAGTCCTGGTGTTCAGTATGAAACCCAGAAAGAGGATGCTTTGAGTGGGAATTAGGACTGATTTTTGTAAATTTACTACAAATCCTAGGTCTTGTAAAAGGGAAGCAAGGTAATCCCTTTGAGAAGCAAGGGCTTCCCCATCTGGGTGCATGAGCAGGATGTCGTCTAGATAGTACAGATATATGAAACCTTTTAGTCTGACATGAGCTATCACTGATTTCATAATTCTGGAAAATGTGTATGGTGCGTTGGATAGGCCAAACACCATAACAGTCCACTGCCACACTTTTACTTTCCACTGAAACCTGAGAAATTGCCTGTTTCTTGGCTATGGGGACTGAATGGAAGGCATCTTTTAGGTCTAACTTTATGCAGAAAAAAGCTTTCTGTACTAAGCCTGGAAGATCTGATAAACCCTCCATCCTGAACCTTTTCCTTTTGATGAAAGCGTTCAGAGACCTCACGTTTAGGACCGGTCTCCAGGAACCGTCTGATTTTGTGATTGGGAACAATGTTCTTACCCATCCTGTAATAGACATGTCTGCCAACTCTATCTTCCCTTGACTTAAAGCTAAAGAAAGGGAGGCATCTAGCACTGGGTTCACCTCTCTGTGGGGTGCAAATTTTTGGACTGGGAACCTTAAAAGGGAGAGTTGTAAACCCCTTTGAAAATTCTTTAGAACCCATTTGTCTGAGGAAATATCCTTCCAATTTAGTGGCATATGAAGAGGAATGCGCTCCTCTGCCACCGCCTGGGAGCTTGTGTCTTCCACTGTAGTGGCGGTACTGGGCCTGGTGAGAGGCTTCTCAGGACGCTCCTGCAGCCCTATAGGGGCGACCCTCTGTCCGAAAGGGCTTTTTGTAGCCAGGGACGGACTTCTTGAGTTCTGAAAAGGATCTCTTTGCCTTGTAACGGCCTTTAACCTCCTGAATGAACGAGGAACCGAATAGGTAAGAATCCTCCAAATTTGGGAACTCTTGCGATTTGGGGGCTAGGTCGGACAGACCTGCAGCATGGAGCCAGCGGGATCTGCGGATGTTTGATATGTAATTAAAGGATTGGCCAATAATTAGCACCGCCCTGCCAGACACTTTTAAAAGAGCCATCTTAGATGCCAACAGAGATGAGCATTGCCTTCTTTTTCTGCCTTATCCAGGATTGGTAATAGTGGGCCCACAGCATCAGCAATTTTGAAATGTATATTGCGAAAAGTCTGGTCTGTGGGATCAGAGGATACGCTGCTCCCTGTGATAGATAACAGAACAGGATCTACCTCTAGGGCCATTAAAGCCTGAATATCTGGGATACCAATGTGGTTCCTGAGGAAAAGGTCATCCTCCTTAACCAAGGGGGATCTGAAGGCTAGTTTAGTGAAATCTCTAACCTCAGAATCGTGCTCCATAGCCTATCTGGAGTGAAATAATTTTGATGGAAGAGTCTTTCCTAGGAGACTTACTCTGGCCATCTGAACATTGCTTAGCTTCCCTCGCTCAGTGGAAGCTGCTGAACATACCACTTCCTCGGATTCCCAGTCTATTTCTGAAGAGCCGTATCTGGAACTGGAACGGCTTTGGGAGGAAGAGTGAGCGAACGCTCTAGAAGAGGAAGGAGAGGGACTATCTAACCTCCAACGAGATTTGTCCTTTTCCTCTGGAAGCTGTTTCTGGTGCTCAAACGAGGGAAACACGCTATTCCTTTTTTGGGGTCCTGTCCCCTTAATTTTACGCTTACTCAAACGAGTATGAGGGGAAGGAGGAGCAGAGAAGTTTTCCTCAAACGAGGAACTGGCGGAAGAGACCAGCCGCCTTCCTTTATTCTTTTTACTTAAAACTGGGACCATATCCTCCTCAGAAGATGAAGAGGATAGATCCCTGGCAAGGAAAGCTCTCTTATGGAGCTTTCTAACATTGATGGGGCTGCCTTTAAGAGAGGCATCCACTAAATCTGTGGCAGACACAGAAATAGAGTCCTCCATCAATGATGCTATTTTAAAAATCTGAGTCAATCAGGATTCCCACGCTCGGTACGACTCTCCTGATTACCTGATTGTCTGAAAGGCTGTTGCTGTGCAGATGCACAGTGCGAGCCTTTTCAGCTCTGGCATTTGACTCTGGGAGGCTGCCGTATACCCACTAGCTTTGCTAGGTGGTTATGCCTCCCGGAGGACAAATATCAATTCAAATCAGCAATGGGTGCAGTGACAGGCTGAAGGCAGCCAGCTGACTTTCTCAGCCAATCAGAGGCGCCAATTGCTGCACAGACTAATACATCCTCATTAGCTCAACCAGCACAGATGGGAGAGTTTGTTGGGAACTCTCGTTTGCCATTAAAAATAGTTTTACACAGAATAAAAGGATAGTGACAGAGGACACCAGACACTGTGTCTCTTTATGGTGTTTTTAAGGAAAACAAAAATCCTCCAAACTGTGAATGTGTCTTTTTCCTAGTAATTATTATATTTCTTATTTCCTTATTTTGGGAATGTAATGAATCGTAAATCATCAGGAAAAATGGAGCAATATAAGAAGTAAGAATAAAAAGTGTCAGACTGGTTATTCATGGGTGCAATACAGAAAAGGCTGAATAATGTCATCAATGTGCAAAGATCGAGTAATAGTTTTATACATAAGAAAACGGTGTGCACACACGTGAAAGTGAATACAACTAATTTAATATGTTATTTTTATTATTGTTATGTGTGTAGTTCACACACACAAACACACACACACACACCATTCTTAACCCCTTAAGGACACAGCTTCAGAAGCTTGTCTTACGCTTAAGGACACAAGCCATTTTTGCATTTTTTTGCTTTTTGTGTTCAAACGCAATTTGCATCTCTGTCATTTATTGCACCAACACATATTATACATTGTTTTTTTAGAGGGCAAACAGGGCTTTAATTTGATGTCACATATACATAGATACATTCTCATTAATTATAAAAAAAATGCTAAAAGAATTGGAAAAAAAACAAACAAACAAAAATGCTTTTTTCTTTTTCATAGTTTTGCCAATAATAGCGGGTGCATAATATGTCCAGCTTAGAAAAAGTAATTCAAAATAAATTCATTTATGTGTCTTAATTTATAGAGTACATCATTGGTATACGATTTAAGCTTGTTTTGAAAGTTACAGGTCACAAAATACAAGGACTAAAATAAAATTTAAATTTGCAACAATTTTAGAAGTTGGAATGTTTGTCTTGTAGGTTTAGTAGCCATCATAGCAAAAAAAAATGGCCTCTCAAAAGTATATATTTATATAAAGTAGACATCACAGGCTATTTACCTAAGATTAGTTTGACACTTTTTACGTAGCCATTTCATCGCCAATCTCTGCTAAATATTGGAGTAAAATGTGTTTTTTTACTTATTTTGGCATATACACATATAACAAGGTTTTTGTAATGTGTATTTCGTAAAGCTGGTGTGTGCTATTCCTGCACAGAACTCCATATTGTGTTCAGCTACATCTGCTTAGTATAACGATACCCCCATTGTATGCCTTTGGCACTTTTCTGTAAAGCTACAATGCCATATAAGAGAAAAGGCTATTTCAGTTACCAATTTATGTCAATGTTTGTGGTGAGGGGGGGGGGAATGACATTTTTACATATATGTTGCATTTTTGCTGAGTATCTCTTACACTTAATATGTACCACTGTCATAAAAATCCCCAAATTATGCTCAGTTACATCTTCTGAGTAAAACAATATGCCCAATGTATGACCTAGACACTATTTTGTGAAGTTACAGTGCTGTAAAAGAGACGTGACAAGTTCAGTTTTTTAAGTGTGAATTTACATGGAGGGTTTTGATGCGTCCGTGTCGCACTTTGGAACATTTGAGCAGGCTACATATAACAACAACACCATAAAGGCATACCATTTCTTAAAGAAGACATCCCAGGGTTTTTCAAAAGGCATATTTTGAACCTTAGCGTGGGATCATTTTTCAGATAGCTTGCACCAAGTGTAGTGGTAATAAGCATTTTTTATGCCTTTTTGACACACAAAGTGAGTTTGCACAGTATCCTTTGTGTGCTACGACTATATAATACTACATATGTTGCTTAGCTATGTCGTCTGAGTACAGAAATACCCCCGTATGTACCATCGCCAGGTATATGTGGATGTTGAAGAGGCACATTTGAGATGCAGCCATTCAGTTTTTTTCTAACTTTGAAGTTTTACGCTGTGTCCATGTTCCATTTTGGGGTGGTTTAGCTGGTTGGTTATTCATACTATTTATTAAAGAATATCATTTTTTTCTCTAGTTTGTTCCAGGTGTAGTGGTAATGAGCATTTTTAAATGTATTTTAAAAAACTTTTTTTAAACTTTTTTTTACTGTTAACCCCTAACTAGCAGTAAGCAGCACTAACCGTAAATTCCCCCATTTCACATAGCTCCCACCTACCCCAGCTAGAAAAATATATCATTTTAAAATATTTAAATTAATTAATTAAATAAATTGGACCCCTGAGGGTTAAAAAAAAATAAAAGGTGTTAAAAAAAAAAAAAAAATCAGATCACAGTATAATACTGTGATCTGTATTTTGATTACTGTACGCAGTGATCAACTGGCAGGGAAGGGGTTAATTTTTATTAGGACTGGGTAAAGGGGGGTGGGATTTTTTTTACTTTTTAAAACATTTTTTAACTTTTTAAAACTTTTTTAACGTTAACCCCTAGCTAGCCACCAAATTCCCCAATTCCCCACTAACTTCCACCCACCCCAGCTAGCTAAATATATAATTTTAATATATTTAAATTAATTAATAAAATTAACCCCTGAGTGTTACAAAAAATAAAAAGATCTCCCTCACGGGCCCACATGCAGTGTGATGCGGCCGCTGTCAGGGGAAGGAGGGAGGGAGTAAGGAGAGGACCCGGAAGAGCTCTTGCAGCTCCACTGGGTTCCTCTCGCAAGATCTGGAGCGTTGCCATGGCAATACTACGGATCTCGCAAGATTGAACTCTAGCCCTGCAGGCTAGAGGTCACTCACCACTAGGACCACCAGGGATGGCATCACGGTTCCCCCTTCCAGGCATAAGGTAAGAAGGGAGGGGGGATACAATGCTTGTTTTTTTTAATTTTTTTTATTAAAAAAAAAATGTAAAAATACATATATAATAACATTAACCTGGCTCCCCCAACACACAATCCCTCTAACCTTATACACACACAGCATTCTCTCTCACACACACATCACTCTCTCACACACACACAGCATCCTCTCACACACACACACTCACACTGCATCCTCTCTCACACACACAGCACCCTCTCACACACACACACAGCATCCTCTCTCACACACACACAGCATCCTCTCACACAGAATCCTCTCTCATTCACACACATACAGCATCCTCTCACACACTGCACCCCTCACTCACACACAGCACCCTCATACACACACACTGCACCCCTTTCACACACACACAGCATCCCTCTCACACAGAATCCTCTCTCATTCACACACATACAGCATCCTCTCACACACTGCACCCCTCACTCACACACAGCACCCTCATACACACACACACACTGCACCCCTTTCACACACACCGCACCCCTCACACACTGCACACACTGCACCCCTCTTACGCACGGTGCACCCCTCACACACACACTGCACCCCTCACACATACACACTGCAGCCAAACATATATATAGACTACAGAACCCCTCACACGCATACTGCACCCCTAAACACATTACATTCCAGACATACACGAGATCCCTTACCCAACTTTGGATCATCTACACACATACACACACTAGATCCTTATATACATGCACACACACACACACACACACACACACACACACACTCACTAGATCTTCTATACACACTCTGGGTCCTTCAAACACACACTAGATCCCCTACACAAACACTGCACCACCTACACACACACTGCATTTCTGACATACACACTCTGGACCCACTATGCATACACGAGATTACTTGTAAGCAAAGACATCCTACATTCCCTAAAAACACACTCTCTACAACCCCACCAAACACTACATCACCTGTACACACCCACACACGTTCTACAGCCTATATGCACACACTCGCTACATCCCTTGTACACACTATGCCCCCTATACACACTCTCTACTGCATCTAGACACACATACATTACATTACACAACACGACTGAAACCAACCTATTAACACATTACCACACCACAATCAGCTTACACAATAATCTTTCCTGGCATTTTTGTCTCATGGTATACCATATGTGGAAACACCAGAGACAGGTTTCAAGCAAACACAGCACAAGCATGTTATTGTATTTTCTTGCGCTGTGCAGAACATATACAGGGCTCTTTTCTCATGCTACATAGTTACATAGTTACATAGCTGAAAAGAGACTTGCGTCCATCAAGTTCAGCCTACCTCACATTTGTTTTTTGCTGTTGATCCAAAAGAAGGCAAACAAAATCCAGTTTGAAGCACAATTTTGCAACAAGCTAGGAAAAAAATTCCTTCTTGACCTCAGAATGGCAGGTTCTGATTGTTCTTACAGTAAAAAAAACCTTTCCTTTGCCTTAGACAAAATCTTCTTTCTTCCAGTCTAAATGCATGGCCTTGTGTCCTATGTAAAGTACGGGTTGTGAATAGATTTCCACACAATGGTTTGTATTGGCCCCCGAATATATTTGTATAATGTTATCATATCCCTTCTCAGGCGACGTTTTTTTTCTAAACTAAATAGGTTTAAATTTGTTAACCTTTCTTCATAGCTGATATGTTCCATTCCTTTTATTAATTTTGTAGCCCGCCTCTACACTTTTTCTAGTGCTATAATATCCTTCTTTAGAACAGGTGCCCAAAATTGCACAGCGTATTCAATACGTGGTCTTACCAGTGATTTATAAAGAGGCAAAATTATATTCTCGTCCCGAGAATGAATGCCCTTTTTCATGCATGACAATACCTTACTGGCCTTGGCCACTGCTGATTGACATTGCACATTGTTGCATAGTTTATTGTCTATAACAATTCCCAAGTCCTTTTCATGTGTTGTTATCCCTAATTCGCTTCCATTAAGGGTATACGTTGCTTGTGTATTCTTTACGCCGAAGTGCATAACTTTGCATTTTCAACATTAAATTTCATCTGCCATTTGAGTGCCCAGTCCCCCAGTCTATCTAAATCCCTCTGCAGCAAAGTAATATCTTGCTCACATTGTATTATTTTACAAAGTTTTGTGTCATCTGCAAACACTGAAACATGACTTTCAATCAGTGGCGTCTCTAGGATTCATTTTTTGGGGGGGCACATGGAGGGCCAGTGACAAAAGTAGGGGGGCACATTTAACCCCGCCCTCATCGCAGTTTGACCCCGCCCCTGTCGCATGTTAAGCCACGCCCCCGACACAATGTGTTTTGTTTTTTAATAATACCTGGTGGAGGATTCATTATTTTCCACCAGGGATTATTAAAAAAACAAACACATTATCCTTGATACAGTGCCATAGTTGCCAACATTTGGAAAAAAAATTCCAAGGACGTTTTGCAGCACAGCTATCAATTACTGTCTGGGTATAATATCCCTCGACAGTCAGTGCTCTCTGTATAATACAGGGTTGTGTGTATAATAAATTGGGACACCCAGTGCTCCCTGTATAGTGCTGCTCTCTGTATAATACAGGTCTGTTTGTGTATAATATCCCAAGACAGAGAGCAGCACTATACAGTAAGCACTGACTATCCCGGGATATTTTATACACACAGATCTGTATTATACAGATAGCTGAGCATATACCCCAATCTCTAGACTACTAGTACCTGTCAAC
>OW240916.1:151383475-151440821 GCA_933207985.1 Pelobates cultripes | reverse complement strand
GTGTGTATGGGGCAGTATGGGGGGGCAATGTGTGTATGGGGCAGTATGGGGGGCAATGTGTGTGTATGGGGCAGTATGGGGGGCAGTGTGTGTGTATGGGGCAGTATGGGGGCAGTGTGTGTGGGCCCCCCCCCCAGCCTACCTGTCACTGGAGGCTGTTGCTGGGGGTCAGGCAGCCATTTTCTGAAGCAGCATGGGCTGCTGCTTTACGGCGGGGGCGGGGCTTATCGGCGGGAGGCGGGGCTTCGTTTGGGGGCGGGGCCTTGCCGGGGAGCCAATCAGTGCTCCCTCCGGCCACAGACAGCCTCCAGCACCTCAGCACTGCATTCCCTCGGGCTGTAACAGGCTGTAACAGTCCGAGGGAATCCCATGGCCAGCAAGTTGCTGGCATTTGGGGGGGCCCAAGGGGGGGCACAGCATGATGTAGGGGGGGCCATGGCCCCCTCTGGCCCCCCCTAGCGACGCCACTGCTTTCAATGCTGTCTTCAAGATCATTTATAAACATGGTAAATAGAAGGGGTCCCAGAACAGACCCCTGAGGGACACCACTTGCCACCTCTGTCCAGCTTGAAAATTTACCATTAATGACAACTCTTTGTACTCTGTTTTTAAGCCAATGTTCTACCCAAGAACAAGCATTTTCATCTAGACCGATTTCCTTGAGTTTGAACACTAATTAATTGTGTGGAACTGTATCAAATGCCTTGGCAAAATCCAAATAGATCACATGCACGGCAACGCCCTGATCTATACTTCTACTTACTTCTTCAGCAGAGCTCTACGTATGGTCTGCCCTGGAAGGACATTGAACCAACATGATCACTTTGAGATTAGGTGTGCTTGTCATTATTGATGACAAAACACACCCTATCTGGTCCCGCCCTCTTCTCAGTGGGCCGCTGTGATTAAAAAATGCTCGGCCCAAATTTTTTCCCCAGTCCGGCCCTTATTACAACTGTATACACAAAAGATCCGCTGCACCTATACATAACACAAGCAGAGTTCTGCAACTTACATTAATTTTGCTTTAGAAAAAAAAAATAGGGCCACTGAAAGGTTGCCTAGCCCAGGTGTAAAAGGTTTGATATGAAAAGAGCTCACTGCAAAACCTGCATATCTTGTGGGTTTGCAGTAAATTGCCATGGAAGTACATTTATTTATTTTGCATGTTTTAATACATAATCTTTTTACAATGAATAAATACAACATGTCACATATCCCAGCCTGGTTCTTGCAGTATCCAAATAGCAAGCCTTGCATTGCACAGTGCTCAGCAGGAGACCTGTATCTACAGAACAGCATGTTTTCCCTTTCTGTCAGTGAGCCTTTACTCTGCCCTTTGACCAGTATACAAATTCACAAGTTTATGTTTCACTTCACCTCAGTCAGTATACAGCAATGATGGTGTGTACTTTGTATGTGTGCTAGCTGCAGATTGGAGCCCAGGCTGACTCTGCCCCCAGCACACACCCACAGCCAGCCTGCTCTGAGTGGCAGATCCCAGGCAAGGAGTGTCCGCCTTTATAAGAGGGACAGAGTGTAAGGAGAGTGCTGACCCTAGTCTATTCTGCAGCCGACAGACACCGTCTCCTTCCTACCGCCCTGTGTACACCCCCACCTGCAGCCAGCATGTCGGACCAGGCTCCCTTTGACACTGATGTCATCACCTTGACCCGCTTCGTGATGGAGGAGGGCAGGAAAGCCAAGGGCACCGGAGAGATGACCCAACTGCTCAACTCCCTGTGCACGGCTGTCAAAGCCATCTCATCGGCAGTGCGCAAGGCTGGCTTGGCCCATCTGTGAGTATGCACAGGGCTACTACCTCTATTACAACTCCCATGGGACTCGGCCAGCAGCCGAAGTGTCACTGGTTACCTGTGAGCCCAGTGTCTGTACTCGCAGTGCAGTAATAACTGGTCATCCCAGAGACACAGTGTTCTGTATACACATTCTATGTGTGACGTCACACATCCTGATTGTATTCAGCACAGATTCTATAGGGAGGTGATGCTACTGTGACTATCTTCCTGCTTTCAGCCCAGTCCCCAACCAACTACAGAGCTGTGAGTCTGCCACCTATGGCAACTCACTGGCTGCTGTGGCATTGCTGGATATCATAATCTAGTTATGATTGTGTGTGGCCGGGTTATGTGTAATACTCTCTGTGGGACCAACCAGGGAGTTTTTGTGTGTGTCTCTCGCTCTCTCTCTCTTCTCCGCCCGTCCCCCTCCCCCTGTTTCTACCACTAATATTGTTCCTATTAACCAGGTTAAACTGAGTACTTCCAGTACTTTGATAAATATTATAACTTTTTTAACCCCTTACCCATGGCAGGCAGGTGAGTTGTTAAAGGGACACTATAGTCACCTGAACAACTTTAGCTTAATGAAGCAGTTTTGGTGTATAGAACATGCCCCTGCAGCCTCACTGCTCAATCCTCTGCCATTTAGGAGTTAAATCCCTTTGTTTATGAACCTTAGTCACACCTCCCTGCATGTGACTTGCACAGCCTTCCATAAACACTTCCTGTAAAGAGAGCCCTATTTAGGCTTTCTTTATTGCAAGTTCTGTTTAATTAAGATTTTCTTATCCCCTGCTATGTTAATAGCTTGCTAGACCCTGCAAGAGCCTCCTGTATGTGATTAAAGTTCAATTTAGAGATTGAGATACAATTATTTAAGGTAAATTACATCTGTTTGAAAGTGAAACCAGTTTTTTTTTCATGCAGGCTCTGTCAATCATAGCCAGGGGAGGTGTGGCTAGGGCTGCATAAACAGAAACAAAGTGATTTAACTCCTAAATGACAGTGAATTGAGCAGTGAAATTGCAGGGTAATGATCTATACACTAAAACTGCTTTATTCATTAAGCTAAAGTTGTTCAGGTGACTATAGTGTCCCTTTAACAACTCACCTGCCTGCCATGGGTGAAGCTCCCATCACCTGGATTGTGGGACAGGAGATTGATAGAAAAAATATGAGAAATTGGCTGAATAATAGGACTTTTAAATTTTAAAAACCAAAAAGTGTTAAGCAGCAGCACTGTTGCTCTTTCCCACAATCCCCTTTGATGCTGAATTAGGCTTTTAATCATTTAATACGAGGTTATCTGGTGGTGGGTCTCCCCATGACCTCACTTAATGCCAATGGGTGAAGAGTTGAAAATCAGTGTCGGGGAATAAAGTACCCCACTGCTTCCTACTTCCAGGTCTGGGCTGTGGGATGGAAGTACATTTAAAAGGACACTGTAGGCACTGTAATTGTTTCCTTCCATTGAAGTTAGCATAGTGTCACTATACTCAAAGCCTCATGACCACTACAGTCCACTGTTCCCATTAAAAGGAAATTGTTTTACAATGGTTTGCCACTTCTCTTTATCCCACAGGCCACTGAGTTGCAAAAAAAAGCGACAGAGCTGCATAAGCCAAAAGCCGATGCTGACATTAATTCATTGGCTGAGAGAATCAGCTGATCACTCTCAGTTAATTAATAAAACTGTGAATAGAATATGCACAGAATTAACATTAGCAAGTCTGGTGTTCTGTCAGAATCTTGACCCACACAATGTCTGGCGCAGCCGCGTCACATCCGGTGGAGTGGCATCATGTATGGCCTGTGCTGCACTTGCGTGGTGATGGGTCCAGAAATCTGATACACGCTACGAGCATGCGCAAAATCTGTCACTAAGACATCAGCTAGCATCGTAACTCGTCCTGCAAGGTAAGTAAAACTGGTGTGTCAAACTCGCATCATAGTTAGGACATTCACTAAATGTACTAGAGTGACATTTAGGGTTACGTGAGGGTTAAAAGTAGGGTTAGGAACTAATTTAGCCTCTCTTATTCTAACCCTAGAAGTAAAGTTCAAAATTAACCTTAGATATGATTTTAAATTCAGTTGGTTTTTCCCTAGGTGTCAATAATCTCTAAATTAAGAATTAAGGCAATGAGCAGTGATGGGTACATATGTCACAGCCCTGCGAATATGTTGGTGCTATATAAATATTTGTAATTTGCGGGGGCTCTGGAAGTACACTTCTCCCAAAGCTCTCAGCCAATAATTGCTAGGTGGATGCAACTAAGCTGGCTAATACAGAAACATAAATTTCACATTACAAACCTGGGTGCCAGGAAGATTGGTCTGTTGTTTTTCAAACCATTCAAAAATGATTTGACAAAAACAAATTATATGGCATACCCATTCCACTGAGGTGTAGTGTGTATGGTGCTTAGACAAGTGTCCCATAAATTATTCAAAGCCATTTGGATACATTTTTAATTGTATGAGTGTGGGATAGGGCTCCTCCAATTGCCTTTGTTGTTTTCATGCTCTCTGCAGCTTTTAAACAATGGATTATTAGATTCTCTCTGCAATCCTAAACCAAGTGTTGGAATGGAAAGTTATGCTCTAAATTCCATTACAATCATCTTCAAAATAAAATAGTTATCTGCCAAACTTAATGGTAGACTGCAAAATATACAGAATTTAGCCAGTTGTTTTGCTACTGATAACTAGTCTTTAATATAGATAGTTACCTACTTGGGATATATGGCTGATACATTGTACCATTGTGTGGTTTACAGGACAGAGAGTATTTGGGGCAAAGTAATAATCGATGATTAAACAATTGCCCTTTGCTCCAAGTGCCCAAATATAACCTTACTTCTCTGTCATAGTGCCATGATACCTCATAGTCATCGATTTTGTATATCAGTCCATATTTTGGAGAAACCCAATAGCCATCAGTCCATTTTCTACCTTGGCTGCAATCCTTTGCTTAACCCCTTCCCGACCGCAGACGGAAATTTTTCGTCAACCTTGTCCTTCAGTTAAGGACTGTTGACGGAAAATTTACGTCATTTACTAAAGTTAACCCCAGATCGCGGGGTTAACGGTGCTCCGGTCTGCCTTTGTATTAGAGGCAGACCGGGAGCACACGATCAGGCTGCCCCAGCACATGTGCTCAGTGTACTTACCTCCCGGGTTCTGTGTGAAGTGCAGGGAGACGGATCAGAGCTGATCCTCTTCTCCCTGTGTGAAAATAAAATAAAATAAAGTTAAATCCCACCCCCTCTTTCCCCTGCTTTAATAAAATTAACCCCTTCCCTGCCAATTGATCACTGACTACAGTGATCAATTGGCAGGGTATACATTTTAATGTCATCTGATTTTTATTTTTTTTAACACCTGAGGATTTATTTAATTAAAATATTTTATAATTATATATATTTTGCTAGCTGGAGTGGGTGGGAGTTATGGGAAAGGGGGGAATTTACTATTAGTGCTGCTTACTGCTAGTTAGGGGTTAACTGTAAAGGAAAAGTAAAAAAAAAAATTTAAGTGTAAAAAAGTTAAGAAAGTGTAAAACATTTAATAAGTAAAAAAAAAAAAGTTTAAAAACTGGTTTTACAAAGTAAAAAAAGTTTTACAAAGTAAAAAAATGCTCTTTACCACTACACTTGGTACAAGCTAGCGGAAAAATGATCCCACGCTAAGGTTCAAAATAGGCCTTTTGAATTACCCTGGGATGTCTTTAAGAAATGGTATGCCTTTATGGTGTAATTGGATTATATAGCCTGGTAAAATACTCTAAAATGGGACATGGACACAGGGTAAAAATTCAAAGTTTGAAAAAAAACTGGAATGGCTGTGTCTCAAATGTGCCCCTTCAATATCCACATATACCTGGCAAAGGTACATACGGGGGTATTGCTGTACTCAGCCGACATAGCTGAGCAACATATGAAGTAGTATACAGTCGTAGCACACATATGATTTGCAAAATATACTGTGCAAACTCACTTTGTGTGTCAAAAAGGCAAAAAAAACGCTTATTACCACTACACTTGGCACAAGCTAGCAGAAAAACTATCCCACGCTAACGTTCAAAAAATGCCTTTTGAAATACCCTGGGATGTGTTCTTTAAGAAATGGTATGCCTTTATGGTGTAGTTGTAATATGTAGCCTGCTCAAGTGCTCCAAAGTGGAACACTGACGCATCAAAACCCTCCATGAAAATTCACACTTAAAGGACCACTCTAGGCACCCAGACCACTTCAGCTTAATGAAGTGGTCTGGGTGCCAGGTCCTTCTAGGGTTAACCCATTTTTTCATAAACATAGCAGTTTCAGAGAAACTGCTATGTTTATGAATGGGTTAAGCCTTCCCCCTATTTCCTCTAGTGGCTGTCTCATTGACAGCCACTAGAGGCGCTTGCGTGCTTCTCACTGTGATTTTCACAGTGAGAGCACGCAAGCGTCCATAGGAAAGCATTGTAAATGCTTTCCTATGCGACGGGCTGAATGCGCGCGCAGCTCTTGCCGCGCGTGCGCATTCAGCCCAGGAGGAGGATCGGAGGCAGAGAGCTCCCCGCCCAGCGCTGGAAAAAGGTAAGTTTTTACCCCTTTCCCCTTTCCAGAGCCGGGCGGGAGGGGGTCCCTGAGGGTGGGGGCACCCTCAGGGCACTATAGTGCCAGGAAAACGAGTATGTTTTCCTGGCACTATAGTGGTCCTTTAAAAATCTTAACTTGTCACTTCTCTTTTACAGCAGTGTAACTTCACAAAATAGTGTCTAGGTCATACATTGGGCATATTGTTTTACTCAGAAGACTTAGCTGAGCATAATATGGGGGTTTAAACTTAGTGGCACATATGAAATGTACAAAATGCCCAGCAAAAATGTAATCCATATGTAAAAAATGCCCAAAATTATATTTTACAACATACTTTGGCATATATAGGTGAATAAATGGGGGCATGTTAAGGCACAATATGCGCCATATGAGATACACTGGAGTGTCTAATTTTACAAATGGTAGGCCTTTGTGGGATTTTTTTGAACAGTCAAACTGCTATAATACCCCAAATTGAAGCATAGGCCCATTAAATCCGCCTCTCAAAATTCTACTGTAAATGTTGAAACGGACAGGTCTCCTATATGGCACTGTAGCTTCACGAAATAGTGTCAAAGACATACAATGGGGGTATTGTTGTACTCCGCAGAAGTAACTGAACACAAAATCAAAATTTGTACAGGAATAGCACACACCATCTTTACAAAATACACATGAGAAGTTCTTTGTTATAAGTTTGTGTGCCAAAACCCCCCAAAAATAAAATTTTACTCCAATATTTAGCAGAGGTTGGCGGTGAAATGGCTACGTAGAAAGTGTCAAAAGAACCCTAGGTAAATAGCCTGTGAAGTCTACTTTATATAATATATACTTTTGTGTGGCAATTTTGTTTTCTTTTATGGCTATTAAGCTTACAAGACAAACATACCAAATTCTAAAATGGCTCCACATTAAAAGTTTATTTTACTCCTTGTGCTTTGTGACCTGTAACTACCATAAAATAACTTAAAATCTCAGACACATTATATATTCTGTAAATCAGAACAACTAAATTAATTTATTTGTAATTTAACCTGCACTAATTAGGCACTCATTATTATTGCAAAAACTGTGCAAAAAAACACATTTTTAAAAAAAAATAATAAATAAGTGTGTGTGTGTGTATATGTGTATATATATATATGTGTGTGTGTGTGTGTGTGTGTGTATATGTATGTATATGTTACATCAAATTAAAGCCCTTTCTGTCCTTTAAAAAAACAGTATATAATATGTGTCGGTGCAATAAACGATAGAGATGCTAATTGCAGTTGAATGCATACAGCAAGAAAATGCAAAAATTGCTTGTGTCATTAGCTTCTGAAGCTGTGTCCTTAAGGGGTTAATAACTAATTTTTTTAATTTTTTTTTTTTTTGGGTAGATAAACAAACATTAGATTAGTAGGTGAGGTTTTCAACAAACATGTATCACAAAAAAACTTGTCCTCTGGACACCCCTAGAGCCACACCCCTAAAAGAGAATTGTTAATTACTTAGGTGTGTACACACAAGTCTGGCAACTTTTACTGTATTTTCTTTCTACATTTGTTTTTCTGTTATATCATAATATAAGAAAGGATGAGTGGTCAGGTATTTGCTAGTCATATGTACATACAGGGTGCAGTGTACAGAGTTGAGGTTTTTGTACTCCGCAGATAAATGGAAGAGTGTGCTGATAAGTCTTGTAGTAGCAGGAGCATGATATGTTTGCTCAATGTGTCTGCCAACAAACTTATCCCAAATTTATTAAGTATTAACCTCCCTTGGCACTATAAGGTATTGAGCTCTATCTAGACTAATAACCCACCTTGCTGCTTTCAGTTTAGAGGCATAATCTCTAATGATTTAGAAGAGATTATTCTTTTCTAAAATCCTACAATGTAAATAACATTAATAAAAATCCTGTTCATGACCAATTTTTATTTTGCTTATCCAGAACATAATAGTTTCACTAATTATTTCTCATATCTCGATTCCTTTACTGCATGCTTTTCCTCATGTTACTTTGCCAAATATTAACCAGGTGGCTTGTAATGAGACCCAAACAAAAAAGAGGTACCATCTGAACAAAAGGCATTGGAAATCAACAAACCAAAAGTCTAACTTTTCCTCCCCATACATTATTTTTCTAAAGAAATAAATTAATAAGAATTCTTAAGATTAATGATTCACTTTCTGAATAATTGAATCCTCTGGAAGTGTGGCTGTATGAACTCACTGGACTCATAACCAGTGTTTTAAGATGCACTATTTTTCCAGCCTAAAATTATAACTTGGTTACTAGTTTAGTGTTTAGTAGAAAAATAAATCCTAATACGTGTGTCTGTTTAATACACAAAGCTGTTTCAGCTGACTGTTTCACCCAGTAACCTTATGACTTTTTAGCAAGGGGGATGGTGAATAAGAATATGTACTGAAGGATTTATACAATGCAGGGGAGGCCTTGCTGCATATAGTGCAAATGCAGTTAGTGCTATGCAAACTTTGATGCTTAAGAGCTACCAGATGTATTTTCCATTTAATCAATAAAATCACACAGCATGCTCTTTGTATCTTAATTTGACACCAATACTAAGGGGTGTTGTTCCTGCCTGGCCAATCACTAACACAGACAATTAGATAAATGCCTAGTCAGTCTTGTTTTCCTAAAGGTCAGTGACCCTGTGAAACTTAGACAAGGAACACAGATACCTGACTTTCCACACCACACATTCAGTTGCTCATTGTGAGCAGCAATTTCTATCCATTATAGAACCAAAAATATACTCCTCTGGTTTATTATTGTCAGGAATTCAATGTGAATACAAAGATAATTCAACATTTTGAATGCCTGTCCGTGTCAAGTTTTTATTTATAAAACTTGGTTAAAAGCAATTTTTAAATGTGGAACTTTTTTTATTTAAGTTTGCATTTCCTTATGCCCCTTGTACCTTAATGATTACGCTAACACCCATTGCCACGTGCTTTTATCTATTATCTTTTCTTAATTACCCTATAATCTCAATATCTGGGTGCTGCCATTTTGTTTTTTCTCTGTCCATGATGTCTGCAGTTTGCCTTTTCCTGTTTGATTGAGTTTACTGATGTATTGTGAGTAAATTTGCTTTACCAAATGAAATGGAACTTTGCTTACGCTCCGCCCATTGCCAAAAGAAATCATGTTCCCCATAAGAAAAATGTGTCACTATGTTCCTTATGTATAACTAAAAACTAAGGTGAATTTAATTAAAAACAAAGAAGCAAGGAGATACAGAGGGACAAAAATTATATTTTATTTTTTTTCCAAAGATTAATTTAACAACAAAATCTACAAAGTGACAGAGCTGCTATAAAGCACTGTCCTATACCATAGTCCTGTACAGAGATTTCCAAGTTACTCCAGCTGTAGTTCACGCATCGAGTGACGATATGCTAATAAAGCAGTTATGAAGTAATAACCTTTCTGAGAAACTGCCCTTTATGACAATGAAGCTGGCTGAATGTCTGTTTTCTCGTCCGCTTGGATAGTAATCTTAGCACTTTTTTTGATTGACCTTGATGAAACCTCTTCTTTTCACAATTTAATGGCTACAAGCACACGACAAGGGAAACATTTTTACCCATATATGTGTCGTGCTCTTCTGCTAATTGTAAATATATGCTGACTACTGTTTATCTTTTTTATACTATTGCTGTGACTTTGATGAATTTCTGGCCCTTGCGTCCAATAGTTTGAAATTATCTCTACTTCTAAGAGGCTGAGCTAGATTGCCTCAACACAATCAATTTTACATGTTATAGGTAGGGCATTACATCAAAAGTGCTTCCTTGTATGTAGAATTGATATGCTGTTGCAAAGCAATTGCATTGAGATTGCCCATGATTAATGAATGGCTATCTACATATAAATAATCATTAAAGTAAAATTTCAAGCATGGCCCTCTAACATGGTTTATAGTTGATTCACATGCCACTTTAGGGCATCCGTATTAAAAGGGTGGAGGTGTAGATCCTGATTTCAGTGTGGCTAAACATAGGGCAATCTTTCAGTCCTTGGTGTGTAGAATGTTGGCTGACCTGAACTAATAGATAATTTAACCTATAAATTGCATCTAAAAAGGAAAAAATATTTACTTAAGGGACATTATTGTGCAAGTTGGTGACTGCTCAAATTTCTCATGATTATCCCCATTAATGACCACCTGTTAGAATGTTTGTGTTAACACAGGGTCTGTGTAGCCATACTTGATAGTGAAAAGAAAGAGAAGGCTTTGTTTGTGGGCTTTTTTTTTTTTTACACCATTAGCAAAATGTATTAAAAATTCACATTTAATGCTTTCTTTAGCTATGGCATTGCTGGATCCACAAATGTGACAGGAGACCAAGTGAAAAAGCTGGATGTTCTTTCAAATGACTTGGTCATCAACACCTTGAAAGCGTCATACAGTAGCTGTGTTCTTGTGTCAGAAGAAGACCCGCATGCCCTCATTGTGGAGCCTGAGAGAAGGGTACGTACACTTTGTGAACACATACACCATTTATACATCACTTTAGTAATTTATCATGGAATTTGTTTTTGTGTAATAACATTTTATTATTGCAAAAGGCCTTAGCCGCACACAAATGTGCACATTTTGGTTTTGCAGTAGATGGGTTTTAACCCCTTAAGGAGACATGACATGTATGTCATGTCATGATTCCCTTTTATTCCAGAAGTTTGGTCCTTAAGGGGTTAAAACGTTTATCAATCTGAGGTAGATGGCCAAAGAATGCAGGAATGGTGCAGATGGCCTCTCTAGTTCATCCACCTGTTGCCAGAATAGCCTAGTTCTCTTGTAGTGTTAAGTTTATTGCTAACAGTTCTTTGACACCAGTTCCACCACCCTTTACAAGCTCTGGAAGCTAACATTATGTATTCATTTTCTTTTGCCCTTTGCTTCAGGGATCTGTATACAGAGCCCGGTAAGTTTAGCTATCTATGTTTAGGAAGTTTCTTCAGTATTGTGTTTGTGGTCTTGCAGTGATGTAATTATGTTTAGGCAATATCTAGTTTGAAAAACAACTTGTAACTTTTCCTGTTGGGTTATGTGTTAAGTAACAGTGAATATGGTTCCTCACAAAAGTTGGTTGAGGGTTTCCATTGTGTGCCAATGGTTTTGTAATATCATAGTGTGCTACTGTTGTAAAATCCTCCCCACCAATATTGGGTTATTCAGTCCCTAATTTAGTGTGTGAAAATGCACTGTTTTACACCAACAACATGACCTCCTCATGTATCATGCATTCATAAACATCCCCTATATTACACTGCATTTAATGTCTTAGACTGTGGTTCTTAACCTTTTATAACAGGAACCCATATTACACACTTGGCATAACATTGTAGATCCAGTCTTTAATTTTAAAATGACCAATAAATGAACCCATTCTGTAAAACACTTTAGCTGCACTCTTGCTACTATTTAAGGGGTCTGCAGTGCACTGGTGATACAGTTGCCAGGGGCCTTATGAATATGATGTTCCACTAAAATAGCTTGTGAACCAATTCTGGATTCTGACCCATGATCTAGGAATCATCGAATGAAAATGCTCTATTCTAACTCATACACATATTTATGTACAGCATCCCACACTAAGTGCATGGTGTGTTATTTATACTATATTACCTTAGAGATCGTGTTGATTTGGGGATTAATACCAAACTACATTTTTTTTTTTTTTTATATCAGTTTAGCAGGGAAAAGTATGAACACAACAAAATACATTGACTATATTTACACTGCTAGCGTTGTTAACTTTAACATATCATTTTAGGGTAAGTATATTGTCTGCTTTGACCCACTTGATGGTTCCTCGAACATCGACTGCCTTGTCTCTATTGGGACAATCTTTGCCATCTACAAAAAGGTAAGCTTTCTTATTCATGAACAAACACAGTATTGCACTTGTACAAATGGCTATTCTGTAACCAAATTTAGAGGAGGAAAGGGTACACGCTAATAGTTGGGTCTATTTCAATGAGATGCATTACCATATGTTTGAGTATACATCTTACTGTATGTGTTTGATTTCTGTGAGAAAACATCAGAACTCCTCCCAAATAGAATATATGGTGCAAGTTTGAAAGGACAATAATATTAGGTAGTTAAGCAGTTTGAATTTGGAGTAAATAAAAGCACAAAGCTTTTGTTAAATAACTGTACAAAATAAGCATGGTTATTTTAAATAACATTTTATTTTACTCAAGAGATAATTAAAGGGACACTATAGTCACCAGAACCAATACAGCTTAATGAAAAAGGCAGTGCTTACATTGCTGCTTATTAACTTCTCTAGTGACAATCACTCAGACGGCCATTAGAGATGCTTTCTGTGTCTGTACTGCATAGTGTGCAGCACCCATGTACAGTGTCTCTACGCTCTGCATGGAGGCGCTGAACTCTCTCCATAGAAAAGGGAGATGCGATGCTAGGGGAACTGGGGGCCTATAGTTTCAGGAATGCAGTTTGTATTACAGACACTATAGTGTTCCTTTAAATTGATTTAACAATGTAACCTAACGTCAGCCCAACTTCCACAGCGCAAAGCTCATACAATACAGAGCAGCAGTATCTTCAAGCCAGATGTTCCCTGCCAAAAGCTAAAGCCGACAAACTCAAATGCCTCACATTTACACACTAATAAACTGTTAGAAAAATGTACAGTTTCTAGGTACAAATTGCTTTTTAGATACAGAGTGCTGGGTTTTCAGTATGATTTCTATGCAGTGATATATCTTGTCAGTGTTGCTACAAAAAAAAAAAAAAATCATAAACAGATTGTTGGCATTTCCATATGGTTTGTTGAATTTGATTTTAAAAAAGTGTCTGTCTTTTCCAGACTAGCGACGGTGAACCCTCTGAAAATGATGCTTTGCAACCAGGCCGTAATATTATAGCTGCAGGCTACGCATTATATGGCAGTGCTACGATGATTGTTTTAGCTATGGAATGTGGCGTCAACGGTTTCATGCTCGATCCTGTGAGTGTTATTTAAAGTTTATTACTAACAAGTTTGCAAAAACAAAAGTAAATCTAAAAGACTGCTATTCAATAAATCTATTTTTTTTTTTTTTTTAAACACGAGTACTATAGTGCAGGTGGTGGCATCCAAACCTATTGTCCTTTGCCCATGGTCCAATTTAATTACAATCGGGGAGAGAGAATAGCAAAAAGTCCAAAAGAGGAATAAAAATAAACTTAATACCATATTATTTGGGTGCAGCACAGAAAAGGCAGGAACAAAAAAAAGCACCAATTTATAAAGAAAATGGTGCATGTGCACAAAACTAACTTCTACATGACAGCAAATGTCACAATTTGTATATGTAATGCCCAGTGTGTTAATTAGTACAAATTTAAATTACTACTTTGTGTTGCATATGCTCCTTACTACAGCCTTCATCTTTTCATGGGTGACCGCCTAAAATCATGGAACCACTTTTTCTAGTATATAAAATAGTCTAAATAATAAATATGTATTGAATATTATAGTTCATTTATTTTGTGTTTGTTTTCTTAAATAAAATAATTGATCACACATGGACTAGAATACTGTTATAATTTCTGTTTTTATTAAAGGAAACTAAATCTCCCTCTTATCCCCAGGCAATTGGCGAATTCATTTTGGTCGATAAAAATATGACGATTAAAAAGAAGGGCAATATTTACAGTCTTAATGAGGGCTATGCCAAATACTTTGATGGTGCTGTTACAGAATACCTGCAGAAGAAAAAATTCCCTGAAGTGAGTATTATGTGATGTTGTGTGATATAATTTCATTCATAGTCCTGTAGGGTCGAAACCCTGACAGGGGCCCAGGGTCTGTATACTAATTGACATTGTATATCACTGGGCAGTATGGTCAATATTTAACCCCGAGCTTTCAACAACCAAATTAATTTCACATATACATGTGGTTTTGTAATCAGAAATTTAGGGCAATTGTGGTAATGCTAAAATACAATGTAGATCAGGGGTCATCAACCTGGTCCCTACCTCCCTCCATCCAGATAGCTGAACGCTCTATTCATCTCTCGCGCACTCAGTGGTAAGCAGGAAGTGCGGGTGTGCAAATTCGAATGAGTGTAACACGCCGCTAGAGGAAGGGGAGGAGTTGGAGTAGGTGGGGGATACACGATAGCAGGGAGTGGAGTACTTGGAAAATAGGAGAAAGAAGGAGCAGAGTGCTTGTAGAATAGGAGACAGAAGGAGCAGAGTACTTGCAAAAAAGGACAAAAAAGAAGGAGCAGAGTACTTGTAGAATAGGAGAAAGAAGCAGAGTACTTGTAAAAAAGGAAAAGGAGAGAATTGTTGTTGGCCAATAATAAGGGAGGGGATTGAGGAGGGAGGGGAGCTGATGCACGGATGAGAAATCACATTATGAGGAAACCGTCTGAGTATCACCACAAGAGGAGACCTTCCTTTGTTCCTTACGAAAATCGAACTAGATATCAAATATTTAGTCTCGCAGCATCAGCCTCAAGGATCCGATTAATCAGTAGTTAAAGCTAATTTCAATTTACTTTATTGTTTTCTCATTAAACTTTATAAAGTTAAAAACATTATAAACATGCATAAAGTAGAAATAAAAAGATAAATGTACGTACATTTAAAAAATGGGGTTTTTTTTTGTTTGGTTTTTTTAAACACCCTCCTTTCTAAAACAATATTCCGCACTTGCGCTAAAAAAAAAAATGAAAAAAAAAATAAAACTGGTGGGCGGTAAGGACATTTTTCCATCATGAAAGATGCATTAGTGGGCGGAAGGTAGAACAAGGTTGACTACCCCTGATGTAGATAATTATATATTTTTTGCCTTATCCATTTTATTTATTGTTTAAAAGGATGGCAGTTCACCTTATGCAGCAAGATATGTTGGTTCAATGGTTGCTGATGTGCATCGAACTCTGGTATACGGAGGAATTTTTCTGTACCCTGCTAATGTGAGGAGTCCAAAAGGAAAGGTGAGAACTGGTTTGACAGGACATTATTGCTTGAAGAAAAAATGCTTTAAGCTGGGTTAAGGTAATCACAACCATTATGTTGGGTATTTTGCACCTTTTAAGCAGATGAGTTGTCTAACTAGTGTTGAATGTTCCCTAAGGCTCCAAGATCTCTACATTTTGTCCACAGTAAAGCCTTTCAGTTTAATAAACTGTTTAAGATTTTTTGAGAGGTCTCCTGCTTTTACATAACCGTAACAGGATTCAAATTATCGCATCATTAAATTAGATTATAGTTGGTAGATAAATTTCTCTTTGACTAGTTATCAAATGTGTTTTGAACTGTAAATATCCCTTTTTATTACTTACATCACTTGTTTTATTGTCTGTTCATTTATAGTTGAGGCTTCTGTATGAGTGCAACCCAATGGCCTACGTCATGGAGAAGGCTGGAGGAATGGCATCTAATGGACTGGAGCCAGTGCTGGACGTAGTTCCAACTAGTATTCACCAAAGAATGCCTATAGTCATGGGCTCACCAGATGATGTACAGGAATATATCGAAATCTTCAAAAAACATGCCCAAAAGTGAGGAACAGTTAATGTAACTTCTGGCAGACGGACCAAAGAATTCAGAATTCATTTACCTACCTGCACTATTACAAAAACCTCAGGAACCTTGATTTTTATAGACAATGCTGGGTCTAATGTAAAAAAAACACAAATAAAAAGCTTTTATATATTCTGTACTCTGGCTCATATGCTCTTTTATTCCAATATTTCACATTGAAAATGTTTATTTTTTTTTTAGATGGAATATCTCTAAAGTGTAGTTAGGGGACAGGAGGAGATTTAGAACATAATTTTTTTTTTTTTTCATATATACTTTTTCCCCCCAATTTCTTGTTATTGAAGAAAAAATGTTTAACTTTTTTCTTTTTCATTCTTCGTGTCCACATGGACGTTGTAACCACTTAAAACTGTGTGATATATTCAGGTACCTGGATCAATAAGTAAATTATAAAACGGGGCAAGATACTGTCATTCTTTAATGATAGAGAGACGCACAGGTACCAATTGCAAGGAAAAATGGGGTGTACAGAATACAAAAAATAACGTGGTAGTAGAAAACAATCTTTAAGCAAATCTATTATCTGTGGAAATGCATATGGTTGAGCAAGTTTGAACAAATAAATAACTTTATGTACACAAACTAAAGCAGCACTCCACACACTATAACAATATAACACTATACCTTGCTGTAGTGGCAATGATGCCCCTCTATTGTAAGTAGTAAAACCATTTTCTTATCTGGTATCCTCTGGACATTGCTCCCCACCTCCACTATGAACGCTGGACAATCAGAAGTTCATAAGCTGGGACCTGCGTTAGCTTTAGCTAGTTGGCTGAGGGTCTAAGCGGACTGCTCCCAGTCAGCGAGTTTAGCTTTGCATGGCTTACCTCAGGTAAACTAAAGTACGCAAGTGCTTAAGAATTTCAAGTTATATGTTAGTGGAGGAGAGGAGCATTTGGTGGACACTAGGTAATAAGCCAAACCTAGGCAAAGGGGGGGGCTGCCTAGTCACACCTGGCACCATAACCACTTCAGCGAGCTGTAGTGCTCACAGATGCTTGGAGTGTTCCTTAATAAATATACATGCTGTAGTTTAAGCATATGAGCACTAAAATTTGTAAGAATTAAGAAAAAGTGTTGAAGTGTGTATGCTAAAACAAGATTGTCCAAGAGCGGCGCATTTGGAAAGTATGTAACCCAGCATAATGTGGCTCTGCTGCAAACCTTTTTTAAAATGCTTGTAGAGGAGAATGTGGAGCTTGGTGTCATATTAATCCTCAGAACACACAGGTCCTTGCAGAAAATCCATAATGGAACTAGTGTCAATTGTGAATATGGCCTGCTCAGGGTTAGGTACTTGCAACAGAAATAGAAAATTACAAAATCTTTTAATACCAATAGTAGTTATAATAATGTCTTAATTATGTAAAGAATGGCACCAAATATATGACATTGGTGCTTTGCTGAAGTACTGGTTTGCAAACTGGAAGAGAGGAATGTAGCAAAAAGACAGGAAAACCAAGCTACATATCACAGCATGAATAAGAATATTATTAGATCAAGACACAGATGTTAAGCAGAACCCAAGAATATGCATAACGAGTTCTAAAATGGAAGATAAAGAGCTGTACTCCGATTTAAACTGTAGATGGGATATCTATAAACAGAACTTTATTATTGTTTACTTATTAAAGCCCCATGCACATTATGCCACATTAAGCTCTACAACCTTGCTCTTTAGCTCAAACATCTATACTGTCTATCCTACTGTAACACTATAGGATCAGAAATACAGTGGATTTCCCTCCTTGCCCCCTTAAATAAATAGACAACTTACCTAGATCATCAGAACTGACCATCTTGGCCAATCCAGTGCTTTCCCATAGGAAAGCATTGGGAGGCTATTTCACATGCATAACTTGTCTGGTTACAACTACATGTTTCGTCCACCCACTGTAAAGCACTGAGGAATTTGTTGGCGCTATATAAATAATAACATAATATAGCCTCTCAGCTGTTGAGCATCTCTTCCATCTAGAAGATGGAGGTGTCCTTAGGCAGTGAAAAGGCAGTGTTTGCAGCAAAAATCCTGCAGGGATTGACTTCACCAGAACAACAACATTAAGCTGTAGTTGTTCAGGTGACTATATAATGTCCCTTTAAAAAAGAAAAAGAACCACAATAGGAATTAGATAAGGTATTTTTTTGAGCTTTAGGGTGCCATATAGGCAACTTTTGGGACACTGTAGGCACTGTATCTGCTTTGTCTAGTTAATTTAATTATAGTGTCTGGAGTCCCATGTTGCCATCATTTCATTCAGCATTAAACCATTTTTGATGTTTGTTTTAATTTAAAACTAGAGTCCCCAGCAGCTTATCCCCTCTGTATTGCTTTGGTAAATGAGGAAGAATTAACCTGAGCTGCAGTTTGCAGCTATGATTGGATGAGTGTGTCAGCTGACTGCTTTTAGCCTATCAGAACTCCAAGTGATGGTATGAATGGGCATGACTACAAGGAAGTGTCTAATCTCTGCCTTAGCCACACCTCAAGAGGAGGCCAGACTCTGGGTGGCAGAGGACCCTTTTTCTCTTTTAAACTACTTGAACATGGTTTAACTGAACATGATGTTATTCAAAGAGATGAAAAGTTCATAGTATCTGCAGTGTTACTTTAAGGGTCACTTGTGCCTTCCCCCTCTTCACATACAGACAACTTAAAGCACAGGTTCCTTAAACATTTTACAGCACCATAAAGTGTGCCCTTGAAAGATTTAAGAAAGGAGAAATCTTGAAAACAATACCCTTGTGCATTTTGTTAGGCCTAAAGAGCATGAATGTCTGTTTAAAAGGACACTGTAGGCACCCAGACCACTTCAGGTCATTGAAGTGGTCTGGGTTCTGTGTCCCTATTGCACCTTGTGCTGCAATGTTAAACATTGCTGTTCCAGATAACTGCAATGTTAACATTGCAACTCTAACTCTGCCCTCAGTGGCTGTCTACCAGACAGCCACTAGAGGGCTTCCAGAATCCAAACAGACTTTTGGTCCATTATCTGATGCTGGACGTCCTCACGCTCTGCATGAAGACCTCCAGCATCAGATTTTCCCCATAGGAAAGCAGTGAATAATGCTTTCCTATGGGGAGGTCTAATGCGCGCTTGGCCACTGCCGTGCATGCGCATTAGGTCTGATGTCGGCAGGAGAGGTGCGTGGACGGAGTCTAACCCAGCACCGAGGGCGCTGGTTTCAGGTAAGTGTCTGAAAAGGGTTTTAACTCCTTCAGCCCCACGGGAGGGAGAGGTGGGACCTACTAACCCTATAGTGCCAGGAAAACGGTGTTGTTTTCCTTGCACTATAGGATCCCTTTAAGGTTGCTAACACTGTCTGTGAAATAAAGAATGCCTAATAAGGAGCCTATTCTACCAAAAAAAAATACATCAGGGTTACTATGGAAATAGAGTTTAAAGTAGCAGAACTGGAAAAACATATAGAAATATTGTTACCTCCTGTCCTGTTGTGTTTTACGCCCCACCTACAATAGACAGTAAGCTCGTTTGAGCAGGGCCCTCTTCAACCTATTGATCCTGTAAGTTTTTGTAATTGTCGCACTTATTGTTAAATCTCCACCTCTGGTAATATTGTAAAGCGCTACAGAATATGCTGGCGCTATATAAATACCAGTAATAATAATAATAATACAGATAAAAACATATACATCTTAGTTTTTAGGTTGGTTTAAAATTTGCAATTTCCCTTGCCACATCATCAAATTCCTTATTGCTCCCTAAATATGTTAACGATGCCCTATCCATATACTTTAACTGGTGGCAAATAAAGAATGTTTATCTTTTAGTTTCAGTTAACGATGCATTATTTAACACTATGTAATTATCTGGTTTATAATGTTAAACAAATTGAAGATGTACTATGTGCAAATGATGAATGTATGGGATGAGGGTCCAAGAAGCAACAACCCAATCTATAAAATAGCATTAACAAGGATGCGCCCCTCAAATGAAAACAAAAAATAAATAAAATATTACCTTTTATAACAGATATTTACAGAATTAGATAATCACATTTGTTTCATATTTATTTTTATAAGACGTTTAGTGCATGGGTGTGCAGTTAAAGGGACACTACAGTCACCCAGACCATTTCATCTCAGTGGTCTGGGTGCAGTCCCCTGTCTATTCAACGCTGCGATATAAAACAATGTTTACATTGCAGGGCTAAGTCCACCTCTTCCAGACAGCTACTAGAGGTGCTTCCTGCTCCCTAACAGAGTTTTACTTTGTGAAATTACGCTGGAAGTCCTCGCTTTTTGCATGACGCAATGCTTTCCTATAGGGAAGGTTTAATGTGTGTGGCACCTGCGACGCATGTGCATTATGGCCCCCAACCATGGCAGTGATGTTACAGGAGGAGGAGACCTAGCCAGCACCAAGGAAGCTTCGACACTAGAAAGACGGAAGTGTAAAAAGGGGTTTTAACCCTTTTCATGCTGGAAGGTCCAGGGGACCTATTAAATAAGGGACAGGGACACTAAAGTATTAGGAATACAGCTTTGTATTCCTAACACTATAGTGTTCCTTTAAGTGCAACAGAAGTTAACAGGCATGTATAATGGCCTAATAGTGCTGAAATTACTGCTACTCACTACACTGCCTGCGGTAGGATCACAGGAGAAAAAAATATATAATTATATATTGACATTTTAATTTTTTTTTTTTTTTTTTTAATTCTTTATTTATTGCGTGCAAAGAGATAACGTTGCTTGGTGCGCCACAACAGCTGCATCAAACAGAGAGATAAGAAGATGTACATGGTTATGGCATTTGCATAAGTTGCACATTTTTAAATTATATATTATACAGACTAAACAGTATAAGTCTAGAGTAACTGTTAGGGCTAATAACAACGCCAGTGTGGAAAACAAATATTAGGGTAGACTTTCTGAACTGCCCCAGCATGCATTATAAATGTGATTTCGCCTATACGCAGCCAGTGCACAATGTAGCTTATAACAATAAAGGAAATAGATAGAGAAAAGGTAAAGCACGTTAGTAGAGAGAGAGACATGTTCAGCTTACGGTCTAGTATGCCGATGTGAGTCAATGTCCCGTATTCACGATGCATGCTGTAGGAATAAATGCCTAACTGAAAGAGTCAAAAACTTAAACTTAGTATATAGGGCATATAAACCAATGGGTTTCCGCGTGTCCATGTGTTAATAATGTTACTGTCCGAACTGGGTTTTGTACCGGTGGTCAGTGGCACAGTGGGGTAGGTTGTCAATGATGGTCCCAGGGGTCACAGCCTAGGGCTGTTGGAGACCTGTCCTGCAGTGTGAGTCCATTATCAGCCGATGCCGGCGCTTGGGGGCTCGTTGTGGCTGTTGAGAAGCGGTGAAAAAGTGCAGCGGTTCTCACATGAGCTGCGTCCTCGCTTTGGTCCTTGTGCCTGGCTGGCCGCTCTTGCTGCAGGGGTGGGTACATAGACAGCTGTTCGACGGGGGTGAGGTACGTCCTCTCTCCAGCCCCGGGCCGGGATAAAGGCCGACATCATTACTTTTCGGACCCAGGCACTTCTTTGGGCTGGGTCCATCCCATGGCGGGAGTAACGGGGGGGAGCTGATGGTCTGCCGCTTTCTGTGGTGGCCGTCCATCCGTCCATGTGGGTGATGCCTTCGGGTTGTGCCCTTGGTGGCCCTCGACCCAGGTGGGCCAGCAATGTGAGGTGCAGATTTGTCTGGGCGCTTTAGGCCCGAGGAGGTCCTCCTCACCCTCCGTTTCTTGCCACCCCGTTCTCCATCTCGAGGATCGGGCGGTGTAGAGATTATGTGGGTCTCCAGTTTGACCCATAGCTGGTGGAAGTGCTCGCTTAGTCTCTGCATTATGCGGTCCACAGAGCACAGGGCTGGCTCACTCTGTTCATTTGCCTTCTCTGTTGGCCATGTGGTAGCCGCCATTTTGGGTCGGGTCTCTCCGCTTGTTTGGGCCCCGAGCGAGGTCCGTTTGTCGAGTTGTTTGCTTAGGGCAGTCGAGTAGGGACCGGGATAACCCCCGCCGGTCCAAGGGGGGGGGGGGAGGTAGAAGCTTGCATGATCTCGTTTGTTATCAGGAAGCAGGGAGGTCGGCCGCCTCTCTCCAGCTCCGTTTTAGTAGGCCGCAACGGCGTCTCTCTGGTCTCCCGCAAATTAAGGTCTTGGGGTTTATCTCTGTGTTCCCTCTGGGCTGTGCACTGCCCATCAGTGGGTTTGATCGCTGTTTTTTCAGGGTTAAATCTGCTTTTATTGCTTGTTTAGCAGGAGCTCAGGACCCACACGTCTGCTCCTCTTGCCTGTCAGGCTCCGCCCCCCATTTTAATTTTTTTGATTGTAGCTGGAGGGAAAAAAGTAAGTGACTTGGATAAGACAGACTAATAAAATAAATGGGAGTAAAATAACATGAAGGGTAGCTGAGGATTGAGTCTGAGTAAAAAGACAAGAGAGGCAAAACGAAAGTGTGGTAGATAGAATTGGGTGGGAAAAAATTGACATAGACACAGACCTCCCAAATAATACCACACTACTTAACACTATATTCAAACTATATGCACACATACTGACACAACACAAAAATACTCTCTTTTCTACATGTTGTTCAAGTTTACACACTGCTACCTTACACAAATGTATATCTACTGTCACAATACACACATACTCTCCCACATTCACACCCACTTCCATACTAACCATGTAAACCCCTAAGTTTATACTATCATGCTACAAAATACAGGCCATACTCACACTGCTACACAAACAACATCCACATAATTACTTAAAGGGTTTCTCTGACCCCTCTCCACAATTAGCCTCTCTAGGGTAACAATGCCCTATTGAACATTGCCATTAGCCCTGTGACGGATCACCTGGCATCCCGACTGGGTACCTTCGCCAATCGATGCTTCCTAGCTGACACTGAGGACCATAAGCATGGCACCAGACACTATAAGCACCGTAGAGGGTTAAAGGGACTCTCCAGTGCCAGGAAAACGGATTGTCCCCTCTCCCTCCCACCCCCCATCCCAGTTGCTGAAGGGGTGAAAACTCCTTCAGTCACTTACCTGAGACCCCCGCCGATGTCCCTCGGCGGTGGTTTCTGCTCGCCGCCGCTCCTCCTCTTCCTTACATCAGCCGGTGGGCGAGACTGATCCTGCCCGCCGGCTGAGGAGACCTAATGCGCATGCGCGGCAATGCCGCGCATGCGCATTAGAGATCCCCATAGGAAAGCATTGAAAATGTTTTTCAATGCTTTCCTATGGGGAATTGAGCGACGCTGGAGGTCCTCACAGTGCCCTCTTGAAGTGCCCTCTAGTGGCTGTCTAGTAGACAGCCAGTAGAGGTGGAGTTAACCCTGCAAGGTAATTATTGTAGTTTATAAAAAAACTGCAATAATTACACTCGCAGGGTTAAAGGTAGTGGGAGTTGGCACCCAGACCACTCCAATGGGCAGAAGTGGTCTGGGTGCCTGGAGTGTCCCTTTAAGCAGGAATGGTTTAATGGTAGCCACACTGGCCTTTTATGCAAGTCCACATGCAAGGGGTACTCCCACATGGACCTTGTTGGGGACAGGGACACAAACTTACAAACCAGTAATAACAGAGTTACAATGCATGTCACTCCCACATACAATACAATAAGCCTTCCCCTTTACTTAGGAGATAATTGAGTCAAGCACTATCATTTATCTCCAAACACAAAAAACACACATTTCTAAAAAGTCCCAAAAGTACCCCAAAACACATAGTATCCCCTGATAGCACTGTTCTGGGTGACCAACATATCCAAAAATCACCCAGATCAGTTCAGGGGTTCAGACATTCTATGGAAGTCATTCATTTGACCGACTGCAGGCATGGTCCCATGCCCAAAACAGTTGCAGAGAATCAGGGCTTGTGGTCGGTCTGGTTCCGTAGTTTGAAAACTACCAAACTACCAAACAGACTCAATAATCTTACGCTGGATCTTGTTCACTTCATCCAGACAAATGATTTCACCAAACAGTGCCCTTCTAAGTTAAATAGAAATGAACGCATGCGATGATGGAAGTCCAGCGATGTTCGGGAGTTTCTGTATTCGATTTTAGTGCCATGAAATTCATGGCCAAACAGCGCTGCCTGCGTTCATGCGAACAAGATGGCCGCCACCTCGTGGCTGTCCATAGGAATTGCAGCCACCCAGACGAACAACCAGAACACTGCGGTGAGAAATGTTCCAAGTTGTTGATAGGTGTTAACAAACTCCAGGGTGGTCTCTGTTCGTGCGGTTGTTCGGTAAAGAACTATATAGTCTCAACTGCATGAACAGAGCCTGTTTGAAGTATTTTAGCCAGGTTTATTGTCGGGGCCATAGTCAGAGGGTAGGAGGCTGGCACACAGGCTCCTCCAAAAGCCAGTGGAAAGGTCACTTTTGCCACAAGCCCCTCTCCCCTCCATAAAAATAAATAAAGCTTAAAGGGACACTATAGTCACCAAAGCAACTTTAGCTTAATTAAGCAGTTTTGGTGTATAGATCATGCCCCTGCAGTCTCACTACTCAATTCTCTGCCATTTAGGAGTTAGAGCACTTTGTTTATGTTGCTCTAGTCCTACCTCCCTGCATGTGACTTGCACAGCTTCTTAAACACTTCCGGTAAGAGTCATCTAATATTTGCACTTCCCGTATTGCAAATTCTGTCTAATTTATAATATCATATCTTCTGCACTGTTAATTGCTTGCTAGACCCTGCATGAGCCTCCTGTATGTATTTAAAGTTCATTTTACAAAGCAGGAGATAAAAACTTTTATAGTAAATTACATCTGATTGAAAATAAAACCATTTTGTTTTCATGCAAGCTGTGTCATTCAGAGCCTGGAGAGGTATGGCTAGGGATGCATAAACAGAAACAGATGTGATTTAACTCCTGAATTGCAGTGAATTGAGCAGTGAGACTGCAGTGGCATGATCTACACACCAAAACTGCTTAATTAAGCTAAGGTTGATTTGGTGCCAATAGTGTCCCTTTAAACTTACCTTGAATCCAGAGCCAGGCAAAGCTCCCGGCGCTGACCTCCCTTCTTTGATGTCATGAAGGGCTTTGCCTGGTCTGATCACAAGCTTATCACAAGGGGGATCTTTAATTTAACAACAAAAAAATCCAAAATAAAGCAGCGGAGGGAGCATAAAGTGAGAGGGAGGGGAAGTAAAAATATTCATTGTGGGCCGCATGCGACCCGCGAGTTTGACATGCTTGACCTACACAAACTGGTTATTAATTTTGATAAAAATATATGTAAGCATTGTATATGGCCATTGTGAGTGACTTGAAAAGCTATTGAGGTGTTTCCTAGTATCATTGTGCAATTTGTTTATTCAGTCATAGTGAAGGATTTTTCTGATATAAATTTGTTTATCACTTATGTCTTCCTTTATATCAGCTCCAGATTTATAACGTATTGTTTTTATTCTGCATGAATAGTGCAATGGTGAGGCTTGACAACTTCTGTTCATCTACTAATGTATTAAAGATTTACTTTGAACTTTTTCTCTAAAGGGATACTATAGGCACTAATACAACTTAAAGGTACACTATACTAACCAAAACAGTTTTGGTGTAAAGAGCATTTCCCTGCAGTGTCACTACTAAATTATCTGCCATTTAGGAGTTAAATCACTTTGTTTGTGCACCTCTCTGCACAGCCTTCTTATATAATTCCTGTAAAGAGTCAGCTAATGTTTATACTTCCTTCTTTTCAAATTCTATTTAATTTAAAATGTATTATCCCCTACACTGTTGATAGCTTGCTAGACCCCACAGAAGCCTCCTGTGTATGATTAAAGGACCACTATAGGCACCCAGACCACTTCAGCTTAATTAAGTGGTCTGGGTGCCAGGTTCATCTAGGGTTAACCCTGCCTGCCTACATATGGGTTAATCCAGCCTCTAGTGGCTGTCTCATTGACAGCCGCTAGAGGCGCTTCCGCGCTTCTCACTGTGATTTTCACAGTGAGAAGACGCCAGCGTCCATAGGAAAGCATTGAGAATGCTTTCCTAGTGACTGATTAATGCGTGCGGTGGGTGGGGGGTACCTAATAACCCTTTTCCTGGCACTATAGTGGTAAAGTTCAGTTTAAAGAGCAGGCAATAAGAACTTTTAAATTAAGTTCCATCTAATTGAAAGTTAAACCATTTTTTTTCATGCATGGTGTGTGAGTCACAGCCAGTGGAAGTGTGGCTAGGGCTGTAAGGACAAACAAAAGGGATTTAACTCCTAAATTGCAGAGAATTGAGCAGTGAGACTGCAGGATCATGATGTATACACTAAAACCGCTTCATTAAACTAAAGTTGTTTTGGTGACTATACTGTCCCTTTAAGGAAACTGATAATGCCCCTGCAATCTCATTACTCAATTCTTAGCCATTTAGGAGTTAAATCACTTTTGTTTCTGCTTACCTAGCCACACCGCCCATGGCTGTGAGAAATGGTTATATTTTAAATTAAAATGTTAGCTTGCTTCAGAAGTGTTAATTTCCTGCTATGTAAATGTAACTTTAATCACACACAGGAGACTCCTGTAGGAGCAAGCTATTAACAGTGCAGGCGATAAAAAATGTGAAATAATGGTTTAAACATTAGATCTCTCTTTACAGGAAGTGTTTATGAAGGATGTGCAAGTTACATGCTGAGAGGTGTGACTAGTGCTGTATAAACAAAGTGATTTAACTTATAAGTGGCAGAGAATTGAGCAGTGAGACTGCAGGGGCATTATCTATACATCAAAACTGCGTCATTAAGCTAAAGTTGTTTTGGTGCCTACAGTGTGCCCTTAAATACTAAATATCCCTAGTACACAGGACCTTGTTTACATCTCAGGTGGCTGTAGACACAGAATTCTCAGGTGCTCATACCCCCAAAAGACAGAATAAAAGTTCTCGGTAAGTTTGGAGGATGCACCAGAGAGAGGAAATATATTTAACTCCCTCCCAAAAATATGCCTAAAAAATTAAAAGGGCACATTTGTTATCAGAGGAGGCACCCCTAGTAGAGAGGCACCTGTAAGTAACTGCCCATTGGCAAATCCGTCCCTGACAGTATTTTAGTGGCTAAATCATATATTAATTTAAGAGATCAGGGAAATAAATAGATATCTTAATGTTTTGCAGTTTTTGCCATGGAAAATTGCACCCCTTGACATTTTTATTTTGTCACTGGTTCACTGAATAAACCCTGTGAGGTAGAGAAGCTGGGGCATCATGCATGAGTGCATGTTAGTGCACTGGAGAGCGTTACCATTGCACTCCCTATGATGGCTGAATTCAGAAAACCATAAAACAAAGGTCCTGTATACATACATTTTTGGTTTTATTCATCCCACAAGCTTTAAAGCAACACTTTCAAATTGAAGTTACCCCTCTTGTCTTGTTTCAGTTAAACATAAATATCATAACTCCTTATAGCACTATTTGGCAGTAACTGGAGCTGGTAGTGCGACCTTTATTTAAATGTCATATTGCTCCTTTGCTAAATATAAACCATCAGCTTGTTTAGGAGAAGCGCTAGTTGATATAAAGATATGACACAGCTACTTTCATTGTGAAAGGAAATTAACATGAAACATTGTATTCCTACATTTACATTGGCTTTCCAGTCACTAGTTTACCTACTTTAGTTTTGATATTCCTAACAAAAGGGCAAAACTGCAGGGGGCGCCACCATATGCCAAAATATTAGATATCCCTCATTCCTATGATAGCTTATCTACTCATTTTGTCATCTCTAGTTGCATAATGTATGACTTGTAATACATTAGAATCCAAACCCAAGACTTATGTAAAATGTCTGGATTAAAGGGTTACTCCAACCACTATGACCACTTCTGCGTTTAAAAGGGTTCATAGTAGTAGTAGTCTTAACGTGCAACAATCTGGATATTTCCCTACTGGGTGCATTTGAAGCACAACTCCCATTACGACTTTAATTTTATAGAGGAAAAACCACTAGAGACCCTCTGTAAACAGCCACTAGACGCATGTCTTACAAGAAATTATTTACATTGCATATACATTTTACATCTTAGCATCTATACACCAAAGCCAATACATTAACATAGTTACATAGTTGCATAGCTGAAAAGAGACTTGCGTCTATCAAGTTCAGCCCTTCTCACATTTGTTTTTTTGCGGTTGATCTAAAAGAAGGCCAAAAAAAATAAACAGTTTGAAACACATCCAATTTTGCAACAAACTAGGAAAAAAAATCCTTCTTGACCCCAGAAGAGCAGTCAGATTCATCCTTGGATCAAGAAGCTATGTTTTTGCTATGTTTTTGCAAGTATGCATCTAGTTGCTGTTTGAACATCTGTATGGACTCTGATAAAACCACTTCTTTAGGCAGAGAATTCTACATCCTCATTGTTCGTACAGTAAAAAAAACCTTTCCTTTGCCTTAGATGAAATCTTCTTTCTTCCAGTCTAAACGCATGACCTCGTGTCCTATGTAAAGTCCGGTTTGTGAATAGATTTCCACAAAATGGTTTGTATTGGCCTCGAATATATTTGTATAATGTTATCATATCCCCTCTCAGACGACGTTTTTCTAAACTAAAGAGGTTTAAATTTGTTAACCTTTCTTAATAGCTAAAATGTTACATTCCTTTTATTAATTTTGTAGCCCGCCTCTGCACTTTTTCTAGTGCCATAATATCCTTCTTTAGAACAGGTGCCCAAAATTGCATATTCAATATGGGTCTTAACAGCGATTTATAAAGGGGGAATATTATATTCTCATCCTGAGAATGAATGCCCTTTTTCATGCGTGACAATACCTTACTGGCCTTGGCCACTGCTGATTGACATTGCACATTGTTGCATAGTTTGATATCTATAAAAATTCCCAAGACCTTTTCGTCTGTTGTTATCCCTAATAATTCGCTTCCATTAAGGGTATACGTTGCTTGTGCATTCTTTATGCCGAAATGCATAACTTTAAATTTTTTCAACATTAAATTTTCAAAATTAAATGTTTCAACATTAAATGGAGCATTTTTCTATCTAAATCCCTCTGCAGCAAAGTAATATCTTGCTCACCTTGTATTACTTTACAGAGTTTTGTGTCATCTGCAAACACTGAAACATGACTTTCAATGCTTTTTTCAAGATCATTTATAAACATGTTAAATAGAAGGGGTCCCAGAACAGAACCCTGAGGGCAGGGCCGGACTGGGAAGAAAATTCGGCCCGGGTATTTTTTAATTACAGCGGCCCACTAAAAAGTGGGCGGGGCCAGATAGGGTGTGTTTTGTCATCACCAATGACAAGCACGCCCCATCACAAAGTGAGCATGTTGGTTCAATGCTCTTCCAGGGTAGACCATGCGCAGAGCTCTGCTGAAGAGCTCTGGCATGAGAAAAATACCCTGTATTTGTTCTGCACAGCGCAAGCAAATTTAATAACATGCTTGCACTGTGTTTGCTTGAAATTTGTCTCTGGTGTCTCCATAGTTGGGATACCAGGAGACAAAAATGCCAGGAAAGCATATTGCGCAGTGTGTGTGAGGGTGCTCTGTGTGTGTTAGGGGTGCATTCTGTGTGTGCTGTGAGTGTTAGGGGTGCAGTGTGTGTGTGCTATGAGTGTTAGGGGTGCATTGTGTGTGTGCTATGAGTGTTAGGGGTGCAGTGTGTTTCTGCTGTGAGTATTAGGGGTGCATTGCGTGTGTGCTGTGAGTGTTAGGGGTGCAGGGTATCTGTGAGTGAGGCTGCTGTGATTATACCTAAGTGATTACCTGCTTACCTTTAGCCTGAGAGGGGGGGATCCTGCTGCTGGGGCTGCCATCCATCCCTGGTGGTCCTAGTGGTGAGTGAACTCTAGCCTGTTGGGCTAGAGTTCACTCTCGCGAGACCCGGAGCGTTGCCATGGCAACGCTCCGAATCTCGCGAGAGGAACCTGGCGGAGCTGTAAGTTAGAGCTCCGCTGGGTTCCTCTGCTGGCAGGCTGGCTCTCTCCTTCTCTCCCCGCTGGCGGCCGGAATATACTGGATGTGGGCCGGTGAGGGAGATCTCTGATCTCCTCACCACGGACTACTGCAGGGCCCGCGCTCGGATAGTGCCGGCCCTGCAAAGACCGGCAGGAGAGATCCTGTGATCTCCCTGCCGGCCTCTGCCCACGGCCACCGCGGCCCACTGGGCATTTGCCCGGTGTGCCCGATGGCCAGTCCGGGCCTGCCTGAGGGACATCACTTGCCACCTCTGTTCAGCTTGAAAATTTACCATTAATGACAACTCTTTGTACTCTATTTTTAAGCCAATGTTCTAACCAAGAACAAGTATTTTCATCTAAATTGTGTGGAACTGTATCAAATGCCTTGGCAAAATCTAAATAGATCACATCCATTGCAAAACCCTGATCTATACTTCTACTTACTTCTTCGTAGAATGCAATCAAGTTAGTTTGACATGACCTGTGTTTCAAAAAAACATGCAGATTTTTGCTGATAACCATGTTCTTCTCAAGGAATTCTTGAATATTATCCCTTAATAACCTTTTAAATACTTTTCCAGCCACAGAAGTTAAAGGGAAACTCCAGTGCCAGGAAAACAATCCGTTTTCCTGGCACTGCAGGTCCCCTCTCCCTCCCACCCCCCAATCCCCGGTTTCTGAAGGGGTGGAAACCCCTTCAGTAACTTACCAGAGGCAGCAACATGTCCCACATCGCTGCTTCTTCCTCCGCCGCCGCTCCTCCCAGTGATTGCATCGGCTGGTGGGCGAGACTGATCCCGCCCACCGGCCGGGGAGACCTAATGCACATACGCGGCAATGCCGCGCATGCGCATTAGAGCTCCCCATAGGAAAGCATTGAAAATTTTCTGTGCTATGATGCAGGAAGTGCCCTCTAGTGGTTGTCTAGTAGATAACCCAATGCTTCGGGTGCTGCAGTGTTGGGTGAGCTGGGAGAGCAGCCGTCTCTTCCCCGCTCTGCATGGTGTAGGCCCCCAGCCTCCGGTCCGGTTTCCCAGTGGGCATTTGAACAGGCAATGTGTCCCCGGGTACCCCTGCCTCCATATAGCAAGGTGAGGTGCGGTGGGGTTCTGAATTAGGCGATTTTCCCACTGTTTTCTGCTGAAAATTGGGTTCAGGCTCCGGAGCTCACAGAAAGTATGTCTGTTCAGCTTTCCAGTCAGGCCCCGCCCCCGTTTCCTACCTTTTAGGTGTATGAGGGTGACTTTCCCTGGGGTGCAGTGGTGGCTCAGCCTGATGGGAGTCAGAGTTCCCACTCTGACTCCCTCCTCTCCCTCCTGCGTGGCTCCTGGTGGTTGCTGGGAGGAAGTGACGGAGGCAGTCACTTCCTCCCAGCTGTGATGTCATCTCAGGGGCCCCGCCACGCTGTTAAAGCGCCACAGCACTGACCGGGCCCCCTGGAAATGAATTTCCATTGGGTGGCCCTAAGAGCATGGGCCACGTGACGGACCCCTAAACGTGCAGCCCCGGCGGTTCTACCGAGCGGCCGCAACACATGGCGGCGGGCACCGCGGTTTCCCGGCCCCCTGGAGTGGAAGGCCCTGCGACTGCAGTTGTTCCGCCACTGGCAGCACACTGCCCCCTCCATGCCACTCATGTTAACTCCACCTCTAGTGGCTGTCTAACTGATGCTGGACTTCCTCACACTATGCATGAGGAAGCGTCAGCTAAAATCCCATAGGAAAGCATTGGTTTAATGTTTTTCTATGGGGTATTTCTAATGCAACCGGACCCTTGCCACGCATGCACATTAGGTCCCTGACGTCGCCTGACATTGGGGGGAGGAGGAACAGAGCATGACCCAGCACTAGTGGACATTGGCTTTGGATTCCGGTAAGTGACAAAAGTTTTTTTTTTTAACCCTTTCTTCGCAGCAGGGGGCACAATTGAGGGGGGCACTATAGGATACCATAGTGCTAGGAATACAATTTTGTATTCGTAGCCTATAGTTTCCCTTTAATATGGCCAAAACAGTGTTAATGTAAATGCAACTCCTCTAAATACAACTGACATATGAGTCCAAATTATTGATAGATTCAACTGGCTAGTTTTAATGTACACTCTGATAGAACCTGTCTACCTGTAAAATGTGTTCAGACAGGGGCTAATTTCCATACAAGTTATTATAAAAACTGTCATTAGCTTAGTTTTTACAGCTACATTTTGGAAAGAAAGTCTAAACTTCATATTTATTGGTCCAATATACCCCAATTTGATTCATTTTAAGTAGGTTTACCATTTGCCCACTGGCTGCTTGTGTTGCTAGTTGACAGATATTGCAGATTTCTGTAGGTTCCCTTACAGAAAAAAAAAGGTGATTTTAAGTGTTTTAAGAAAGAAAGAAAAAAAAAAACCACTTTAGACACAACAGGGTAATCCCTAAATCCTGGACTGGTAGGGGGTGTTTGCATAACATTCAGCAGCTCCATCTGTATGTTTTGGATTAAACTGACTAGTTAAAGGACCACTATAGTGCCAGGAAAACATACTCGTTTTCCTGGCACTATAGTTCCCTGAGGGTGCCCCCACCCTCAGGGACCCCCTCCCGCCCGGCTCTGGAAGGGGGAAAGGGGTAAAAACGTACCTTTTTCCAGCGCTGGGCGGGGAGCTCTCCTCCTCCTCTCCGCCTCCTCCGCCGGCTGAATGCGCGGCAAGATTCAGCTCGCCGCATGGAAAGCATTTACAATGCTTTCCTATGGACGCTATGCTCACTGAAAATCACAGTGAGAAGCACGCAAGCGCCTCTAGTGGCTGTCAATGAGACAGCCACTAGAGGATTAGGGGGAAGGCTTAACCCATTCATAATTATAGCAGTTTCTCTGAAACTGCTATAATTATGAAAAAATGGGTTAACCCTAGCTGGACCTGGCACCCAGACCACTTCATTAAGCTGAAGTGGTCTGGGTGCCTAGAGTGGTCCTTTAAGAGACACACCTCATACACACAACAGGTGTGTGTCCATTCTGATCCATCCTGCAATCAGGTGACAACCACCATTCATCAAGCTTTTCAACCAGTAAGCATGGTGCATCCTTGTGCCAAAGCGGCTTAAAGAAAGTACACTTATTCCAGCAATGACACCTCCCAACATTTGAAATAAACAACGAGGGACACTTTAATTTTTATGGTGTAATTGGAGGCGGGGCTGTCCTGAGACATTTGGTGACTTACTAATAACGATTTATGCAACTAAAATAGAGTGTAGAACAAGAACAATGCATATTATTTACACAGACTGAGTTCGAAACACAGTTATTGTTTAATTTGAAAACACGGTACTGTGAGTATTATTGCTTTTGATCTCTGCTATACTATCAGACACACAACAAAATAGAGCTCCTAGAAAAGAGGGTCATTACGATAGAAAAGAGTGACCTGTGAATTTAAGCCCAAAATAGGGACTGTCCCTCCTAAATATGGACAGGGAGGGGGGGGAGGCACCAAGGTATTTAAAGGTAGGTATTGAAAGAATACTCCCACCCATTTTACTACTGATACAAACTCTTCAAATACCATGCAAACTCTGACAATCATCACATAAGTAGATAAAGAATAAAGTACAACTATTAATATCACAACGGCTAAAAATAACATTCAAATTCAACATTTCTATCCAGACCAGATGGTAGCGATGTGTGTATTTGAATATTCTAAAAACAAAACTGTGGGCATGTTTCTGCTGAAATAAAATCCCATTGACTGCCAGCTGTGCGAGCCTTGAACTAGCTGCAGATATTGCATTCCTACATTGGGGGGGCTGTGGATCCTGCCTCCCTGTCACATGGGTTCAGTGGGAATTTTATTAGGCACGCCTGGCACAGTTCAGTTCCTTTAGTGGTCTGTGAATGACACACAGCACACTAGCGCAAAGGCAAGAATAGTGTAAATCTTTCCTCCTGAAGAGAAGGACTCCTTGGGCGGCAAAATGTCAGACAGAAGCCCCTTTGAAACCGACATGTTAACCCTTACCCGGTTTGTCATGGAAAAGGGAAGGCAAGCGAAGGGTACTGGAGAACTAACCCAGCTCCTGAATTCCATTTTGACAGCTATAAAAGCCATCTCCTCTGCTGTCAGGAAAGCAGGCATCGCTCATATGTAAGTAACGCTCCTTTTATGTGTGATAGAAAATGTGTGGCGTAAACACTACATTATTCCTTACTAATGGGGGTAAAAAAAAAAAAAGTGTTGTATTGTTCTGGACATGCTAAGTTCCTCTGGGTGCTTTAGTCTTAGGGATTGACTCTTAAAAGAACACTCCAAGAACCATAACCACTGCAGCCTGCTGTATTGAGTACGGTGCCATGGTGCAGTCCACCCTAAAGTAATATAACCGTTTTACCATTGTTTAAAACATCTTAGCTGGGTCCTATCAGGTGCACACTGCCCCTCCTTCTGCTATTCTCCTTTACAGGAGAATCCAGTTAACTCTGCAGAGACTGTGTTCATTGCCTATAAGAGTGTTTAATGAGTGATTATATGCTGAGTGGGCTGTAGTGGTGATGGTGCTTGTGGTTTGGTACATTAAACAGGGAATCTGCAAGTATGTCAATGAGTTTTAAAAAATTTGGAGGCACAAATGCAACTCCTCATGTGCAGGAGCTAAGGGATTATAAAAATGCAGGAGTTTGCTATGCAACTAGTGGTGGAAGGACCAAAAGAAAATCAAGTGGGGATTCCATGTAGTGCACAAACCCTGTCCAGCTGACAAATCAAATTCCTGTTAATAGCTGGACAAACTAATCCATTTGTTCATCTAGCGATTAACAGGCAATTGATTCATTCAGCACAGTCCAGGAGCACCCATTAACCAGTCATATCCACCTGAATGAACACCTCAAAACCCACTCTATTTGTCAATAGTGGTAATGTAGGGTGGGAAACAGTCTGTGTATAATAAGTATTCAGAGATCTCTGTGGCTGTTCAACTATGCAGATCACATTGATAGAATGTGCAGGCATTCATGATGCCATACCTTTCAATTCCAGCAGCCTCCATCGGCCATACTGTGAGGGAAAAAAGTATTTGATCCCCTGCTGATTTTGAACGTTTGCCTACTGACAAAGAAATGATCAGTCTATAATTTTAATGGTAGGTGTATTTTAACAATGAGAGACAGAATAACAAAAGAAAAAAAAATCCAGAAAAACGCATGCCAAAAAAGTTATAAATTGATTTGCATGTCAATGGGTGAAATAAGTATTTGACCCCTTGACTCAGTACTTGGTGGCAAAACCCTTGTTGGCAATCACAAAGGTCAGACATTTTTTGTAGTTGGCCACCAGGTTTGCGCACATCTCAGGAGGGATTTTGTCCCACTCCTCTTTGCAGATCCTCTCCAAGTCATTAAGGTTTCAAGGCTGACGTTTGACAACTCGAACCTTCAGCCCCCTCCACAGATTTTCTATGGGATTAAGGTCTGGAGACTGGCTACGCCTTAATGTGCTTCTTCTTGAGCCACTCCTTAGTTGCCTTGACTGTGTGTTTTGGGTCATTGTTACACTGGAATGACCCATTTTCAATGCCCTGACTGAGGGAAGGAGGTTCTCACCCAAGATTTGACGGTACATAAACACGTCCATCATCCCTTTGATGCGGTGCAGTTGTCCTGTACCCTTAGCAGAAAACCACCGCAAAGCAAAATGTTTCCACCTCCATGTTTGACGTGGGGATTGTGCTCTTGGGGTTATAGGCAGCATTTCTCCTCATCCAAACGGCGTGTTGAGTTGATGCCAAAGAGCTTGATTTGTTTTGGTCTCATCTAACCACAACACTTTCACACAGTTCTCCTCTGAATCATTCAGATGTTCATTGGCAAACTTCTGATGGTCCTGTACATGTGCTTTCTTGAGCAGGGGACCTTGCGGGCACTGCAGGATTTCAGTCCTACACAGCGTAGTGTGTTACCAATTGTTTTCTTGGTGACTATGGTCCCAGCTGCCTTGAGATCATTAACAAGATCCTCCTGTATAGTTCTGGGCTGATTCCTCACCATTCTCATGAACAGTGAAACTCCACGAGGTGAGACAAAATGACAAACATTTAGATACACAGAACGAGACTCATCTAGATACATAGGGGCACAAACTGACAGATACAGATACACTAACACACATGCAAAAATTTTGTTATTTTTTTGTCACCCTCCTGTTTCCTAACTTTTAGGTGCAGGAAGTGGACGTCCCCAGGGTCCAGTGGCTGGCTCACCCTGATGAGAGTCAGAGCTCTGGCTCCCTCTTCTCCTTCTCTTTCATTGCGGCCCTCTGTGTAAGCTGGGAGAAAGTGATCAGCTGTCACTTCCTATCAGCACTCAGACATCATCACAGGGGGCATGGTTGTGCTATTAAAGCTCCACAGAGCTGACCGGGCCCCTGAAAATACATTGCACTGGGAGGTCCGAACAGCATGGGCAACCCAATTGGCCCCTGAACATGCGGCCCCGGTGGTTGACTGCAGTAGGTACACCACTGGACCTGTTCCCTCAAACTGAACACCGCAATCTGCCAGAGGGCGAGGGGAGAAGACTGGGGAACAGGATGTTCAACCACGAAATGATGGATGCATGCAGGTACAAATACTGTTACCCAGACTGTACACATATCAAGGTACACATACTGTTTCCCAGGCCGTACACACACACAGCTACATATACTGTTACCCAGGCTGTGCACACCAGTACAAATACTATTGCCTAGGCTGTACACACAGGTACAAATACTGTTACCCAGATTGTACATGCACACAGCTACATATACTGTTACCCAGGCTGTGCACACAGGCACACATACTGTTACCAAGAATGTACATACACAGCTTCACATACTGTTACACAGACTGTGCATACAACTTCACATAGTGTAACTAGCACTATGTGTGTTTTGTGCACCTGTTACACACAAACTGGCTCTAGGCCTGTCCCTTCTCCTTGCCAATCATCTTCTTTTGTATAGGAGATCACCGTGTTCAGTCTAAGGAGCCATGCACAGATTTGGCTCCCTCAGAGTGAATACAACAATCACTGAGACCTAAACATTTGTTCTGGTCAGCAAGCCACAGACACAAGGCAGCTGTAAAATGGGGTGCCTGCTCTGTCTATTTAAAGTGCCAATCAGGTATGTGTCTGTAGGGAGGTGACTACTCTACCTAATGGGAAATCCAGCCCTGACTATCTCCGTTACCTTACATGTGACATCCCAGTGGTTTTAATTATGAACAGGAATATGAGTCTATCTGGTTTTATTACCTTTAAATATTTGGATATTCCAATTATGTTGTAGACGTTTCTTTTTTTTTTTTTAAATTCTTTATTTTTGTCATGCATGTATCAACAACAAATACACAGAGCCACATCAGCGTCTGTGTGCAGCTTACAGCATTTAACATTGTCACAGGTTAATAAAGCACATTTTTAAAGTTTAAAAAGTAATAACAAGACATAAAAAAAGAAAAAGACAATTCTATTAGCAGACAGTGAGGTGGATAACATGCAGAACTCTATACTCATTCAAATTCCGTTCTAATGAGCAATGGCATTCTTGCTACTTACATTGCTTATTGATCTAAAAAGGGACGACACAATATTTCTAAACTTTGTATTAGTCCTCTAGATCCAAAATAAACATATGCATGTATTACAGACTTTAGCCACTAGATGTCGCCAGAAGATTACATTGCAATTTTTCCTTAACCCATTAAGGACTGAGCCAAATGTACACGTTGTGATCAAAACGTAAACAAAAACTGGAATTTGCGCTATATGTCTGCTCAGGCGTAATTTGCCTCTTTCATATTATGTGCACCCACACTTATATATCATTTTATTCAGGGGAAACGGGGATTTCATTTGACATCAAATATTTAGGTATAAAACATAATTTAATATGAATAAAATATAAAAAAAGGGAGAAAATAAGAATTAAAAAAAAATTGTTTAGTTCTACGTGACATTCTAACTGTGAATGTCATAATACTGTTTGCTTTTGCTGCAATAAAATACACATATTTGTATTCAGCAATGTCTCACGTGTAAAACAGTACCCCCTATGTACAGGTTTTATGGTGTTTTGGGAAGTTACAGGTTCAAATATAGCACGTTACATTTTTCAGTTTTTTTCACATTGAAATTCGCCAGATTGTTTATGTTGCCTTTGAGACCATTTGCAAAAGTAGACAACCCAAGGTATTGCAAATGGGGTATGTCCAGTCTTTGTTAGTGTAGAACAAACATATTCCGTTCGGCAAGAGCACACTCAGCTCAAAGGGGAGGGAATGTTACTCAATTTTGTATCGTACTTGCATCCGACATTAACCTTTTATGTACCTTACTAATAGCTCCTTATATACGCTCCCTTGGGGAGTACTTTTAGATTATAGTGACTTTTAATCTATGTGGGTTTGGTCTAGTTATTCTATCTGATTGCCACTTGTGTTATGGTATTATGTTATTTTTATGTTATGCTAAGATTGGTGGGATAGATCCTGACTACATTAAATCAGAAGGAACATAGAAACACCTGGTTTATTCTCATTTTCATGTTGGTTGTTTTACCTAGGTAATATGTATTTTCACACAGATTCTGTTTCATCATGGTTATTTTGTTGCTTTCTGTTAAAATATGTTATAGGCTGCTGCTATCAAATTTACCACTCAAGTACAATTTATGTTCTGCTGATTTATAACAGGGTATGTGTACATTTATAATATGACTCCTATGACAAGCATTGCATACTTAAGTACAACAGCTTCACAGTATCTGGTATTAACAAGTCTCTGAAATGTTAAAAATCTCAACAAATAACGGTTCACGATTACTATTGTTACGCTATATAGCGGTTACATCGTGGATATTAGTCTTCAACGCTAAGGGATCCACGGTCAATTAAATATTGTTGTATAAATAGTCACGTTAGCAGCAACGTCAGAAGGGTGTTAACTAATTAAAGGAACACAAGGTGGTTTCACAATACTCGTAACCGACTTAGGTTGAATGGACCTACATACCAATATTCTTGTATTAAATACTAGTAGTCACTTTACTTTCATAAACAAGCATATCATTCTGTCATATACTCAGGATCAAAGATACATGCATCTTATAGTATCCATGTTGCATATTTTATAGACTAGCATCGGCGCACGGACACATCTAGATTACCACCACTATTAACCTGGCTGAAGATTCTAAAAAATTCATTCTTGTCAAACCAGGTAGGCATCATTCTTTTGACTACGTAAGGTCCAAAGACTCAGTGCCTTAGTTATATTTTCCCTTCCACGTACTTTAGGGGCGCAAATTATCAGGGAACCTTCTAGACTTGGCTTACGCACTCAAGCTACAAGTCTTACAGGTATGTTCCCCGACATCATTTATACAAACCTAAGAAACCTACACGTTTTCCTTTTCTGCAGTTACTGGCTGTTCAGGGCAATAGGAGCCAAATTTAGTTTCTATAGGCCTCTATGCCTTCTATTAGTGGTCACGCAAGGCCAACACCCATCCTCATACTCGGAGGTATTCGGGCCTCGGTCCAATGCATAGCTAGCCGCCTCGCATGTTGCATAGAGAGGGACTCCCCTGTCACGGCCAATTCTATTTTTCTGCAACTACTCACGGAGAGGCCAACACCCCACCACTACTTTCTGTGGTATAGCCCTCGGCCCAACACATAGTTAGAGCCTCTCAAGCCGCTTGGCACTAGTAGGGCCTCACCTATCACCAATGAAGCTAATTTCTTCACCGCTTGGTACTAGTCAGCAGCCAGTACCTACACAGAAACATTCTAAATCTCAATTTTCCTTTGTAGTATGTCTCAAGCTCCAGAAGGTGGAGACAAACTTTCACTCCCTCACTCCCCAACTAGGTCTGGTTCAACTTCCAGAAGACGAGAATCTGTCAGTCCATCAACAATTAGATCATGGACCATTCCGCGCATACAGGCCGAACTATGAAGAAGGAGCATTCCATTCCCGGCTGCTGCCAGGAAGGCGGAATTGTTCAGATTAATGTATGCGAACACCGGAGGTGAGGAAGGGTCTAGTGGCACCAGGAACATGCCTGATTTACAAACAATGATGGACACTCTTCTCTCCTCCATGGGCCAGATTAGGGATCGGATTGATAGATTGGAGGCGGGACATACAACAACTGACCCACCTTTGACCAATGCCATGTCCCTATGGCAATCTTGCAGGGTAATGTTGTGACTCCAGTATCACAGTTATATACACTAATGATCACACCTGCCCACATGGTGCCCCTTCAGCTACGTAACGATATCCTGGAGGGTAAGGATGTGAATCTTATATCACTCCTCATTGCTTCCCAGGATATAGTGGCGAACAAAACCTATGCTTATGGGGATCTATCAATAGTCCTCAAGGCCAGGGATCTCAGGCTCAATAAAAAAAACTGACCATTTCACATCTGTTGATATTTTCCAATTGTCTCAAGTATTAGCATCTCACCTTTCACCACAGTTCTCAAACTTCTTGGTCACAGGGTTTTCAGAGGGCTTTCACACAGGTATTGTAGCATTACCATTCGGTATTACTGAAAGTAAAAATGTACTATCTGCTGTCAACGACCCAAGTACAGCTGATTCACTGTTAACACAGGAACTGAATCAAGGGTTTGTCATAGGCCCCTTTTCCACACCCTCATTCTCTAGTTGGCGTACAAACTTGATCGGTATTGTAACGGGGAAACACTCTTCAAAGAAGAGACAGATCGTAGATCTTTTTGCACCTTACTCCTCCACCATTCCCAGTTTAAATTCATTAATCCCTTCGGAAGAATTCTCATTGCAGTACACCACGATAGATGAAGCAGTACAAACCATCATAGTGGCAGTGATAGGAGCATGGTTAATCAACACAGATATTGTTAACGCCTTTAAACTGCTCCCTATTTACCTGTCGCTGTGGCATCTGCATGGTATTAAATGGAGAAACCAGTACTATTTTTTTTTTTTTTTTTTTCAACAGGCTGACGTTTGGGTCTATAAGTATCCCGAGGATTTTTTACACCTTCGCGGAGGCCTTGTGCTGGTTACTCTTAAATTCATGTAGATTGCCCATCAGTACTACACTACCTGGATGATTTTCTCTTTATAGAGAGTAATCATAACCCACAGTAATCATAACCCAAGTATTCAGGCCGCCAAACAGCTGTTTGGGAGGTTGGGGGTCCCTATTTCCCTCTCCAAAACTATAGGTCCAGATACTACGGTCAATTTTCTGGGTATTGAACTGGACTCAGTGGCCATGGAGGCCAGCTTGCCGCATGACAAAATTCAACGTATCCTAACAGACATTGGTAAATACCTGCGACGAGGTTGTTGTAGTCGGAAGGAGTTACAGTCATTGTTGGGGTCGTTGAATTTTGCCATGAGAATCATCCCGCAGGGCAGGTCTTTTATTTCTAGGCTTTTATGTCTATTACCTAACCTGCCCTCCGAGGACAGCATAGTTTCTCTGGATACCCACAGCTGATTTACGAATGTGGCAGGATTTCTTATTCCAGTGGAATGGGAAGTCCATGTTCATACCTCCACTGTCCCCCAATTCCCCAATACTGTGGACAGATGCAGCAGCTTCTTCTGGTTTCATGGCCATCTGTGGTGACCAATGGTTACGGGGCAGTTGGCCGCCTGAGACCAGAACATTGGAGGCTTTTGGTCATACGTCAGCATTGCTAGAAATATACCCTATCGTGGCAGCAGCAGCAACTTGGGGACACTCCTGGGCGGGACACACGGTCCATTGTTACTCAGATAACCAAGCAACATGCTACATTATTAACAAAGGCCGGTCCCCCTCTCTAGTCATTAGGAGTTTCATGAGGAGATTAACTTGGCTCACGGCAACTCATCAGTTCTTTTTGTATTGCACACACGTACCAGGTATTCAGAACGTAGCAGATGACCATTTGTCACGATTTCAGTTTCAGGAATTTCACCTACTCCATCCCTATGCCTCCTTGATAGCAACTCCGGTCCCCCAGTTACAAGACCTCATATTGGATTGAGTCAACTCCTAGAGCATGGCAGATTACTATCACAGAGAGCTCTGTCCGAAAACACCAGGTGTACATACAAAAGAGCACTTAATGTTTTTGTAAAATTCACAAGGGACTTCTAGGTGGCAGACGTATTCGCTATCGAAACTTTGGTAGTATTTGCCTCTTTTTGCCACTTGAATTTAAATCTGTCTTACAATACAATAAAACTCTACTTGACCGAGATCCAGGGCGAAATACCGTAACTTTGAATTGAAAACGCACTGCTCCACTTCACAGACCAATCTATCGCACTATACAAGAAATCCATCATGAGGCACCTACTCAACGCTGCTAAATCCCTGATTCCAATGATGTGGAAAAGCACCCAACCACCCACGATTGTGCAATGGCTACAGAAAGTTGAGGAGATTCACTAAGCAGAAACAAAATACGCAGACTTACTGGGACGAAGCACACAGAACTCTGGGGGCCATGGTACATGTATCTAACACACCCACAGTCACAGGGAGGAAGGAAGGAGTCGAAAAACAAGAGACAACAGGACACACACGAGCAGCCCATAACACAAGCAAGACACCCTTTCCTGACCCCCTCCCCCGCCCTCGTGCTACCTCAGAGCTCTTGCGAGCACGACCGGTGCCCACGCAACCTACCCCGGACCCTCTGGGATGTAAAAACGAGAAAACCGCGAACAATAACCTAAACACGCAGGGACCGGCAAAATGGGCAGTGAGGCGGGAGGGAAACTCAACTGGTAAGGGTTGTTACATAACCTCTAACATAATCGAACTGTAGCAGCGCTAACTAAAAGTAGAGGAAGAACGTGACAGGGACATTTGCCAAATGAACAAACAAACTAAAACTGGAGACAAACCCTTCACTGAACACACATACAGGAATAAGATCACCCTCACACTATCATACACAGGACATCCTGAACCCTGAAAAGTGGATAAGACGCGCACAGCTGAGACAGAGACCACGATAGGTACAACACTCCCCCACCCCCTCTTTCAACCCCTCCGCCCCCTGAGATCACTAACCTAGACCTTATACTGTTTCAAGACATGTCAGAACAAACTAACTAACTGGTAAGCGAGAAACCGCATAACAACCGCACACAGCCAACTCGAAAGATGACCTACTACTGACAAATACCTTGAACTGAGTAAGGGTAACCTACAAATCTGCAACTGACTGTCATAAATATGAAACTCACCTTGCCTAAGAGACCTGCGAGTCTCCCTTATTGCCGCTCCACTAGAGATCTGCGCATCTCAAAATGCTGAATGCTGCTTCACATATTGGAAACCTGTGTGTTTCACACTGCACACAGACTAAATGCTTGTTGAATACTAAACAAAACTTCAATAAAACGATATTTACACAATAAAACTCTACCTCACGGGCCTACAACACCACATGTTAACCTTATTTCCAAACAAACAGACCTTCCTCTCCTCCTACCAAATTAAGACATTATTAAAAGGAATTCAGAGGAGCAGTACTACACAGGCACCACAAAGACTGCCTATTACAGGGAATGTGTTTAGATCACTATCAGACCTATTGGATAACTCTCCTTTCGAACCCAAAACAAATCAGACTTTAAAGGTAGCTATATATTTAGCTTTTTGCGGGTTCCTTAGGCCCAGAGAGTTTACCGCAATCCTTACTACCGACACTAGATCCTGTCTTAACGTTGGGCAGCTAATTAAACAGGGAGACCATTTCCTCCTCTCACTGTTACATACAAAAACTACGCAACCAGGGCAAACTGTCACAATACCCTATTATCCCACCTTTAATAAATGGTGTCCCGTTAAGACTTTCGACACCTATCTGTCTACTTTACAAGCACCTACAAATCTCCTGTTACTCACCTTACAAGGCACCATCCTCACGACTAGCAAATTCATGCTATATATTACAATCTTGTTGATGAGGCTAGGCCTTAACACCTCACACTACTCATATGGCATTCTTTCCGTATTGGAGCAGCTTCAGCAGCATCGCACCGGAACATACCCGTTCATCTTATCAAGTCTCTGGGGCGCTGGAAGTCTACAGCATACTGAAGATACATACCACAACCTGAGAGAGACAAACTTTCAGACATTTGGCATTATGATGTTATGTTGTATTAAGTTATTTTAAAAAGAAGAAAAGGAGGTGTGCCAGCGCTAATATTTCAAAATATTCTGACAATGCACAAAGAATATATCATAAAGTAGCTGCTATAACATCAAGATATCTTTAAAAATAGAACTTGTAAAAATGGAAAATAGATGTAGCGCTATATTTAGTTGTAACAAATGGAGATAAAAAGGCGATACCTTACAGAGTCTTTACAAATTAAATAAACTAAAAAAACTAAAAAACATAAAGAAAAAACGGAACAGACATAGTGTATACCGTATAATACAATATAATAATAGAATCAAAAAGGGGTAAAATCCCACTCACACTTTTTAGAGCTATAATATAATAGCTCAATTTCAGCGCTCTTGGGGTTCAGTAAAGGCGACCCTCACCCTTCTTGAGTCTCAGTGCTTCTGATGTTCTATTAAAATGAAACAGAACAAATATGGTGCAGTACCGTTGGTCTTTAAAGGAGGATAATAAACCAAGATGGGGTACTTACAAACTTAGAGCCATCCAAATCAGCTCTGATCTGTGCATTTATGTGGTTAAGGTCCACACACCTTCTTTAGAAAAAATGTAGCAGGGATGATGCCAATAATGTGTAAAAGTACAATATTTATTATAATAATAACATTATAAAATATATATATATATGTATAAAAAATATATATAAAATAAAATTGGCATATAAAAATCCAAAGTCTCACAGTCTTTATTCCAGGACGCGTTTCGCCTATATCGGCTTCCTCAGCTGGATAATAGTGATGTAGTCTTCCTTGGGATTCTCCTGCTTTATATACCCCTCTCCCGGGTGGTTAATTGATGTTTGGCTTGTATTTTCGCCGGCAATCACCTTCGAAACCCAGTCCAGTAAAATAAAGCAGGATTTTATAGATAAAGGCTATGAGGATTTTAAATTAGAAAAAGCGAGAGAAGCAGTGAAAAATACAGACAGAAAAAATCTTTTAAAATATAAAGAGAAAAAGGAAAATACATCTATGGAAATTCCTTTTATATGTAATTTTAGTACTGATAACTATAGGGTAAGAAAAATAGTCTCCAAGTTCTGGCCTATTTTATTGCAAGATCCGATTGCTAAGACTTTTTTACCAGAAAAACCTAAATTCATACACAGAGGAGTTAATAATTTACGTGATACCCTCACTTCAAGTTTTTTGAGGGAGAAAAAAGATAAAAACACCTTTTTAAATACAGAAAAAGGTTTTTTCGGTTGTGGCCAATGCCTAGCGTGTAAGAGGACTAACAATAAAAAACGCCAGATAAAAAGTTTTACTAATAAGGAAGGAACAGAATATCCAATTAAAGATTTCTTAAGCTGTCATTCTAAAAATCTAATCTATTTAATATGTCCATGCGGTTTAAGATATGTAGGAAAAACAACTAGACCACTACATATCCGAATTGAAGAGCATGGCCGCAATATTGTAAAAGGTTTTGAGAAACATAGTGTTTCAGCACATTATAAGATGGCCCATAACTGTGACACTAAGGATACTATATTTTTGGGTATTAAAAAAGTGGACAAAGATTGGAGAGGTGGAAATTTTGATAGTAAAATGAGTAGAATAGAGATGGAGTGGATTTTTAAGTTAAACACTCTGGTCCCTAATGGACTCAATGCTGATTCAGAAATGTGCCATTTTTTAACATAAATAATTCCTAAGGTGTTTTTTTTTTTTTTTTTTATCCCTCCAACCTTTCTCCACATTTCCATTTATATGAATACATTTTTTTTGTCTGGTCCCAAATTATATGCTATTCTAATTTTGGCCTTTTAGATATACCGATGAACCCTCTTTTAAATGTGTTATAAAATTATTTTAATGTGTGTGTGTGTGTGTGTGTGTGTGTGTGTGTGTGTGTATGTATATATATATATATATATATATATTTATATATATATATATATATATATATAAAATATCCAAATACTTGCACTCCAGTTGTATTTTCATAAAGCCCGGTGCTGATCAAGCAAAATAATATATACAGGAAAGTAGAAAATAGCACTCTCAGGACTTCAAAAAGGTATTGTGAAAAAATAACTTAGCTTTTTATTCAGCAACTGCCACAATATTTCAACGTTTCAGTTCTTCAGCAGAACTTTCGTCAGGATAAGGTGCATTGTAAAAACCACAAATAAATAGCAAAAGGATACATATTACATTAGTGCCATACATTGTATACAGGTGGTGCTTACCCCTTGCCTCAGTGTGGTTCCCCTAGAAACCGCCGAAAAAAACGCGGGTAAAAATGACCTTTGAGAGTGTATTCTGCAGCTGGATCGGGTGCCGAGATTCTCGGCTGGAACGTGGTTAGATTTGTTTGGAGGTTGCTATGGCAACCAGCCGCGAGTGTTCAGCCGGGCGGGGGAGTCCGAGAGACTCATAGTAAGAAAATAATCTATGTGTGATCGCAAAGAGGCTCTGTAGCTCTCGTTGCTAACCATAGGGGGGAGGGATGGGAGGCAGTGGTCCAGGGGCAGGACCGGTAAGAAAATGTGCCGATCTCTATTGGGGGGCTGAGCACGGGGAGGTTATATATTGAGCAGGGTGGCAGAAGCCCATGGGGTATAACATGGGAAAATACATAAGCAGGAGGGGTGGAAAGCAGAATAAATCCTGCTGTAATATTGGGGAAAAGCTAGTTCTAAATTCGATGCTGTATGGTGGGCATATATGTAGAGAAAGAATTATTTTAAGAATAGGGTCAGAAATTGCACAAGTTGAATGTACATGTTAAGTACTCCACATAAGATCACTGCCCAGGTAGCATAAGGCATAGGGCATCTAGACTGATTCTGCATGGTGTATTTAGATAGAAAATAGTAAATGGAGCCTAAGTGTGATGGGCCATATCTGATGATGCTATGCATGTCTAAAAAGACTGTGATATGGTGCCCCATAGGAGTCCACTAATTATGTGAAGAGACATCGTAAGTATGTATATGGGTATAGACTGGCATGTCTGCAATGCAATGGAATAAACTTATCTACTCATGTATTGTGTCCATACTTGTAAGGAGGTGTCCATATCACATGTGAAACAACAATACCAATTCCAGTAATTACATATATACATACATTTTTATACATTTTTATACAATGATGCTCAATAAAGAAAACAATGATTAATATGAAATCCTAGATATGGATCCCTGTGGACAATAGGGGGAAAAAAAGGGGGGAAAGACAGGGATAAACAGGGGAAATAATCCCCCGCTTGCCAGGGGACTTGTTATGTATATAGACATGGAATAGGTAATAGCCAATATGAATCCTATCATATAAGGTCTATAAAGTGCTGATCAAATAAAGATGCCCAATGTATATTTTTCATTAAGTCCTTTAGGTTGTACTGTATCAAGTGTTCTGATCCAGTGTAACTCCCTCTGTAGTAAGAGCCTTTTTCGGTCACCACCACGTATCGGTTGTGGGATATGGTCGATTGCCTGGAATTTCATAGTTGGAAGAGGATGGTTAAACTCTAAGAAATGTTTTGCCACCGGCTGTTCTGAGTTTTTATCTCTGTAGGCTACCCGTATACTAGAACGATGATTGCGTATTCTCTCCCGTAGTGGTAGATCGGTTTTCCCTACGTACATTAAACCACAGGGGCACCCCAATTTGTATACCACAAAATCGCTTGTGCAGGTGAGTCTATGTCTTATGAGGTATTTTTTGCCTGTATGAGGATGAGTAAAAGTTTTGCTAGGGATCATGTGGCTGCATGTTACGCAGCCTAAACATCTGTAGCATCCCAGATTCTGATGTATATTCGATTGACTGTAACAGTGTGTAGGGTCAGTTTTAACCAGTAAGTCCCTCAGGTTACTTCCCCTCCGGTAGCACATCATTGGGCGCTGCTTAAATTGTACTGGTAGACTTGTGTCATTCTGTAACATTCTCCAGTTATGGTCCACCGACCGTTTGATGTCATCTGATATGGTTGTATATGTAATAGGGAAAACCAGTCTGTCATTTCCAGCTGTGTTGTGTACCGGTACTTCATAGCATCTGTCCAGTGCCTTTGTTAAGTCTCTTGAGTGGTAACCTCGTGACAGGAACTTGTCCCACATAGTTTGTAGTTGGAGCTGGGTGTTGATTATATTGGAGTTGTTCCGTATCACTCTCATAAATTGTGACTGTGGGAGTGAACGAATAAGATGTTTAGGATGGTGACTTTGAGCGTGAAGGAGAGTGTTCCTGTCTGTTGGTTTGCTGAATAGTGTATATGCTATTTTATCATCTTCCCGATATAGGCGAACATCTAGGAAGTCAATCTGTTTGTCACTTGTAGTCATTGTCAGACGAACTGGTGTGTCCAGACTGTTAATAGTATTGAGCATTTCATCTGGGGTGGGTCCTACGTTCTTCCAGATGATAAAGATGTCATCGATGAAGCGACGATAAAATAGTATGCTGTCATGGAACGGTATGAGTATCTGTTCTTGCTCAAATATATACATGTAGCTATTGGCATACATCGGGGCCATAGCGGCTCCCATTGAAGTCCCCGAAATTTGTTTGTACCAGGTCTGTTCGAATCTGAAATAGTTTTGACTGAGTACCAGATGAAGAAGTTCCATAATGTACTCAATTGGTGGTCCTGTATATGATGTTGATGATGCTAATATCCTCCGCATGGCATTGATGCCCATATCATGTGGAATGATTGTGTATAGGCTTTTAACGTCACATGTTATGAAGGTGATGTCAGGTTCCAATCCAGTGAACTGTTGCAGTGATTTGAGAAGACTTGGAGTATCTTTGATGCATGTGGGTAGTTCCTCAACAGGTTGCTTGAATAGGTGGTCCAGCCATTTGGCTATTGGTTCTAATGCCCCACCTATTGCTGAGACTATAGGTCTTCCTGGTGGTGATATGGGATCTTTATGTATTTTTGGCAGTGTGTAAATAACTGGCGTTCTTGGGTTTTTCTGTAGTAAGAAATCGTAAAGTTCTTGAGTAATAAAGGTGGCTTCCAAACCTCGTTGTAGAATGCATTGAATATTTAACATAATTGATGTAGTAGGATCAGCGGCAAGTTTAGAATATGTGTTGGAATCCCCAAGTTGTGTGAGGATTTCCCGTCTGTAGTCAGAGTAATTTAGCAGTACAATCCCACCACCTTTATCTGCTGGCCGAATGATGAGGCTGGGGTCCTTAGCTAGTGAAGTAATGCATTTTCGTTCTTCTTTTGTGATGTTGGTTTTCTGTGTGGTTGATTGTTTAAGGTGTAATTGAGTTTCAAAGTTAAGGGATTTCAGGAACGTTTTGATAGTGGGTTGGTTGGGTAAAGGGTCCCAGGTGCTCTTGGCTTTAAACCTGTTCTTCGGTAGGTTGGGTGTGCTCTGTTGTTTGAAAAAATCCTTAAGTCTTAGCATTCTCCCAAATTTATATATTTCTACTTCCTGGGTGAGTGGGTTAGGTTGAGTAGTGGGTACGAAGGAAAGACCTTTCATCAGGAGATTACTCTCTAGGGTCGTGAGTTGGCGTGAGGATAGATTAAAGATTGGTGCTATCTCCGGCGTGGTGGTCTGCCTCTTGGCCCAGTATATCCTACCCTTCTGTCCTCTTCTTGTAATGTGTCGTTTTCCTCGAACTCTTGTCTGGCACGTTGTCTCGTAGTCGTGCCTGTTGATGTACTTCCCTTCTCTAAAAAAAGGGGTGTTTGTTGTGTATTCTTTATCGGTTGAGGGTCTGAATCTGAGGTGGACTCCCCTGAGGTTCTGTCTATCGTGTATTGCCTTGGTCTCCTAATGGGTCTTCTATTTCGTGCGAAACGTGGGACCTCGTTCTGGCCACTTAACCACCGGTAGACTCTGTGTTCCGTATAGTCACTTTTGACCTTTTCTTGTTTTTCACGTTTGAATCGAATTAAGTCTGTTTTATAGTCTTTCACATTTTGTTCAAGTCTCAAGATGGTAGGGGCTGCTTCAGGCGAGGTCAGTAATAATGCTTCCCTTGCTTCAAGTTGAGTGATGCGTTGCCTTATTTTAACAAGATCTTCTTTTACATCCTCAATGATAATAAGGATCAGGTCCAGGGAGCATTTATTTAATACAGCGATCCATTTTTTACAGACCTTAGGTTTTGATCGGCCAATCGTGGGGATATTTTTAATTCTAAATCCCCTTGGTATTTGCAATCTTCTATGATAGTCTGATAGGAATAGTCCATGGAGATCCAAGTCTGTCTCTTTCTTTTTCAACCGTATCAGTTCTAGGTAGATTTCTTTCAGTGTGGTTGTTTGAGGGAGGTCTGTAGTCAATTCTTCCCATCTAATCCGTTCAGCGTCTTCTTCTGTATATTGTAATGTCTCCGCTTGTTCCAATAAGCCCCCGGCTTGTGAAAAAAATTCTTCCATAGGGATAAGGCACCCGTGTGTATACAATGTGTACAAAAAGAGAAAATAGTGTGTATATCATCTAAGGATATACGTTTACAATTCTGGTTACACTCTCACTAATATTCATATGGTGAGGTGCCCTTAGCAAAATTGTGTGGCAGTGTTGAATATATTAAGCAAAAAAGTATGCAAAAACATATAGCTGTAGATATCCTCAATTGTTTCAATATGAGGAGCTATAAACATGTACTACTCAAATATATTCCAAACATGTATTACACGGGTGCATAGTTGGTCTTTTGCTTATTCAGACCAATAATACAAAATATCCAAATACTTGCACTCCAGTTGTATTTTCATAAAGCCCGGTGCTGATCAAGCAAAATAATATATACAGGAAAGTAGAAAATAGCACTCTCAGGACTTCAAAAAGGTATTGTGAAAAAATAACTTAGCTTTTTATTCAGCAACTGCCACAATATTTCAACGTTTCAGTTCTTCAGCAGAACTTTCGTCAGGATAAGGTGCATTGTAAAAACCACAAATAAATAGCAAAAGGATACATATTACATTAGTGCCATACATTGTATACAGGTGGTGCTTACCCCTTGCCTCAGTGTGGTTCCCCTAGAAACCGCCGAAAAAAACGCGGGTAAAAATGACCTTTGAGAGTGTATTCTGCAGCTGGATCGGGTGCCGAGATTCTCGGCTGGAACGTGGTTAGATTTGTTTGGGGGTTGCTATGGCAACCAGCCGCGAGTGTTCAGCCGGGCGGGGGAGTCCGAGAGACTCATAGTAAGAAAATAATCTATGTGTGATCGCAAAGAGGCTCTGTAGCTCTCGTTGCTAACCATAGGGGGGAGGGATGGGAGGCAGTGGTCCAGGGGCAGGACCGGTAAGAAAATGTGCCGATCTCTATTGGGGGGCTGAGCACGGGGAGGTTATATATTGAGCAGGGTGGCAGAAGCCCATGGGGTATAACATGGGAAAATACATAAGCAGGAGGGGTGGAAAGCAGAATAAATCCTGCTGTAATATTGGGGAAAAGCTAGTTCTAAATTCGATGCTGTATGGTGGGCATATATGTAGAGAAAGAATTATTTTAAGAATAGGGTCAGAAATTGCACAAGTTGAATGTACATGTTAAGTACTCCACATAAGATCACTGCCCAGGTAGCATAAGGCATAGGGCATCTAGACTGATTCTGCATGGTGTATTTAGATAGAAAATAGTAAATGGAGCCTAAGTGTGATGGGCCATATCTGATGATGCTATGCATGTCTAAAAAGACTGTGATATGGTGCCCCATAGGAGTCCACTAATTATGTGAAGAGACATCGTAAGTATGTATATGGGTATAGACTGGCATGTCTGCAATGCAATGGAATAAACTTATCTACTCATGTATTGTGTCCATACTTGTAAGGAGGTGTCCATATCACATGTGAAACAACAATACCAATTCCAGTAATTACATATATACATACATTTTTATACATTTTTATACAATGATGCTCAATAAAGAAAACAATGATTAATATGAAATCCTAGATATGGATCCCTGTGGACAATAGGGGGAAAAAAAGGGGGGAAAGACAGGGATAAACAGGGGAAATAATCCCCCGCTTGCCAGGGGACTTGTTATGTATATAGACATGGAATAGGTAATAGCCAATATGAATCCTATCATATAAGGTCTATAAAGTGCTGATCAAATAAAGATGCCCAATGTATATTTTTCATTAAGTCCTTTAGGTTGTACTGTATCAAGTGTTCTGATCCAGTGTAACTCCCTCTGTAGTAAGAGCCTTTTTCGGTCACCACCACGTATCGGTTGTGGGATATGGTCGATTGCCTGGAATTTCATAGTTGGAAGAGGATATATAAAAAAAGTTTTTCTATTACTTTTATGCACCTTTTCCTATATACATGTTTTTGTTTTTTTTTAAAATAGGGAAGATTTAGGCATACATTGAGGTTTTTTATATATATTCAATGATCAGTGTTCCAATAATTTCATAGTATTATTTTTATTAGTGATATATTTTTCGTTTGTATAAGTGGTTTTCTTGTGTGGAAATTGGAAAAGAAGTCTGTACACTACTGAGTTATTACTTCTTGCTCATGTATATATGTGCCGATCTGTCTGGGAGGAAGAAAGAATCCGTGGACCGCATGGTGGAACGCACGGAAATGACGTATCGGCGATACCGGAAGTGACGCGACGGAGCTCAAATCCGGAAGGAAGAATGAGGAAGAGGCTTGAGACGCAGGGCATCACCGTTTCTATGGTGATTGCCCGCGAAAATACAAGCCAAACATCAATTAACCACCCGGGAGAGGGGTATATAAAGCAGGAGAATCCCAAGGAAGACTACATCACTATTATCCAGCTGAGGAAGCCGATATAGGTGAAACGCGTCCTGGAATAAAGACTGTGAGACTTTGGATTTTTATATGCCAATTTTATTTTATATATATTTTTTTATACTTATATATATATTTTATAATGTTATTATTATAATAAATATTGTACTTTTACACATTATTGGCATCATCCCTGCTACATTTTTTTCTAAAGAAGGTGTGTGGACCTTAACCACATAAATGCACAGATCAGAGCTGATTTGGATGGCTCTAAGTTTGTAAGTACCCCATCTTGGTTTATTATCCTCCTTTAAAGACCAACGGTACTGCACCATATTTGTTCTGTTTCATTTTAATAGAACATCAGAAGCACTGAGACTCAAGAAGGGTGAGGGTCGCCTTTACTGAACCCCAAGAGCGCTGAAATTGAGCTATTATATTATAGCTCTAAAAAGTGTGAGTGGGATTTTACCCCTTTTTGATTCTATTATTATATTGTATTATACGGTATACACTATGTCCATTCCGTTTTTTTCTTTGTTTTTTAGAAACTCAAATTGGGAAGATTTATTTAATTTGTAAAGACTCTGTATTGTATTAAGTTATTGTTGATGGAATAAATCTTTTTGACATACATCTTTTGCCCACTTTATTTACTGGTCTACCAATACGTTGGTTTCGGCACACCTCAACCTAATTAGTCATACTCCTACTGGTATGAGAAGGTATTAATTATACTTACGGCTGTTATTGTCCTGACCACAAATGTAAAGGCGGAGCCTGGAGTTGTGGGAGGGGCCAGTGCTGATATAAATACTCACCCTCTGCCCTATACTCCTCCTAGGCTTTCGATCCGTTTTGAGTCCCACCCACCACTCCATCTTTTTAAAATTATTATTATTTCACTTAATCTACCTTCCTTGGTGGGCCCACTTTATTTACAGGTCTACCAATACTTTGGTTTCGGCACACCTCAACCTAATTAGTCATACTCCTACTGGTATGAGAAGGTATCAATTATAATTACCGCTGTTATTGTCCTGACCACAAATACATAATGGAGATCCTAAACACCTTCATTTTTTTTGGCATTCAGAGGGTTAAAATGGAGGGGGGCTGATTTTATAAAGATTTTTAATAAAACAGAGATGAGGTGGATCTTTGAGCTAGACAGCCTGTCCCCTCTTGGAATGAATATTGATTTTGAGATTTTTAATTATATTTAATTGTGCTTCAGTTTTCTAATAATGGTTGAGGGTATGCACTTATTTTTATTAAAAAAAAAATGATTAAATGAATCTGTATGGAACAATGTAGAGAAGAGACCACCCTAATCAAGTAAGACATTTCCTGGTGTAACAAGAAGGTGGAAGAGAAATAAAGACTTGACAAGCGAAACCGGACGTTCCGGTCACCGGAAGTGACACGACGCAATGAATGTGGGTGGGGTTTAATAAATTTTTGCCGCGAATGTGGAGTTTAAAAGAGGGGGCGAGTGAAATATGTCTTGTATACACCTGATGAAGGCGTCCAGCCGAAACGCATTGTGCTGATTTTATACTCCGTGAATGTAAGATTTTACTATTTATCTCTGTAATAAATGTTTGGATTTTTTTCCTAATATCCATTTTTTTGCTCTTCAATACCCATATATATCGGGGAGGAATACATCAATTGAAGGATTCGATCATAAAAATGTGAGTAGGATACTTAACCATTTATATATACATATTTGAGAATTGGGATATTTACCAGTACAATATTGCCCTATATGAGTTTTATTCTTTTCAGAGGCACCTGGATAAAGATCTCTTTTATAGTATGTTCTATGGTATTTATTTATTCTCAACTTGTGTATAAATATTCTAGTACACACTTCTGGTTTTCTAGTGCGCTATCCACTTTATATTCTATTTTCAGCTTGTAAAGCCTGCAGATCTCTCGTCTCCTGCCTTTGCAAACCCTCCCCTGCTAACCTCGCACAGACTTTGTGACTGTCCAATCACAGACTTCCAAATGTGAATGAATGAGAAGTCTTTTGCAAGGCAGGTGCTCTGAGCAATTGCTGCCTCTTGAGTTTAGCTCCACTAAGCTAAATCAAACCAGGAAGCAACAGGTCGTCAGCTGCTTGGAAGCCTGGAGGATGTTACAAGGTTAATTTATAAAATAACTTTCCACTATACACAAGTACAACACTTATACACACACCTACCAGATAGACTAGTTCACAGGGAGCTCACATGGTATGAAGAGCTGAGATTGGAGGGTGAGGGGTGCCAAACTGGAAAGGGCCATCTCATGCACCTGTCAGTATTTACTGGTTGGCATGCATGGGGAAGAGCGCTTATTCAAACGACACTGGGATAAACTGCTAGGTAAAATCTTCAGTGATGCCCGGTGGGACAAAGTACTTGTATTGCATCATAAATGCTTGCTTAGCATCAAATACCAAGAAGTAAATTATAAGTTTGTATCCTCATGTTATCATTTACCACCAGCAAACACAGGATATTTCCTGCGGTCCCATCTGAATTTTGGAGGTGTAAAGGCAGAGAGCGGACAGTGAGACATACAATCATGGAAAAAAGAAAGTAGATCCTCTTTGAATTCTCTGGTTATACATATCGGGGCATAATAACAATCATTGTCTTAAAATTCATCCACAATGATATGAGAGACTGATAGTCATACAGGAAATGATCGCTACAAGTTATTGCTACTGATGATAGTTCTACAAGCTATTGACTCATAAGGTGTACTTAGTTTTTCACACATGGCTACTCCATTTTGGCTTTATTTTTGTTAAATAAATCCTGACACGGTGTAATATGTTATGTGTTGTTGTTCATCCAAGGCTGTTTTTACCTAATTTTAAAACCTTAAAACCGTAGGGTGTACTAATACGCCCTATTCTAAGCAGCTCTAAATGCCACAGGGCGTAATAGAATGCCCTCCTTTTTAAACTTACCCGGTCGCCGGCGATCCCACACCGGTGACCGCGGTTGGGGAGACTCACATGGCCGGGTTAGCTGGCTGCTGCATTGCCAACGGGGGACTGCCTGTAATGACAGTCCCCCTGCTGGCTGGAAATCAAATAAAATAATGTTAAAATCAGTGTAAAAAAAATAATATACTTAGATTTTATATATATCTAAGTATATTATTTTATATATATATATATATATACACACACACACACTGTCTAGGTGTATTTTACTATTATTTATATATATATATATGCACACACATATAAACTATTGTTATATATATATATTTATATATAATATAAAAAAATTTAAATACGTTAAAATGTAATTAAAAAAATTATTAAATATAAATGTGTTATTTCGTTCTAACTGTATTGTGATAGTAATATATATTTATATCAAAATACACAGAACGAAATCTATATATCTATACACATAAATATGTGTGTGTGTGTGTGTGTATATATATATATACATATATTAATTCTACATATATATTTATGTAATATTTTTACATAATTAGGTATTTTAATTAATTACAATTAGCGGGACCTGCATGACAACCCATGCCGAAAGTATAGGGAATTTAATTTGCTAGCACTATATTTAACCCTATAACTTTCCAAGACACCATAAAACCTGTACATGGGGGGTACTGTTTTACTCGGGAGACTTCGCTGAACACAAATATTAGTGTTTCAAAACAGTAAAATGTATTACAACAATGATATCGCTAGTAAAAGTGACTTTTTTTGCATTTTTCACACACAAACAGTACTTACACGGACGATATTGTTGTGATACTTTTTACTGTTTTGAAACACAAATATTTGTGTTCAGCGAAGTCTCCCGAGTACAACAGTACCCCTCATGTACAGGTGTTATTGTGTTTTCAAAAGTTACAGCATCAAATATAAGGCTTGTTTCATTTTTTTTTCACATTAAAATACGCCAGATTGGTTACGTGGCCTTTGAGACCCTATGGTAGGCCAAGAATGAAAATTACCCCCATGATGGCATACCATTTGCAATAGCAGAGAACCCAAGGTATTTCAAATTGGGTGTGTCCAGTCTTTTTTTAGTAGCCACTTAGTCACAAACACTGGCCAAAATTGGCGTTTTTTGCATTTTTCACACACAAACAAATATTAACGCTAACTTTGGCCAGTGTTTGTGACCAAATGGCTACTAAAAAAGACTGGACATACCCCATTTGCAATACCTTGGGTTGTCTACTATTGCAAATGGTATGCCATTATGGGTGTAAATTTCTTTCCTGGGCTACTATACAGTCTCAAAGGCAACGTAACCAATCTGTTGAATTTCAATTTGAAATGTAACGCGCTATATTTGACCCTGTAACTTCCCAAAACGCCATAAAACCTGTACATAGGGGGTACTGTTTTACACGTGAGACTTTGCTGAATACAAATGTGTATTTTATTGCAGTAAAAGCAAACAGTATTATGACATTGACAGTTAATGTTATGT
>OW240916.1:151363592-151383375 GCA_933207985.1 Pelobates cultripes | reverse complement strand
CATCACATATACACAATGCACCCCTTGCACACAGAAAAACACACAATGCATTACACACACAGACACACATACACAAGCAATGCAACCGTTACACACAATGCATCCCTTACACACACAGAAACACACAATGCATTCATTACACACACTCAATGCACCCCTTACACACATTCAATGCATCCCATACATACACAGAAACCCACCTTGCAGCCCTTACACATACAAACACAATTTCACACAATGCATTCCTTACACACATATCAGGACATCCCTTACACACTCCACCCCTGTGAACAAACTCATTGGTGGAACATGAAGGTGCACCCTGGGACCCAGACCTTGAGCTGTGTAAAGGACCCCCCAAAAAATGGAGCTGCTTCCCGTTCTCCCAGAACATTGATTTTTGTGACCACAGTTACAAACCGCCTCTAGAGAGCCTGTTCTGTACCAGACCAGTGGAGCTAGACTGCAGCTAGAGCCCATCATCATCCTCATCTGGTTGTAAGTAGGCAATCTAGTATATTATTCGTGGCACTAAGCTCTAATTTACCTCACATTAAAGAAACACTATAGTCCCCAGAACCACTTCAGCCTAATGTAGTGGTTCTGGTGTCTATAGCCTGTCCCTGCAGGCCTTTTAATGTAAACACGGCGGCACTGCAGCACTGGTGTTAGTTAACATGGCAAATCATATGGGTGGGGCATTGTGATGTCACATGGGGGGGGCGGCAAACTTTACTTTTGCCTAGGGCTGCAAAAATCCTTGCACCGGCCCTGGCTGGAGGGGGTTGCAGTGAGCTGTGGCCTATTGTGCGTCCCATGGTAGTTAGGTGCCGCAGCTCACACAAGCAAACAGCTGATAAACTGGGGTCAGCACGGAGTGAAATGTGTATGGCACTGTCTGCCTGTGACTGTGTGTGACTGTCTGCCTGTAACTGAGTGTGTGACTGTCTGTCTGTAAATGTGTGTGTGGGGCTGCAGGGATTTTGTAGAAGGGGGCGGGGGTTTTGTATTGGGACAGGAGTCTTTATAAGGGTGGATAAGCAGGGGATTTGTAGAAGGGGGATGCAGGTTTTTTTTAGACGGGCAGTACAGGATTTGTAGAAGGGGCAGGACAGAGGTTTTGTAGGAGGGGCAGGGCAGGACAAGGGTTTTGTAGGAGGGGCTGACAGCGGTTTTGCAAAGTTTACAAATTGTAAAAAAAAAGAAAGAAAACCTTTTAACATTTCTTACAGGGTTTTTTGCTGGGGGGGGGAGGCAAACACAGGATCCGCCCCGGGTGCCAAATGCTCTAGGTACGCCCCTGTCTAACTGTAAAGAAGGTTGTGTGAGAGCCAGCGCATACCCCTTATTATCTCGTATATAATTAAAAACGTATTTAATAATAGGGATTGTTGGTGACCTCCAGTATCTGGGGATGACCGTAGTAGCAGCTAAAAGGATATGTCAAATTATAATTTTATCAACTTTTTTCAATAGTATCAGGGAAGAATTTGAATAAAGCCAATTCTGAAGTGTGTACAGGAATATTTGAATTTACGTACTTAATTAATATATGTATTTCCTTCCAAAATTGTGTGAGTTTAGGACAATACCAAAAAGCGAGCCAATCATTCCACAGTTTCTCCAACATTTATCTGAATATATAATATATATATTTATCTGAGTTCATTTTATTCAACCTATAGGGGGATAAATACCATCTATAAATTATTTTAAAATGGTTTCCCCATTGATTGGAGCACTGTGTAACTCCTTTAAGAGCTGGTACAAAGTTAAGCCATTCCTCCAGGTCGTAACAAGCTCCCTTAACTTTTTCCCATGCAAGCATGTAATCATCTTTTAACTAGGTGTGTGAATGAGATAAGAGTAACATTGAGGTATAGTACCACGTTTATTAGGGTTATGTAAGTATGGTTTTTCCAGATCAGATAATGTATTTTCTGTATCATTTTTATCTAAGTTTTGAATGGAAAATTTATTTTATTTATTATTAATTTTTGTCCTAATTGCATATTTTCTTCCAAGCCGAATTTATCTTGAAGTTTCATAAAAGACATTAAAGAATTACCTAAGAAAAAGTTGTTTAAATTTTGAATTGATTTTGTATGCCAATTATCCAAATTTAAATCAGTATAATCTAATTTTAATACAGACAGCTGCATTTTTCGCGACCACCCAGAGGGAGGGCTGACTACCATAAACACAGTATCCCAAGCTTTGATGGTAATCTTAGTAGTGGGAAATATCTCAGCTATCCTGGGTCGCCCAGACATCGGATGCCACAGTACTTCTTTAATAGAATATGGTGACCTCCTATAATTTTCCATCTCAAGCCAGCGTGGAATCTAACTTTGTAAGCCAAACTTAAGCGCTGTAGTGGCATTAGTTGTCTAATAATATTTAAAAAAAATCAGGTATCCCTAAACCTCTACGAGACCTGAAATTCTGCAATACTGAAAATTTAATTTTGCTCATCTTATTTCCCCATATAAACTTAATTAGAGCAAATTGAAGTGTTTTAAAGAATGTCTTCTGAATTGTCAAGGAACTAGTTCTCAAGTAGTATAGTATTTTAGGTAAGATGTTCATTTTAATAGATGTAATTTTACCTAACCAGGAAAGTTCCAACTTATTCCAGTTTTCCATTTCCTTTTGTAATATTGGCAAAGCTTTTTTAAGATTAAATGTGTGCATATTGTTGAAATTTTTGCATAGTTTTATTCCAAGGTAATTAATGAACGGTTCTCTCCAGTCAAAGTCAAATTTAGTTTTGAAATCATCCAGATCACACCAAGGAATGTGTATAGGTAGAGCCTTCGTTTTTTTTCCCTGTATTGAGCCTGTAAAATGAGACTTCTCCAAACTCCTGCAGTATATAATTTAGGAGGTCAACTGAAGTTTTGGGTTCTGCCAAAGATAGGATAAAATCCTCCGTGAAGAGACCTATTTTATATTCAGTATTTTTTACTGAAATTTCCTTAATCTCTGGTGATTTCCTTATCAATGCGGCCAATGGTTCCATCGCTAGAGCAAATAATATTGGGGACAATGGACAACCCTGCAGAGTTCCATTAGTTAATGGAAAATTATTAGAGGTGAAAACTGTAGCAAAAACATTTGCAATCGGGTTTTGACATAATGCACAAACTGCTTTAACAAGGAGGGTGGGTATATTAAATTTGAGCAGAGCTTCCCTCAAATAGCCCCAGTGGACCCTATCGAACACCTTCTCTGCATCCAAGGAAAGGAGTCCTATGTCTATTTTTATATTTTATCATTTTATTTCTATTTATACTGATTTGCATTCCTGTATTTTAAATAAATTGCTTTTCAGGCACTTAACTGTTCTGCCAGCACCCTCTTCTTGCTACCCATATGAAATTAGCAGCTACAGTGATTACAGGGGACAGAACACAGAGGTGAACCTAATCTAGGTGACTTTAGCCAGCTGACCCAGGCCAAAGGTGGTGTCACCAGACTATTTTGGATTACATGCTTTTTTAGAAAAAAAAACAAAACACTTTAGACACAACAGTGTAATCCCTAAATCTTGGACTGGTAGGGGGTACTTGATGACTGGGTTGGGAACCCCTGTTCTAGACTATTAAAACAGACTCACTAATATCCATCTGTCCCATTTAATGTGATTATATTATTTCTTTTTATTACTTTTACTGCCATGGACACTGTAGGCAGCCACTTTATCCTCCTACATAAATAAACAAAGAAACTGTTGCCAGATTTATCAGTTACAATGAGCTCATACAGACCGTGCTCTAGAGGCATTGATGTTAGGAGAAGGATTCCATCAAGAGCTGTGAAATAAGTTGGCACTGTATAAATACCAATAATAATAATACACATCTGTTTGCTCTCCATCTACATCCTAAGGTAAGATTTGGTTTATTTTGTCATGTAAAGAAAACACTGTAGTAAATAATATATAACTACTCATTTTCTAATCATGCTTCTTTATTAGAAATTAACCTAAATTTAGCATCTGCATAAATATGAAAAAAAAACAAAACATTGGACTTCCAAGCAAGTGCTCCAGACAGATTAAAGAGGTTGTCACTCTGCGAAACTCTGGGTGGGCCTCAAAATGGGGAAGACCGGGGGTCGGGTTCCGTACCAGCTCTGGGGTGGGGATGTCACCCGCGCAGATGAAAACCAACAACCCGCTGACTGATACAACCCCCAAGATCTGGTGCACCATTTGCTTCATCCCAGCTGACCACCAACCCCAACCCACTAATGCTGGTACTGTTCAATCCAGATCTCACTGGAGGACTTAAACCCCAGAACCTTTGGAGGTTCCAGATTACAGACTGGGCCTGAATACAAACCTGGTGCTCACCCTTAGCTGACATATATGCAAGGAGAACACCCAGTGGCTTGGATCGCTTCCGATACTGTCAACTAAAAAAACTACTACTCATCCATCAAGTCTAAATCCCTCATACACAGACAAACTCAATCTGAGACGTTCTGCTCCCTGGTAGGGTGTCAATGCTCTATACAATGAAGTAACACCGCAGGGCCCACCTAGATTCACCTCTAGATAGAAATAGGAGACTGAGACAAACCTCACAGAACAGGAATGGGACAAGATATATACACTGACCCACAAAAGCCCCATTAACACAAAAAAAAACAGGAGACTGGCTATAAACGCTTGACCTGATCGTATAGGACTCCTGTTGTCCTAAACTGCATAAATAGCAATATCAACACCGCCAGTTGCCACCATTACAACATGCCCAGTAAGGGGCAATACCCAAACACACTATTGCACAAATCGTCTGACACTACCTAGAAGTGATGTACTATAATATGATCATATGATGGAGGCTACTAATCTAACATGTGATATGTGTCTCTGTGCGCAAACTGCTGTGATATTGGTTGTGACCTGTTAACGAATCACTTTTACGCACTATATTACTTGTGAGACTGTACATTTCTCTCTTCTCCCAGGAAAAAAATGTGAAACCGAAATATAGATTGTCAAAAAAAATAAAAATTGAGTTTGTCGCGGTGCCTCCCTGGTCTGCTCCTATCAGAGAGTGGTCTCGGACCTGGCGGGCGCACTTTGTTTTGGCGGGTTCCCAGAGCACAGTCTTGGATCACATGGATGCACATCATTTCCCTCCCTCTTTGACAGCGGATTATTAGATAAGCTGGCAGCTGCAAGTCAGAGCCTTTTAAAGCTTACATTTCAACTGGCTGTGAGGATCGAGGTTGTGCATTTGAAGTCATACACACGTTTTTGATCATCACATGACCTGTCACATGACCTTGACCTTTGGCTTGCCTACCATTTATGTACACTCTCCTTTCCTGACTTGGGCCTGTCCGGTATTCTTTTGTAACGTTAAATCCGGCCATTCTAATCTCCGGTAATATGTTTTAGGGTTTCTTTATTTTATTTTCTTTGTTAAGTTGTACATGTTGAACATTTAGTGTATCCTGACAGTGGTTTACTATATGCACCAATTAAACCATTAATATGGAAGCAGATACTATTTGATTACTGTTCACAGTAATAAAAGCAGAAATTCTAGTTGGTATAACATTATATATAAGAACTGGTGTGTTATAACTAATGTTTAAAAGGAATTTGATTATTGGCAGAGGCAGCAGCATATTAGTATATTTAGTAATTTTTGTAAGGACAACTTTTTTTTTTTTTTAAATATATTTGTAATAATAGCAAAGATTCCAATCTTCTCTAGGGAGGATAGACCGGTTGCAAGATGGCATTTCACAAACCAGTCTAGTCATTTACGTGTTTCCTATATGAAAGGACAGTATTATTAAAGCTATTTATGATCTTCAAATGCTCCAGTAAATAAGAGTATTAGTGAAGAAATATGGAATGCTGTTACTCTTGTAAATCGAGTTGGAGACATCGAGGACAATGTCTTGATAATTAAACCTAATAACACTGAGCTCAAGTTATTGCATCTTCAAGAATGTCAACACAGATAATTTGCATGACATGATTGTCTTCTGAAACAATTAGTCATTTTTCAACAGCACAACCATCAGTGGCTACATGTGTTTTTGAAATAATGATGTGAGTCATATTAATACTTCATAGTGTACAGACTAGAAACACCAGGTCTCCCTAAACAACAGAGGGCTTTTAGATAAACCCTTTTGAATGAATATTGTGGGAGGTTCCTTGGCTCTATGCCAACCACAAATCCACAAATACTTCTACAACAAATGTAGGACTTCCAGATATCACATAGTAAAATACAAAAACACTGAGGATTTTATTAAAGGGACACTAATGCCCGTGATCTCAGCCCTGCAATGAAAACATTGCCGCTATGATGAAACTTGTTTTGTCAAACCACTAAGCCCGAATAAAAAATAAAAAAAAAGTTCAGGAGGGCAGAATTTCATGCATGTGGTGATTTGGCAGAATTCTATCTCCCGATAAATATTCTGGAAAATGAATCCGATGAACCAAAGATGGCCCGAAAATTGACTTATAGAGTACTGCAAAGTTTATACAATATTATGATTATTAAATATGTATATATTTTGCTGTAAACTGATAGGTGCAATTTCCCACCTTTTAATTTATATATAGAGTCAGAAAAAGTAACTAATAGAAAAAGAAGTAGTAAATCAATGTTTCTGTAATTATATGTGGGGTGTTCCAGGTATGCAGTGGTTAGTACCTGCCAAAAGTTGTAAAAAGGAAGGACAAATGATGAAGCAACATCAGGGCTAGCCTGCCTGGATTGATCACACAGAAGAGCTACTGTACCTCAAATTGCTGGAAAAAAATAATGCTGGCCATGATAGAAAGGTGTCAGAACAAACAGTGTATTGCAGTTAGCTGAATATTTGGCTGCATATCAGCAGACTGGTCAGAGTGTTTATGATGACCTCTTTCACCTGCACTGAATGTGACTTCAATGGGGACAAGAGCATAAGAACTGGACAATGGAGCAGTGGAAGAAGTTGCCTGGTTTAATGATTTATGTTTTCTTTTAGATCCAGTGGATGGCTGGATGCCTGTGCATAGTTCTCCAGGGGAAGAGACACAGCAGGATACACTATGGAAAGAATGCAGCCGGCAAAGGCAGTGTTATGCAGTAGACAATGTTCTGCTGAGAAATCTTGGGTCCTGGCACTCCTATGGATATTATTTTGACGCTTATCACCTAACTAGAAGTGCGTTCGCGCGCTTTAAATGTGTGCCCACGTTTGCCTACTTTCTCGTTTTCAATCTACCGAATGCATATATCGATGTGCGCTCAGCGGTTTGTATTTTCTATCAGGCGTTTGCACGGGTCCGTGCATTCGCCTACGCCTGTTTTTCATCCTTCAATCTACCGAATATGGCTTCAAAGCAATGCGCGTTCGGTGGTTTGTGTTCCTTCCTGGTCGACCCTTTGGACCGTTCTACTCCCGAACACACATCCTCAGCATTTGTTTTGAGTTTTGTGTTCATTTTTTTCCCGCCGTTCAGTTTTTTCCTGTATTACTGTTCTGTCTCTGTGCGCTATTTCAAACGACCGTTCGGCAGATTTCCCGCAAACGTATTTTGCATTTTTTTTCTGCGGCACTCTGAATTGTGCCTTGTGAGAGCCGCGGCAGCCATTTAACCCTTGCTGGTTACTAGCAATTAAACAGGGGTGAGCCCCTGATTTATAAAGCTTATGCTAGCTGCTGCTTTTACTGGAACACTTCTACACTAATATTACTGGGGGTGAGCCCCCCCCATTATATTGTTACATATACCCTGGAACCTTACCTTTCCTGAAAATATTGGCTATTTGATCTGTCTGTCACTGTTACAGCTGCTATGATTGGCCTGTCTGTGCCACTGTACCTCCCTATGTGATATACTCCTGGAGGTTTTATTATTACTGGGTGAGCCAAGTTATTACAGATAGAATATATATATCGGTGCAGAAATTGGCTTCTGTTCACCTTGCCTGCTACAGGGACCTGTCAAGGTTAGTATTAACCCAGAGGTGGTTCAGCCGGTCAGGTTTATACCTAGTAACCCGGCTTGGGGTGAACCCCCATATACCGCTGCTGAGTGGAGCTGTACTTGCAGTCTCCTTTTACCTGGGTGATCCCCAGCATTACATCTACATACATTACTAGGGGTTAGATTTTTGACCACCATAAACTCTAACAGTCCCTGCTACCAATTTGCCTATTTACTCACAAATCTATTGAGTGAGCCCCAAGTATATTGGGTGGTAATAATGGAAGACTCAGATGTCCTCATAACTCCAGGCAGTAATCAATGCGGCAGTTGCTGCTTCTGTGGAGAAGGCCTCAGCCACGGTGTTCCAGCCACTCAAGACGCAACCAAAGCACCCACTAAACGCTCCCAACAGAGAGATGTCTCGGAGGAGTCCGACTTCTTTTTCAAGGAGCAAGGCCGCACTGCTAAACGCCACTGGATAGGCAAAGGGTCAAAAATAAAAACCCACTAAGGGTAAAGCTCCCCTTAAAACAGTAAAACGTATAACGACGATGAAAACAAAAAATGTGTAAACAAAAATGCAAAAAAACAAACAGGAACGCTAACTTTGGCAAGCGTCTGTGACTAAGTGGCTACTAGAAAAAATGGGTTGTCTACTTTTTCAAATGTTATGTCATGGTGGGGTTAATTTACATTTCTGGGCTGCCATACTGTCTCAAAAGCAATATAGCCAATCTGCAAATAGCAATTTACAAAAACAGAAATAGGCAAATCTTATGTTTGATTTTGAATACCCTGGGTTGTCTGCTTTTACAAATGGTATGCCACAATGGGGCTAGTTTTCATTCCTGGGCTGCCATACCGTCTCAAAGGCAACATAGGCCCAGCAAACCAATCTGGCAAACATGGAAAAGGTGAAATCCCTACATCTGACCCTTGTAAGTTGGCAAAAACCAAATAAAAACTGTACATTTGGGGGCATTGTTGAACACATATTTAGGGTGTTCTTTGTCAGGAATACATAACAGGAACTGAGAATCCATGCCTAAAGTACAATGTGAGAGAAAAATAACAAAAAAATGACTACTCAAAAGACAAAGACTGGTGGTAGAATTAGAGAAAGACCGTCTTTTCCACTGGGATCATCACCCTCTCTACCTTTAATGGAGGGCATGTCTTCTCAAATCTGTTATAGTTGGACAGACTACATGGGCCAAATGGTTCTTATCTGCGGTCACATTGTATAGTGACTAAATGTCTTTATCTGCTAAAAGTGTTAAACTCCTCTCACAATTGAATGAAAAGTTTCTATGTTAAGAGGAATGCCCAGGGATTGCATTTCACATGGTAATTTACAGTGGTTTCATTGGAGGCACAGATTTGCCCTCATATCGCACTTCCTCAATTACTCCATACGACTCTCTCCCAAAGGAAGCATGAATTAATCCTCTCTTGGTATCTACCATAAAGACACGGAAGCTAGAAAAAAAAACTGTTAGAGCTCCAATGGCAATAAACACAATGTACACATTTTTTCCTCAGTAATCCACAGTTTCAGGTAGTACCCCTATCTTTCCTTGGAGGCTGTTGGAATTAATAAAATACATGATTTTCTAGATAAAAGCACCAGGTTGATACTCCCGCTTTTGCAAACAAGTTTCCAGAACTTGATGTTCTCTTTTTTGCATAGTTAGAAACTTGTAGCTTGATTAATACCATACTTCTACACCCTGGCCCCACTGATTGAAAACATCTGATCAATAATATCATCATACAACCTTCCCTCTTACTCTAATAGCCAATATTTATGGGAGTGTGAGGGGATACAAAGGTTTTGGAAACTAGGCATGGGATTATTTGAATTCCTTGTTGCGTGGACCACTACATCTTGACATAGCTACGGCAATTCTGAGGCATAGCTCAATAACTCCCATACCATTTCCAAATAAGTTCATTTGATATTGGCTGTGGCTTGCAAGTGTGCTTCATCATTGGATTCTCTCCTCCCCTGCTTGCTTTCATTATTACATACTAAAAAAACATATTTATTTAAAATCCTCATTGCACAAAATCACCTAAACTAAAAAAATCCTTACATAAACTCTCTGGATAGGTTCACCCAAGCCAAGATTAAGTCAACTTTCGAATTTACTAATTGGTATCTCACCAAGTTAACTGCAGGCCAACCTCCAATTCACTAATAAGACAACCTTCCTTGAATTAGGGTACTTCTACCGACGCTCATTTTCCCCTGGCCACTTAATGTAGTAATTTACTTACCTGCACTTACAATTTTCTTAACTGTTATTATTGTTTTAAATAGGTCATGAAAATAAAAATTGTTTAAAGAAACACAATAGGGTCAGGAACACAAACATGTATTCCTGACCCTAGAGTGTTAAACACCATTTATGTGGCTTGCCCCCTCTTAAAAGGTAATAAAGGGTAATAAAACTTCCCTTATTTCTAGCGCTGTGCGTGTCTGCCTCCTTGCTGACATCAGGATAAGGAAAGCATTGGAGTTGCTGAAAATCGGCAAGGGAGCGGGATGGGACCCAAACACTGGTTTGGCCAATTAGCACCTTGGAAAATTCAGCGTCTCCATACAGAGCGTGGAGACACTGAACGGCAGTGCTACACACTGTGAAAATGCATGCACTAAACTGTAGTTGTTCTGGTGCCTATAGTGTCCCATCAAAGTAAAAGTATGTCTTTGGTTGGAAGATCACGTTCATGTAATCGCACTGCTGAAAAGATTTACAATGAACTATTACTCATACAGAACATAGCAATAAACCAAAAAAGCCAGAAACAAATAAATCTATGAACAGCAAACAGATACAAACTGATCAACAAAACACTGGTATTTTGGTTGCTAAAAATGAAAACTGATTAAAACCAATAGATCAATCAGGTCAGTACTTTGCATTTAGGAAGGGACAGACACAATGCAACAGGCAACATATTTATTAATATAGATATATATATACATATATAAAAACAAGTTTTAAAATTTTACTACAAATAAAAGCTTAAGAAACAGGATCATTTCAGTATATACATCTAGAATATTCCATTTATATAACATGCATGTTGTGTATTTTATCATTCAGTATTGGTTGTAAGTTAAAATCTCAGCAAGAGATCTTACATGTTTGTTTAAAGTTCAGGTACTATTATTACATCCTTCATAATATAAAATAATAAAAAGATGCCTGCTGCATTTAAACTAAAAATAACTGCTAACAAAGGTTATCTTGCAGTGAATCTTGAGATGCAATGTGTACTGCACAGACCATAAAGACCTGCTCCTGAGATGAACGGATATAAGATTTGAATCGTAACTTCACATTGCTCAGAATTTTAAGTCTGTGTTTTGTAGTCGCTGCAAAACAAGGCTTAGTAAAGCCATGCTGAAGAAGCTAGCATGAAAATAAAAATAATACTTTGACACATTATTTCACATATATGCCCCATACCTGGTAACACTAATCATGTACCTGAGCAATGCAGTCACTATAGAGACTGCACTGGAAAATCCTCTCTTTATGATTTACATGTATTTAACTACTGTGATCTTTATAAAGCAGGACGAGTACCTTACATATAAAGCACAGCAGTATATGAAATACTCATGTTACAGTTATCATGCAGACTGAAGAGGTAGAGGGAGATGTAAATTTATCGCAGTACATATCCTGACTGATCGCAATCTTGGTGTTTACAGTTCCGCGTTTCTGAATGCAACAACTTAGCACCTACTTCACATCTATATCTTCTTGCTCCTCCTTTGAATATAAAACATTAAGCAAAATCAATAGGCGACCATGATTTATACAAATTAACAACTGTGCAAAAAGATTAGGAAAATTTACAAAATAATCAGTTTAAAAAAATAAAAACAAAATGGACATATTTATCCAGATGGCAGTAATTAGCAGCACATTTGTAGAGAAATCTGGACTGTGTTGAAAAGTATGATCCTTTAAAAAGCTATGATAAAATCTAATATTTCTTACTAAAAAGTACAAAGATCTATTACAAGATTTTAAGGGCATGTCGCATTCCTAAATGGAAGCTTATAAATTAACGATTAAAGACTCAAACTCTAGTAACACTTATCAGAGCATAATTCTTTTACACCGGTTTCAGTATAACAGAGGTAAATTCATGCCAATCCATAGTCATCGTGACACTACTGAGCTGATTGAATTATAGGAAGTGCCGCTGTTACAGCTTCCTGCATACGCTTCTTGTCCATGGACATCCAGATGCACCTTAAATATGTTGGATGCCTTGAGTAAGAAATCTGCTGCATCTCTGCGCCCAAGTTCCCTCAGTTTTGACATTAAAACAGCAACAGTACTTTCAGAAGAGTTACTCCATTCTTGCAAAACAGCACAAACTGGGCTTGGAAGAAAATCTTTTTGTGTTGTATTGCTATTCGTGTTGTATTTGGCAACTAAATCCAGCAAGCCCAGGTTCATCGCAAGAAGACACCAGTCTTTGCCCATGGGGTCTGGAGGATCTAAAAGTCTGCTGAGTTTTCGTCTTGTTAGAACATTCAGATCTGAAATGTGATGGTCCATTCCTAAATTTCCTTGAGCGTAAATGTCCAGACAGCCAAAGCACAATATGCTGCTAAAACTTTCCTTGTATCCAGCCATTGTGTTTGCCAAATATGTTTCTTTTTGACCCTGAGCTCGTAAGAAATCTCTAGGTTGGTAAACCATCACTGGTTCATGGTGTTCCCTTAATTGTTGAGGGCTTAAGTAATGTTTTACAGTTAAAAGTCCAGGCAATGTTGTGGAAAATAAGTTGTCAATGATACTGCAAATAGAATCTTGAAGTAAGCAACATTTTATTTTCTCGGTTTCCATGCCTCTCACTTGTACTTCAATACCTTGACCATGGTTGACCAGCAACACCAAAACTTCAGCCCCTCGGTTTGCAATTTTGCACCCATTTACCCAAAGGCGTATGTCTGCATCACCATCAGCACTCTGTTGATGTGTCCATCGGCACAGATTGACTTGGACTTTGTGAAATATTCCAGAAGGGAAAGGAGTAAGATGTTCCACAGGAACAATTCTAACTCCTCCATAAATCATAATGTCCTCTTCTTCATCTGTCCATGATCTGTGAAGGCTGTCTGTTTTTATGAGAGCAGGGATGTCTACCATTGATCCGCTGCTAAGATCTCTGGCACATATGTCCATTGCATCCAAAATCTGCACAAGTTCCTCAACATCACTATCAGAGACCAGACGTTGAATATCCTCCATGGTGTATCTACCTCGATAATGATGTAGGGCTTTCGGGTTCTCCACAGACAGAAGTTTTCCAAGGACATTGCAACACAGCCATCGTGGATCTAAAAGCACCACATCTTGAACGGTCTCACTCTGCATTACGTTGACCTATGCAATTAATGTACAAATAAAAGAGAACATATTACATTAGATGTAATATGCAGACATACTGTGCAATTAGAGCACACATTATTTCAGGTTAATGGCTTAAATTTTTAACAGCATGTTACAAATATGCCAAATGATATTACTACTAGAAGAGATGGCATTCACTAACCCAGCTATTCACACTGCTGATCTTACTGATTTCATAACCTACTGCAGTGCAAAGGACACGTATATCCCTGAGAGACGCATAAGAATTGATATTTTTACTGCAGTTTCCAGAAGTCATGGAGAAAGTATTAACAGCTCCTAATCAGAGGCTGCATCAGGATTATTTTACTTGCTCATGGTATCTAGAGAATAGTCATACTCCAGCTGGGTAATACTCATTAACATCTTAGGGCCTCAACATAGATTTTCAACATACCTGCCAGTAGTTTGGAGATACATGAGATCCCTTGAGGTGTAACTGGGTTTGAGAGCTATTTAGCTATAGTTACTACTATAATTGTTTTTGTGAGTGACATATCTAATAAACAAGACTTCTATGACTATAAGGTTCTAGCAGTAGCAATGTATTGACAATGTATAATATATATTATTTTTACACATGTTTACTTCATAGAGGAGGGTCTGGAAATAGTGTTCTGGCAAAAACAGGTCAATATGGGATAATGTGAATTAATTAATTCTTACCTCTCCAATGCTGTGCAGTTGTTGTGCTATATTCCGTACATCGTCTTCACTCGCCAATGGGTTAAGCTGCTCCTGCACATCATAAACAAACTGCTGGAATGAGAGCAGCTGGTTGGGTCCATTTAGCTTTCTCCAAGATGGCAGAATGGAGATAATTTTCTCACACAAAGAGGTCATTGGAGGACAAGCCTAAAATAAATCAAATGACAATGCTCTGCAAAGGAATGGGAACCTGCTACAGCAACAATAAAAAAGGTAAACCAAAATTGTTAAAAAAACAAAAAAAAAACCCAGTTATGACTTCTGATAAAATAAAAATGCTCAAATTAAAAAAATAAATAAATAAAAAAAAGAAGAAGAAAACCAAAACAAAACTACACAAACAAACTGTCTCCCCATCATTTTTGACAACAGCAAAAGCTTTTGTATTTCACAGCCATGGTACATTTCTTCTACCTACTCCATGTGTGTCCTGTTAGGTATTAATACGCGTTAGTGGTTCATAATAATCCATCTTTCTGTCTCAGATATTTTGCCTTTTATCTGAAAGCAACAAGGTGAATTGTTAAAAGGATATAGAACATGAAAAAAGCAGGTAAGTAAGATTTTTTTTTTCATATTTACCGGCTTCTTTCCACACCCTGATCTAACCAACCCTGTGTCATATCCCTAGGAATGCTGAAAAACTGCACTGGGCATGCTTGAGAAAGAATTGCAATTTAATGTTCTTGCATTACTGGACATATGGAGATTTACTTTTGATACTGTACTTTCCACTCACTTGATCATTTATAATAACAATGGACTTGAAAGGACAATATAGTCATCAGAACAACTACAGCTCAATATATTTGTTCTGGTGAGTATAGTCAATCGCTGCTGCCTTTTTGCAGTAAACAGTGTTTCCATTACAGCCTAGGGACACCTCTAGTGGCCACTCCTCAGAGGGCTACTAGAGGTGCTTCCTGGCACAGTGCTCTGCCCCCAGCTCACCTCCTTTATGATCTCAACCAATCCAATGCTTTCCTATGGAAAATCATAATGATTGACTAAGATGATAACTTCTGATTATATCAGCAAATTGAGGCGGTTCGGGGGTTAAGCAAGCAGTGGTAGACTGGATATAAGGTAAGATTTTACTATATTGAAGGGGGCTAGATAGTGATTTTAACTCTACAGAGTCAGGAATCCATGTTCTTGAGCCTACAGTGTTTCTTTAAAACAAAACAAAGGATCAAAGCACACAAGCATAAGAAGGTGTGGATTAGCAAACAAGGCTGACTATTAAACCAAGTCTGTTTTCCATCTAGATCAGGGATAGGCAACCTTTGGCACTCCAGCTGTTGACTACATCCCCCATAATGCTCTTAATGCTCTTACACCCATAATGCTGGCAAAGCATCATGGAAGGTGTAGTCCAAAACATCTGGAGTGCCAAAGGTTGCCTATGCCTGTTCTAGATGGTCTTATGCACTGTCATTTAGATGATTTTGCCCATCACAATTAATTCTAATGAATATCCATTATTCATCAGCAGTTTACTTCTTTAAGTATAAAGACATTTTTATATGGCCGACGTGTTGATTTATCCAGGTATTCTGCCTGAAAATAAAACATTAGCTGGAAAGAGAAGCAGTTAATGATTGCTACAGGAATCAAAATGAATTACGGTGATTAGTTGGCTTCTCAATTCCTGGAGGTGGTTCCGTAGAAGCTTCATATCCTTTGAACCAGACGCACCAGCATCCAAGACAAACAACTTGTCGGATATCTGGAGATCATTTCCAAACCTGAGGAAAACAGAATTTGCTTTTATTTGGACAGATTATTATAACTCAGGAAGTTAAATGCAGTACTTATTTTACTTGTGGCGCTATTAGGTAGGGGAGTACAGAATAAAACTGTAGCTAGAAATGCTTTAAATAAAATATTCCAAATTAGGAATTCTAATTTGTTAACCTGCTTCTTTGCAGAAGATAGAGGGTCCATCTCATATTCAAAGCATACTACATACAGCTGTGAATAAGGTAATTGAGATACTATATAGCTGCTTAGTTTTGATTGGCATCATGGAGAAGTCTAAATATTTTTATACTGTGGTCTTGGCATTGCTTACTCCATTATTGTTGTTTTTTGTGATATACTAACTGATTAAGAGTACGATCTAATATATTTGACTTTTTCTTTCCGTTTCCAAATGTTTAGCCCATGTTGGGTTCTGTTCTGTACTCTTAAAAACTACAAGTGTATTCACAATTCGACAACTTTCTTAAAGCCTGGCTACTTTCTACGAAGAGTCATACCCAGTCATTCTTAACTAAAATGTTGTCTTGCCTCAACATCAAATTGCTCCTACATTTCACTTTTAAGGAGGGACAATTTTTTAGGTGCTAAAAATGTTCAGTGGTTTTAACCAAGCTCACGCAGCTTTTAGATTAGTACCAACAGATATTTTAGTGATGTTAAAAAGTATTTAGAATTACATAATTTTTTATCACCTAGAATGTTTTGCTATAGCTCAAGTCCCCAAATGACATTCCCAGCAACCACCCAAAACAAAAAAGTCTCTCTTTGGATTCTAAAGTGTTGTAGAGGCTATACATAATAATTTAATACAAACAAGAATTACATTTTTTCGTCATTCAAAAAATTGCTGAGTGCTTTGATAGTTCTTACCGATTCTTGATTTCTTTCAGTAGCGACATATCTTTGTCATATCCAAACTCTCCTCCGGCTGGGCGAGGCAGATTGACGATGTCAGCATGGGTGGCCACCAGGACAACTCTGAGCAAGTTCTTCAACTTCCCTCCAAACGCTACAGCACACAGGGCAAGGAGATAAAAGACAATTATACTGCAATACCTATGAGCTACATTGCATTTGAAATAATCATTTCATACACTAAGTCACAATATTTTCTAACATAACATAAGTCATACAATAGTGGCATTCTATCAGATCATAATAAAAATAGCTTTTGTTTATTCTTTTTCTGGTCTCCTATGCTCAGGTGGATGTTTCCCTTATGTGTTGTTTATATGTTTATTGATGTATCAACAATTTGCAACACGTTTCCATAACTGTTCCACACTGTATTTCTCATTGTACTTTAAAGTGATTTCCAAACGAATAAAAAAAAATACCCATGTGTCTACCACTTCCAACATACCAGTGAACACCACAAGATCTATTCTGTACTACCTCGCTTTGGGTCTACCTATAGAAACAGAGAAGGGTTGGCACTGGGCAAAATGAGACATGTTTACTAAGAAAGGTAGTAGGGATTGTACCTTTAAAAAGGACATAAAATCACAGTCTGAAAACGTGGGCCAGGTAGAGCACGGGTTGTTTCACCAGGAATCAGACTGTTAAGCAGACATTTTACACGTGTCCATAAAATGTAAAGATTCCATACATTACATGTGTGTTTAATATAACATATACCATGTTAGGTAAACAATGGTTCATGAATGTATTTTTTGATATTTATCAACCAGGAACCATATTGAAAAATGATTTACTATACAATACTTGCATCCTAGCATTACTGCTCCAAGACAATATGATGTATTAACACTCTGTGATTAGGATTTATTGGATAATCCAGATCACCACTTGATTAGACTTGAAAAGCCTAAACTGAGAAAGTGATCTTATGACAGGGAAAATTAAACTTCATGGCAGTATTTGATCTCCTACTGCCCTCTAGTGGACGATTTTTTAAAGACTAGTTGTAAAAGAAATATTTAAATATCCCACTAAAAATGCTTATTTTGCATAACATTTCTATAGGAGATCACTAAATATATATATATATTTTGATAGATACACACACACTTCTAGCTTTATCTAGTGATTGAAATATTACTGTCAAAAAGGATACACTATGTTGTAATAAAATGTGTTTAATTTATTTCAGATGTATTGAGGAATAAAATATCTGTAAGCCATCAATCAATGAGTAATTAGAACATTACATATGGCGCATGGCCTAGCTCACTTGCAAGATGGCAGCATAAAAGTGGAGTTCAAGTGTATCTGACTGGACATCAGCTGAAAAACTCAGTAACTAGTCCTTTATTGAGAACAAACACTTCCCAACCATCCCACTGCTTCATGGTCCCCATGAAGTCTGGTCCCGTGGGTTAATTCTTGTCCGCCGCTGCAGATCTAGCAAGTCATGAAGCCTCTACATCATCACCTAAGCCTAGCAGTCCTGGCAAACCAAGCTTGGAAGCATGTGAAGTTGTGTCAAGTGTGGAGCAGTTGAGAGCTGACCTCAATATTTACACAGCATTTTTCACCAAAATGGACACAGCTACACTGGAGATGTCTGGTGTCAGATGGCAAAAAAAGGTGGATCTCTGCTGTGATAGCACAGTCCTGGAAGATGGGATCGTGACCCTAGAAGTTACATATTAGCAATTAAAATAATATCATTGGGCAGGGCAATATGCTTCTGGATCTGTGGATGCAGATTGCGGATTTGGAGAATAGGGGGCAAAGGTATCCAGGGATTACCAGATTACCCCAAGGAGCCGTTCCTTGCAGGCAACATTACAGGAGAGATCATTCTGGACTGGGTCAATTGAGCTCTCTGCCTTCCAGGCCAAAATTGCACACAGCAGGATGTAATTTGCATTCCTGTCAACAAAAAGAGTGCATCATGCACTGTTCTTCACTGTCTACTTATACCAGGGGCTACTTTGAAAGTCTGGTATGATTTGCGCTTTCAGCTATTGCTTTCTTCGAATTACAGACTGGGTATTTAACCCAGTTAGCTGAAATGCTTCAGGAGAGGCAACCTACACCACTCGAGAAATTCTGCTACCACCAGGTCAGACACATCTACTCAGGATGAAAATCTACACAAGGAACTTCTGCTGTTTGTGGAGCTCTGTTATCAGATGTAACCGTTATACCAAGGTGTCTCCACTCGAGCCCAGCCTGTCCCATTCAGGCTCAAGTCGTACTGGGAGATGTTCTGCAACTAACTTTCACAAACCATGGCCAAAATGTTCATACTGATGCACCACAGTTCTTTAGGCTCAAAATATCAATTGGTATGACACGCCACAAATTCTTTGAAGGGGCAATGGACCAGTGCTGGAGAAGTTGAATTGGCAGTTGAATTGAATATCTTCTGGGACTGCCCAGTCCTAATTCCTTACTGGAGGAAGACATAGCATTATGACCATGGTGGTGGATGAAGCAGTGGAATTTCACCCAGCAGATATGCTCTTAAGCAGCATTAAATTAGCTATCTCTAAATATAAGAAAACACTATCTAAACATTTACCAACGCTGCCCCATCACCGATTTTGGCCCTTTGGATACAAAAAGAACCAACTTCACATCAGACATCAGAATTGGCTGGGCCATGTAGAAGAGAATCGCCAGATGGAAAAATGTATGGCTGCATTGAAAGGTCAGACTGACTAGTATGAAAAAGAGAACTTGGGAATTCTACCCCTCCTAGTGTGTGGAATCAAAAATTGTGGGCACAGGGAAAAAGGGTTGCACCTAACCATAGAAATGGATAAAGCCACTAGAAAGAGTGCGGCCCTGTCCCAGAAATGATCAGGGTTACTCCATGCATGAACACAAAATTGGCAGACCACGTTTTGTTTCACCTAGTAAAAACAATATGCAGAGCCTAGGTTAAACTAGGTAAGTGCAGTAAGGTTGACTGCAGTTAAAAAACTAA